>VZRR01000334.1:0-301102 GCA_013398015.1 Oreocharis arfaki
GGCGGGCGGGTGCCGGCGGCCGGACGGAGGGCCGTGTGTGTGTTCGTGTCTGTTCGCGGCCGCTCAGGGTGGCGAGCATCGCCTGCCCCTCCCGGCTCCTCCCTGGGGAAAGCCGAGGGACGGGACCCTCTGAGCCGCCTGTTTCAGAGCGAGAGCGGGCTGAGAACCACCGCCCCCGCTGGGGGGCAGGAGGGGTTTGGCTCCGGCCATGAGCCCCCGGGTTATAACGCTTTCCAGAAAAGCTGAAAGTGCCTCTTACTTGCAGGTTTCCGCTTACAAGACCCGATCTTTGCAAGAAGTGGGAAGCTGCTGTTAAGAGGAAAAACTTCAAGCCGACCAAGTACAGCAGCATTTGCTCAGAACACTTTACACCCGATTGCTTTAAGAGGGAATGCAATAACAAGCTCCTAAAAGAGAATGCTGTGCCCACAATATTTTGTTACACTGAACCCGGTGAAAAGGTAAACCGACATCACCCGTGGCTGCAGGTGCCGGAACGCGTTGTGCGTGTCACTGGCTGCAGCGTGGCAGGGCAGCGAGCAGGGAAAGGATGCAGGCTGGGAAGGATGAAGGCTGGCAGGGTGCTAAGCCTGTGCACCTGGGGTCGCCAGGAGGACTGTAGTGACTGAAACACCTCCAGCAGCTGTTCTTGTTTTCTGTGAGGCTGTCTGAGGCTTTGGAGCACATTGTACAGGTGGACACCAGCTCTGACCTGCTCATGTGTCCGTTTAATTCAGCATCCATGTGCTGAATTAAATGGAATGGCAGCAAAGTAAGAAGATACTGCCCTGTAGTTAAGCAGCATTTCCTGCATATTTGGAGTCTGAGAGAGCCTTCATTAATGCTTGCAAATGGCACTATTCTCTTCCCATGGCTGATGGCTCCTGCTAGCATTGAAGAGATCATGGATATTAACTGTGCAACTTCACTGTCCTCTTAGGAGGAGGCCCTCTGCCTTTGCAAAGTTAAAGTGAGCAGCAGAACCTTACCTGCACCTGCTATCTGTCCCTGCTGAGACCACCTCTGTCTTGCCTTAACCAGACTGGTCCCTGACTTCTGATGGTAGAGTCTTCTGTGTGAGATATACTTCCCTTCACTGTGCCACTAGAGCAATTTACCGTGAGATGCAACTCAGTGATGAGTTCTTCCTTCTTGATGTAATAACTTCGAGACAAGAATGGAAAAGATTGATTTTTAACTCCTTTAAAGGATATAAAATATCTGCTCTCTCATTGCTCTGCCATAGAGAAAGTGGCAAAGGAGACAGTGGTAGATAGAGTAGGTCTAGGGAGCAAAAGATTGAAATGGGATGAAGTTCACAGAGGAAAATTCAAAATATTCTCGTTCAGTTTTTCTATTTATATACAATATTGGATTGCTGCAGAAAGAAAAAGGCAATGCATTTGAAAAATGAAAAGCGAATATAAACTGAATGTAAAAATAAGGAGACAGACAATTTACAGGGAAATATGGCTGTGGTTTTTGTTTGATTACACTTCCTTACTTATCTGTGCAATACACATTTTCTTCATTGTGTGTAAAATACTTGCAAATTTTTTTACAGTCTGAAAGCTGAATGGGTGTAGGGTAGTCTGCAAAAGTACTGTTGATGCAGCAGGATTAGTAGTGAGCCACGTTCCCAGTTTCGCTGTCATACCTGGATCTACAAAAACACAGAAGAGTGAGTGCCTTTTAATTCTGAAGGATTTAGTTCTGTTCTTATTTGTCTCATGGCACTTTTGGATAAACTGCTACATGTCTTCAAGTAACAATGTGTTAACAAAGAGTAGTAGTGGTTGTTTTGGAGTTGAGTCCATATTGATTTTGAAATACAGGTTTTTATCTTTTGCACTATGTAATTTGGTATATTTTTCTTTACGTACATCTTAGGAGAAGTATTTATTGGCTGGAAGAAGTAATTAGAAGTCACTGGTGATGTCACAGTGATACCAAAGATCTGTTGTCTGTGATATGTTGTGACAGTAGTAATTTGTATATAGAGGTCACATATGCTCTATAGCTTCAAATAGAAGTCTCTGTGAATTCAGCAGTCCAGCAGTAATCTGATTTTTTGAGTTGTTTCCAGAAAGAATTAGTTCTTTTTGCAGACTTTATCTTTGCCTTGTAGCGGTTTTTTGGTAGAAAAATTTGATAGTGACAGCTGATAGGGTCAAGCTCTTTAGAATTTTCATATGTGAACTAGGTAGGCTAACACCAGCAGTTTTTTGTAACTGAGAAATAATACTGATAGTTGGCTGGTTTTGTATTTTCATGTGGTCAGATACATTTGAGTGTGTATTAAATTTCCCTTGAATACCAATCACCACTTCCCTTGAATACCAATCACTAAACTGCCTTTTCACTTACTGTCCACCAAGTGCTGTAGTTTGTATGAGGGATAGTTAGATACCTAAACATCTAATACTATCTTGTTTGCATGGTAAGTCAAGGAAGTTAATGATATGACCTTCAGATCTGATGAGCTTTATATTTTGATGGTGAAGACTGTTGGCTGTTCTTAAAATCAACATTTTCCCAGTCCTTATGCTTTTCTTTATACTAATAGTGCTCACAACAGGTGGGTAGGTAGAAAATTGTTTCAGTGCCTCTTTTACTGAGAATGTTTTAAGCTTTCTTTTTAACAGGCAATGTGCAAGCTCTTTGGTTTCAACAGTGCTTTTTCAATCAACGTGCACAGAAGCATTTCTGAATTATACTGGATTCCTTTGGGGGGAGAAAGAATCTGATTCTCTGCTTTGGCCTGTACTCAAGTGCTTTGGGATCTGTGTTGTCCTCAACTGTACAAGTGGACCTATCAAGAGCAATGTGATAAAACCTGCAGTTTTATCTGCAAAAAAACCCTGCAGTGGAGTGGAGCCAATTGATATTTTGCTGCTGCCAAAAGGCAGAATTGTGCTTCTCCCCTGTCCATTACATCTGCCAGCTATGCAGTCTTGTTTCTTAACATGACCTGGCACTGTGAGCTCACAGTGGGCCACAAGGCCAGTCCTGAGCTGCAGCGTGGGCAGCCGGGCAAGGGATGGGATTCTGCCCTTCTGCTCTGGTGAGACCCCACCTGGAACACTGCATCCAGCTCTGGGGTCCCAGCATAGGAAGGACATGGACCTGTTGGAGTGAGTCCAGAGAAGGCCAGGAAGATGACCAGAGGATGGAGCACCCCTCTTAGAGTGGGGTGAAAAAGTTGGGCATGTTCAGGCTGGGGAAGAGAAGGCGGTGTGGAGACCTCATAGCAACTTTCCAGCATCTAAAACGGGCCTACAAAAAGGCTGGAAAAGGACTTTTTTACAAGGGCAGGTAGTGACAGGTCAAAGGGGAATGGCCTTAAACTGCAAGAGGGAAGGTTTAGATTAGATATAAGGTAAAAATTCTCTGCTGTGAGTGTAGTGAGGCACTGGAACAGGTTGCCCAGAGAAACTGTGAATGCTCCATCCCCGGAAGTGTTCAAGGTCAGGTTGGATGGGGCTCTGAGCAACCTGGTCTAGTGAAAGGTGTCCCTGCCCATGGTGGAGGGAGGGTGTTGACACTGGATGATCTTTAGGGTCTCTTTCAACCCAAACCATTCTATGAATCTATGATTCTCACCTCTTCCACATATCAGGGCAGGTGTATGTCATACTTTGTGTTGCATTGCTTTGACATTTAGTAATGGACAGAAAATTTACGCAGTGATAGTGGGAAATTGAATAGCTTTCTGTCATTTTAGCAACTATGTTTGAGCAAAGAGTAAATACCAAAGATGAGAGGGCAGCTTTGCTGTTGAAGAGCTGTTTATTTTGGTTCATGATGTGTCTTGAAACCAAACCCTTATGCTGCAGCCCAAAGCCAATGACAGAGTCCCTTCCAGTTACTGAGAAGACTGGTCTTGCTATCTCTCTGCTCTGCCAGCCTGTCAGCCTGCTCAGTAGTTGACCCTTATTCCACCTCAGCAGAAGATTGTCTGTTTCTGATGTGTTTTTGATGAAGTTAGCTGATAGGCTCAATTACATAGTGGTATGATGCAGCAGAAAGAAGGAGGGACAAAGGGGAATGGGATGGCAGCGATGAGTTACTAGGTAATCTGCACTCTGTTTCATGGAACTGCAGCTTGTGTTCTTGCTTCTTAGGTAATTGTGAATACAGATTTCAAAAATCTGATCTTCAAAAAAAGTATTTAGACTTCAAGGGCTTGAGTTTCAAAGAGCCCTTAAAATGAAGCTGCTTAAAAATATGTCCAGTTGAGAAGCCAGACAAAGCAGGCCCAGAAATGCTTGCCAGTCTTGAAATTCTTGGCTTTGAAATTAATTTTATTAATTTAAAACCTGGTAGTTTAGTTTATTCTGGGAGTGTTATAAGGGAGTTGTGTTGTAAACAATGTTAAGCATTAAATGTACATTTTTTTCTTATTCTTTCTAGTCTGAAGAATTTGCAGAGCAGCCAGAAGATCCACTGCCACCTCCTCCACTGCCACCGCCACCACCGCCTCCGCCACCACCACCACCACCAGCAGCTCCAGTACTACCACCATCTCCATCAACTCCTTCTTTTCACTTGTCTCAAATAGATGCCAGATTCGTAGATCCAAGTATTGGATTATTGATGCCCCCTCTCCAGACCCCCAGCAATCTTGCTGTTTTTTGCGATCATAACTATACCGTAGAGGATACAGTTCATCAGCGGAAAAGAATTCAGCAGCTGGAGGAACAAGTTGAAAAACTGCGGAAGAAGCTCAAGACAGCGCAACAGCGATGCCGGCGTCAGGAAAGACAGATTGAAAAACTGAGAGAAATTGTTCAGTTTCAGAAAGAAAAAGACATATTGGCAGGAAAAGGCTATGTGATTCTGCCTAATGACTATTTTGAAGTCGTTGAAGTACCTGCCTAGCAGTCACGAACATTGGTTTTCACTTTGATAGGCCAAGAAATTTAGTTTAAAAACTAAATTCTTTCTAATTCTGTATGTAAGACTCTCCAGAATTCTAAAGCAGTAATTAAGCAGTCATACAAATAAGATAATATTTTTTCTTCATTGTCATTTCAGTTTGATACACTTTCAATATATTGAAGATGCAAGCATCTCAGAATTAGAATATGCAATTAATTTACAAAATCTGAATTGCTTCCAGAAAGAAAAGATGCAAGATCGAAGACATGTAGAAATTTACTTTTTTTACAATGTCTATCTTATGCTTACAGGGTATGGAAAGTGAATCTGGCTGAGAGTGAAGTTTGGGTGGTTGTACACCTAGTGCTTTGTCAAGACTTCTAATGTTGGCTTTGGTAATTCCCAGTAAGTAGTTTTCACTGATTTTAGAAAGAACAGAATTAGGTCAGCTAACATCTGCAAGTGCTGCAGAATGATAGATAAGATGCACATTTCAGTCTGGGAAAACTTCCAACTTCAGTTTGCTATGCATTTGAAGCACTGCAAAAAGTCTTAATTCCTGGATCCCTTTTGGTGAGGTATGTAAATGAACCTCTTCTTTTGGAGTAACCGTTCACCACATGTGTGTTTTGAGGGTGATGAGGAGAATTCATTAGCATAGCTAACGAGAGCTGTAGAAGCGACTTTTGTTTAGAAGGCACTTAAAAATAGTCCTGAAGTGCAGGGCTGAACTGAACATGTGTGTTACTGCACTGTTGGCAGGGTCAGTAAGACAATGTACTGTTTACAGCGACTACTTGCAAAAGTGCATTGGTAATATACAGTCCCAGTATGTTGTAGGGTCATCTTCCCATAAACAGTGTAACTGGTCGAGTGTTGTCCTTGGTTTTGAAATTATTTCACATGTCAACCACGTGTAGCTTCAGGAAATGAAGTAAGTTTTTTCTTTATCCAGGGAGTCACACATTTATGGCTTTGCAGTATACAGTGGTTTTATTTCTTTCCTTTTTTTCACTCCCCAAAGGGCATCCACCAAAGGGTAAATAGGGAACTAGACTTTGGAGTTGCTTGGTGCTAGACTGGTTTATAATATCTCAAATGCTGCTGCCTCTTCTTCAGCCTTATTAACACTCTTTCTAGTAATAGATTAAGCATGACAAAGTAGTGCAGCAGTTTGCACTTACGTTCTAATAATTTATTTAGTCAGTGAACTCGTTCAAAATGAGATAAAATGGCTAACCCTAATGTAGGCTTCACAGCTGAAATTCCTGGAAATCTGAGACATGAGGAAAATTGCTTTTCTCAGTCTATGTCAAACTTGTGTGCAATGTGGTTTCTAGCTCTGATGTTAAACAAGCCTTGTTCATGATGGCTTTAAAAGCTTCCCATAATATCCTGTTCGCATGACATTTTGAAATGTTTCAAACCAGTCTTGGTACTTCTGACCTCACTCATGCCATGTGTCTATTTTCCTACCATATCATACTCTTAAAATGAACAAAAATGCCGATGCTTCCTTTTGTGTACGTTTATTATACCTAATTAAAAATATGAAAAGCAAATGATGTGTTAGATTTTTAATTACTCTCTCTTCTCTTTTCCCAGGATTTTGCCGAAACTCTCTTGACATTTTGCATTTTTACTTTCTACTAGTATTTTTGTTTAGATGTTGGGTTCCCAAGTCTTGTTGCTGTTACACTTTGTGCTTGAAATTGGTAAAATTCAAAAGTGACAAGGAAAAGACGTTTAAAAAACTGTTGCTATGCTGTTGGCAAGTGTGACCAGATAGCAGATTGTGTCTGTTTTCTCTGCAAAATACTGTCTCTTCTTACTCTTCAGGAATTTCAAGTGTGACTTCCTGAGGCTCAGTGGATTGCTGCAGTACTCCCCCCCCTGCCCCCCGCCTCTGCCCCCCGACACTTGGTTGTGTACTCTTGCTGCCTCCTTTCTTATGTCCTCCAGTTCTGGTGCAGGTTGCACCCTTCTGTGGGGCACCTCAGCTTACAAAAGCAGCAGGTTTCGCTCGTAGTGGAGAGGCAGCAGAGGGCCAACAGTACCACACCTGATACAAGGTATAGACAGGGCCAAAAGCAGGGCATGAGGAGAAGTAAATCCTCTCCTCTGGGTGCAATGAGCGTTATGTCAGCTGCTTCTGAAAATATAAGGGTAGCTTCCTACTCTTAATGTTCAGTACCATTTCCTTCCACCTGGGCCAAAGTTCCCCATTTTCCCCCCACCTTATGCATTGGCTGCTGTGCTTGTTGGGCCCTTCCTTTGGGTGTTTTAGCTTCATAACCCTTCGGGAAAGCAGCCCAACAAAACTAAGTCTGCAAGGTAAATTTAAGGTATACTGATAGAGGGCTGGTGTGTGGGGTTCTTTTTTCTTTAAGCTGTTTGTGTTGGGGAAATTGATTTAATAGCTGACTCAAATAAATGTTTCTTCTGTTGAGAGGGTTGATTATGCCTTGTCTGGACTGTTTCAGAAGTAACATGCTGAAGAGGGGACTGCTGCCCAGTTGTCTTCCTTTCCTCTTACCAGAGGATTTTTCTAAGAGGAGATGCAGCCTATTCTGACAACAGGCTTGAAGTTCTTCTGCAGCAGCTTGGTTTTTTTCCTTTTAAAAAAAGTCTTGTTAACTCCTGATGTAGTCATGTCAGGGCTAGGTGTGGAATTTACTAGACCCATGAGAGCTCTCAGTACTGCAGAGCTCTGAAGTGAGGAAAAAAGACTGGCACAGAAACAACTGATTGTCCTTTAGCAATTGACTTTTTTTGCATTACACCCTACTCACTCTTTCACAATCTCTCTTGTTTCGTAGCAGTATAGAAAGGGAAGATGAAGGCTCTCTGCTACTGGCAAGGCTAGGAAAAGAATTCTAGCTAATAAGCACAATATGTTCCCCAATTTGTTGAAATTTCCTCTTATTATGGGATCTGTTACATCCACGCAATCATCTGTTAAAGAGGTCTGCAACAATTACTGTTTGCAAAGGCCACAACTGGTACCTGCACTAGTACCAGTTTAATAAACGTCTCTGAAAAGACGTGATTGGCAGTTAAAAAGCAGAGGTTGGAACTGTAGGATGGCATGTGCTTGTTTAAGTGTGTGAGAAGTAGCTGGCATTTGTTTAAATGCACTTCACCAAAGCCTATTTTATAAGCTGAATAATTCAAGCAAGTTAGAAAATAGCAAAATTGGCAAAAAATATTCCATCCTTAAATTATAGACAGATTTATTTTGAAACTGGCAGATGCTTCAACAGATAGGAGTTGGAGCTGCTTCTAAAAAGAAGTTTTGGCTTACTTCTCCCTGTTGCCCCAGTTTCCCTTCTGCTACAGCAGGGTATCTGACCTACGTGTAGTGTTTGCTTTTTTCCTTCTTACACCTCTGCAAAGTACTAGATTTCCCTGTCTAACTGGGACTTTTCAAACTCGGAGGTATGTTTTATGTGAAAAAAAATTGAATAGCCAAATACTTGAATTACTTCTTGTCATACTGGGGGAGCTCTTTGTCACTGCTCTGTTTACTCCTGCGTTTCCAGTTACCATCTTGTCTATGTTGTAGACCACTGGTGTGGTCTTAACAACTGTGGCAGCAAATTTTAAGGAAATCAAAATGTCCAAGAAATCTTCTGTCTTGCTGACATTTTATTTTCCTTCAGCTCTCTTAGGATTTAGGGCATTGGTGCCCTATGTGAATCGTGAAGGAGTTCTCTTGCAGCTGAAGAAAGTGCAAGGCAAATCCCTCTCTGCATGTAGGAAGAAGGAAAGGAAAATAGTTGCTTGGGTAAAACTAAAACCTCGACAGTTTCTGAATACTTTCCAAAGGACTTCTCCTGTGGCTTGCTTTTCTGGACCCAGGCAATTATTCGTAGTTGCCCTTTTGCTTTCTTTCTTTCCTGAGATCTGTTTTAGGTTTTAGTCTGTAGGTTTATCTGTTTCCTGACAGCTTACGCCTTCCTCAGGTGGCTTTGGCAGGGTGGAAAGGGGTGAGCTATAGTCTAATTTTAACAACCAAAACACAATCTGCTGAAGCATGTTGATGACTGCAACTTCAGGTATGTAACTCCTGCTGTTTTAAGCACAGCAGTTTATTTACCATACTCTGCCATGACAATGATTTGTTTATAAATGAGAAAAACAGGATATGTGACTCAATAATGTGACAGTAATTGCTCTTAAGAGATTTCCCTTTGCGCTTGTTCAGTGCTTTCAATGGTAATTTTATCTTCACATGGAGATCTTTGATAGAACTTCAGCACTTTATTGTACAAAATTGGGCAGAAGGCCTTACAGTGTTATATAGGCTGAAAGAGTTTAAAAATGGGCAAAAAAATGTGTTGCGAAGTTGCTGTTTAATCCGCTATGACTAACTTGAAACAGTTGCCAAAGAAAGTAATCTTAAATATTCCTAAGTTAAAGAAAGCATTAAATCAGTTACTGAGAAGGAAATCAAGTACCTCTCTTGAGAATAGTTACATTACATTGTCATAATTAAATTATTAATTAAGTCTATCCACAGTCATGCCAGTATGAGTTCATTTTGTATTGAGTAACAGGCTTTTTGTTGTGCAAAATGAACCATTGATCCTCCTGTAGCTGCCTCCTCCTGTTGTACAGGGCAAATAGATTGTAGAGCCTGGGCTCACATGTTCCAGGAACTTGTGAAGAGTGATTGTCCTCTGCCTCTTAATTGATTCCAGTGGTCTTTTAGTTAGGGATGAGTATGGAGAACACTATCAGACCAGACATTAGAGTGTTTGGTTGGTTGGTTTGATTTTTTAAGTTCATGGAGGACTTGAGCAAATCAGGCAGGCTTCTCGTTTCCTTTCAGGTTTCATTGGATGTGACCATTAAAGATGGAGAGTCTGAGGCTGTACTAGCCATCCGTAGAAGAACCAATATATCTGAGGCTATGAAAGATGTGTGACTTTCTACTGGGAGCTCTTCAATTCAAAGACCTGGGACAGGTAATCCAGAAAAAGGAAGAGGTCTTGCCTCCAGTAATGGTGTCTACTTTTGTGTTGGGCTCATTTAGTAGCCTGCAGCCATAGTCCAATACTCTCTAACAGGTTCTCATAGATGTATCCAGGACTTTGATTTAGCAGAATGTTACAGCAATATATGGGAATTGCAGCACAATCACAGTACAGCAGCTGCAATATACAGTGGAATCACAATTCAGATATACTGTGCAAATTCTCATTACTGGTCTCTAAATACTTGCTGTCATGACACTGTGTCCTTGCAGTTCCTGGGAAGAAATATGCAGGTTACACCCAGCTCAAGCCAGTTACTGCCTTCCAAGATGATTTTTTGAGTTGTCTAGTTTCTATACTTTATATTGGGCTGAGTCACATACAGACTACCCTCCCACGCTGGCCTGGTTAGCTCAGGAAAACATCACTCTTGACTAATTATTTCAGGGAAGGCTGTTTATTTGATCTTAGGACTGCATGATACAGCTGTATTCCTAAAGTAAAGTTTTCTATCTAGTCCCTCTTGTGCTGAGATAATTTCATCTTTCTTTATGACAATTTGTTGTTTTTCCTTACATTCTTCCTTCAGCACATCATTCTTACCCATCTCCTGTGGGCTTTCCTCTGTTGCAGGGTTCAGTTACCCATCCCCATACTTTTCAGGAATCTCACATGTCTTTTGCAGAAAAAGTGAACTGTTTGTCTTCAGGTGCTTTACAGCTTGTATCTGTGGCTCAGAAAGGAAGAAATTTTCAGAGGTGATTTTTTTTTTTTTTATACTAAGGGCAAGGGATTTTTTCTCAGCTTATGAAATCTGAGACTTCCACCTCTACTTACAGGTTTGTGATAATTACCACAGCTGCTCGCTCTGAGAGACGGAAGCTTTGGATGTCTACTTTCACAGCTTGGTCCAAATTTCTTGCCCTTTTTGTGTGTTTTCTTTTTTCCTCTTCTTCTTTATTTTGTATTGATAGGATCAGACTCTTCATTTGTCTCTTCACTGATGCTGATGCTGTCAGGTCCAGAAGAATAGTGTCTTTAAAGGAAGAGTTATTCCCAAGCTGGTTGCGAGCCACCAAAGTGGAGTCTTACAGGTCTCACAGGAAGTTGTGTGAACTCAGGCCACAGAAGATGGCCTTACTGATAAATGTTTCAATTTCTAATTATTTTAAGCTTTATCATGCAGGCTTGTCTCATAGATGTCCTGAGCTGATACAGTGTTATATCAAATGATTTTGTGGTGGTGGTCTTAATCTGAGGAATTCTAGGAGTTGCTGTCAGAAGAATATTTGTGGTGTTATGTTGAGGGACTGAAAAAGAATTTATATAGCAATAGCCTCAAATCCTGTTGTATGTATATACTTTCAGTTCTTATCTTAATTTCTTTTTTTTGAGTTCAGACAGGAAAATATTTTTACTAGTGTTCTTTTTTTTTTTCATGACAAGGGACTGAAATTGCTCAGAGTTTCAGCATGGTGAGGAACTGGGCAGGTTCTCTAGTACAGATACTACAGCATGGAAATCTCTTGGTTGTATATAATAGGAAATGTCTATTCCCCCAAGTGAATGTGCATGTAGCTGTTTCAGCTTAAAGAACTCTGCTTGTTTGGAAAATATTTGTTTAAAATATAGACGCCCACAAACCACAGTTACAGGATCAGTGGAGTTACCTTTCTTTGATACTGTCATCAGCTGACAAACTCAAGATTTCCTCATGGTAAAATTTCATATAACTGAAAAAAATATAAATACATATGCAATAAATCTTAAATGTTCAAGCAATCTTATAATAACATTACTTAACCTAATAGTATCACTATGGTGATAACCATCCTTCC
Source organism: Oreocharis arfaki (assembly GCA_013398015.1). Lineage (NCBI taxonomy): Eukaryota > Metazoa > Chordata > Aves > Passeriformes > Paramythiidae > Oreocharis > Oreocharis arfaki. The sequence goes on from VZRR01000334.1 coordinate 11,699, forward strand.
ATCAATACTGATATTTATCTCTTGGCCTGTCTACTAAGGTTGCTAGAACTTAGATTTTTTGCTTCATATAATAGCCACCAGGTAATTGACATGTATATGATTTCAGTGATAAGATGTAATTAAATTCAATAAATGTCTGCAAATGGTGCTTTCTTGTGTTGTTCCCAATGCTGCCTGGATTCCTACACCAAATAAAAGCCCAGCCTCCTTCAACACCTTTTACTCCAGTCACAGAAGAAATCAGAACTTTACACATACAGGAGATGACATTGTCCTTGCTTGTTTTTCACAGTAGGATCACCACAAAGTCTTGCTGCCTAGTAAATCCATCATCTCTGTGATACGAGTATAGAAGTAAGACTTTTCTCCCTGCTAGAAATCTTTTATAATATTGAATAGTATATAATTTTCTCTGACTGTTTCTTGCAGTCTTGCCTTGCTCCTCTACAGCATCACTCTTTTCTCTTAACAAAGATTCCTCTGGTATTTTTCTACTAATACTCTCAGAATTTAAACATCTGTGTTTTTCAACACATTTTCGGATCATTCGTACATGATAATGAGACACTGACCTACTCAGTTACAGAGCTTGTCAGCAACTGAACAGGGAATTGAATTTGGAAGGTGGGGCAGGAACCTTTTATTATGGATGGGTGACTTTTGCTGTTTCATGCTATAAAATGTGCCACAGAGATGAAAATGCAAAATGCTGTTTCCAACAGCATTGGAATGAAAAGCATGTCTCTGAAGACTGCTTTGGGTTAATGGATGAGTTTGGCCTGAGGAAAGAGGAGCTCGCTTAATATTTCAATGGATTTCACTCTCTGTGCTTTCAAGCCAAGTTTTGCTTTTATTCTGCTTGCCTCTTGATTCCTATATATAAAAGATATAAAAGCGAGCTTAGCAAATCCCAGGGGATGGGAGAACTTTCTGAGCAATGTCCTCCCCATTGATGTAGCTTCTCCTTCCCCGCCCCCCACCCCCCCCAAATAAAAAAAATCAACTGCAAAAGACCTGTTACTGCTGAAATGTTAAAAGCCTAACTCTGAACATTTTGGGTAAAGCTTTGCTGAGTCCTGTGGAACTAGAATTTCTTCTTTGAATTTCTGAAAATGGTACTGTATCATTGGGAAGTCCACCATGGATTTTTCTCATCAGCTCTGTGCAGAAGAGAGTGACTGTGGCAGCCTCATTGTCTCAGACAAGACTAAGCAGCATTGTCCTTTTGGAACAAAGTCATGAAGTCATGTATCTCTTCAGCTGCCAAGTGCTTGCTCATGATGTCACAACAGGGGATGAGCTCACAGCAGTGTGGAAGTCTGCTGTGCTGGTGTCAGATCACGGTAAGGTAAAATCCTGCTGCAAAGATAAATGGTTATTTACTTGACTGAGTAAGGTGCCTGGTAGCATTCCTATGCATCCCCATTACCCACAGGGGAATTAAACTGTGAATTACTCTGCAGTCTTTTTATTGCTCCTTTTGATTTCACTGATTATCATGTTGTTTGCACCTGGTATTAATGCATCAAGCTCTCTGGGCTTGCTGACAGCCTCAAAACATTGCAAACCATATGAAATCAGGTCTGTTGGCTGACTTGCATTGAAAGCGAATGTGAAGAGTTGCCCCAGTGAAGAGAAACAAGGATGAAAATGTGGAGAAGGAAGACACCAGCCCAGTTTGGCCTGAGGATGTTAAAAGGTGGTTTTGGGCCTTTGTGAAGTTTAGTGGAGGTGGTATTTGTTCTGTAAGCTCTACCAGGGCCATGGCAAGCTGTCTCCTGGCACACTGCCCCATCATCCGTTGACTTGCCAGGGACTGGCCCTACACTTATCAGCCTTCTGCTGGAGAACTGGACCTCTTCCCAGCCTGTTCTTCCTGCACCATGGGAGTAGTCTGCAGAGCATTTTGGCTGTTATGCCATGTGTTCCTCCTCCTACTAACATACACAAACTGACAGACTCTGCTTCCAATTCAGGGAGTTATTCCAATCCAGCATTGGTTTACTACTAGGCCAAGTTACCTAAATACCTTTAGGTTAATTCTTCTGACTAGGCACAGGCAGGCCATTAAAACAGTTACAGGAAATAGGATATTCTGACATGCTATAAGAGGCAAAACTAGTTTCTGCATATTTTATAAGTAATATCAATTATGTTTTCTAGTGAGGTGAAGATGTAAATATTTGGTTTTGTATTCAGCTCCTCTGGCTGGTAAGAAGAAAGTCAAATGACTGATATCAAAGGTGTTGTCCAGTAGAGACAGCTGTTTAGGTCTCAAAACCTTCCAGTTTGCTGTTTTAGAACTTTAAAATATTTGATGAACTTACACAGTTTTAAGATATATCCATGGGTTATACCAAATAATTACAAAATTATATCAAGTAATTACAAAATAATTATTACCAAATAATTACAGATCATTCTACTACCTAACATCACTTTCACATCACTTTTGTTATGATTACACGTTGCCCAAAGGTTCATTTTTGCGAATTATATGAAAAGCATACTCTGACATCATTCAGAAACTGTGAAAGCATCTGATATGCTATGCTATGTTTACACTCATGTTGATATTAGTTGATATTACTCAGAACTGTTCTGTTATGGACATAGGCTTTTACACACGCACATCAAATGACTTTATTTCTGCTACACTCAAGTACTCTTAGGCATGAAGTCTGACTGAGTTTTGTTTGTACATAACCATGAAATGGCTTTGTACACTCTAACATAACAAGCAAATACCTGGAGGTAGACTGAGGAGACTGACAGCTGGACTGACAGCCTCTCAGTGTCAGACCTAAAGACAGTCAGAATTTACCCATGAGATTTTACCAAGAATTTTGCAGCTTCAGTGAAACCCACGGAAAAGGCCAAGAAGATAATCAATGAGAGAAGATGTTCTGGACACAAGGAGAGGATGTTCTTGTTCAGGGACGTTAAATGTGTACAAAGAAGGATTAGCGGATAATACGTAACAACTATACCTTTGCTTGTATAGCTGATTGTTTTACTGCTTGAATGGTCATTGTTTGTTAGACAGCCTTGTCATTGCTAAGCAGCCAATCTCCATAAGCCACAGCAATTGTGAAAAGGTATAAGAGAAGCAGTAGAGAAAACAAAAAAATTATTATGGCTTTGGATTACAACAAGTGTGGTGCTGTGTCCGTCTCGACTTAAACCACATCGACAACATGGAATTTTGAGCATACAGGTAGAGATTCAAGAGGGCTATAATGCTTCATATAATAAGTCATTATGGATAGAAAATTCTGGAAGTTATGTGAAAGCTGCTTTCTAGGTCTACATTTAACTGTACTATCTCTGTTTATAAATCAGTGAAAATAGAAGCCCAAAATGTCACTGATGTTCGAAATCATGGTCCTGCATATACTGTCTTTGGTTCCTACCCATAAACATTTCTATCTAATCTTAAGAAACCTCTAGAAGGAATAACTATTATTCTTTATAAAGTATTTGGCAATAATCCTGACAATATAAGACAGCATGGCAAGCAGGCATCTCTGCATAGAAGGCTCACATCCCAGCTGAAACCCTCAGGAAACAGTCCTTAGAACAGCAGAGGGCTGACTTGAGCACTGCTGTGACACCCTAGAGAAGGACAGATAAGAGTTAGCAGGTCGTATTAGATGAATAACCTCTTGCACCACTCCTTGCTGTTTTCCCATGGAGAAGGTGGCTTTATGGTGCTTTGACAGAGGTGAGGTCTGGTCTGTTGACTGGTCTGCTACCAGAGCAATTTCTGCTTTTTAGCCAGGGATGATCTGAAGTAAAATGCACGTACTTCATAGGACTCTGAGTTTTGTGAGGCTGAAAGTGGCTGAGACAATTAGTGCTGCTGCATTCTCTGTAAAAATATTAGCTTCCAACAGGACCACAACAGCATACAGTAAAATAATGAAGAAAGACATAAGAGTATCGGCTTCCAAACATTTCTAGTAGTTTTTGGTGAAACATGATGATTGTTTTCATCTTTTGGAAAGTACAGAATTATTATCTCTGTCAAGATAAATTTCTAAAGCTAAAAAAACCCCCTTCTTTTGAATTGAATGGACTGTGTGGACTCACAGGACAACCATCTCTGTTGATTCAGGAAAAGATCATAAAGACCAAATGTCCTCAAATGCAGGCAGGAACAGTGTTTGTAGAACTCATCCAATTTCTGACAAAGCATTTGATTTCGCTGTGATGTCCTCAAGGGAGTTTCCCATCCTCCTATGCCAGATAAAGCAGCTCCAAAAAGAAAGTTTATCAGCTGCCACCTTTCTGGCTGTATGCTGGAGCTGTCACATCCAAAGAGAAGTGGATGAAATGGACAAAGCTGCGTGAGGAGCCATGCAGCTTATCAAGGCCATAGGACATGGCAGGAATTGCCCTTTGAGTTTTATGATTGCCTTGGGGATAATGATGCCTTGAGTTTTAACATCTATAGTTTAAAATCCTGTACTGTCTCGAGTATAACTCTGAAGCTTCTTGTAGTCTGTTAGCTGCTGCTCTCTTAGGCCAGACAGACACAACAAACCCTTCCCAGGCCTGCCCTCCAAGAGCACCCAGCCTGTCCTAGGCCCAAAACGTAAACCAACATCTTGGAAAGGGGGGAGTGAGCTTGGGGAAATTACATAGTTAACTGAAGCTTTAATTGGAGAATTAAACTTGATATGCAAATGGACCAAACTTACAAAAGTGTGAAGAACTCATGACCTGGGGTCCATCTTGGGGTCCATCTTGGCAGTTGCCTCTGGCTCCCCAGGGTGTACCTTTGAAGGCCCTTCAAATAAATACCTACCTTTATTCCCTTACTCTTGTCTAGTCTCTGTTTTTTGGGTGGCCTGATAAGGCATCATTAAAAAGCCTGTATTAGATGGGAATGAGAAAGCAGAACCTCTTGTCATAGAGCACGGCATGTGTTGGGATAAAGGCTTTTAGATAGCAGGTGTAACCACTGAAAACGAGAGGCTGAGAGGCAGATGCAGTTAGGCACGAACCAAGTTCCTCTGTCATTCCTGAAGGAGTTTTAAAACAGATTTTTCTCCCACATCTTGCAAAGTCTTGATCCTCTCTAGTTGTTTGCTTACCCCTGAAATCTTCCAAGCCTTGATGTCTGAACGGCAAGTCCATGATGCTACAGATAAAATCTGAGCTGCAAGGGGTATTTATGAAAGCAGAGATGAGCTTGATGAAATGGAAAGAAAAGCTGAGAAAATGGCTGAGCTGAGCCAGACCTTTGTTGACAATTATTAACTCAGAACAAATGGGTTTGAAAACTATCATATTCAAAGCTAGGTAGGGTCACCAAAATGCAGGAAGTGATCAGAGTGGCTCAAGACACTCCTAAATGAGACCTCACTGTAAATTAAGAACTGAAAAAGGAAAACAAAGATTCTGATGCAGAAGCCAATGCACCACCTATGAGAAATATTGCACGCACACAGTGGTGAAGAGCCTCTGCACCTCCAAAAGACCTGTGTCCCCACATGTCTCCACTCCCCGTGAAGCACTGAGAGGTCTCTACAGAGCAGTGTGAAGCAGGCAGTTGTGTGGACTCCGCGCTGTCAGACGGCACAGGGACTCAGGTCTGTCTCAAGCTTGCATTCACATGGATGTTGTAGAAACGGGAAGGAGGGCAGGGAGGGGTTCCTCATGGCAGGAAGGTGCCAAGTAAACCAAGGACTAAAAAGACTCTTGTTCTGCAAACCCTTGTCCCTGTACTTACAGAGCCTGATCAGTGCCGAAACCACTGCCTGGGTGCAACTTGAAAGAGTTCGGTTCAGGCCGCCTCCTCAAGGGTGCCCACCAGCCCTTTCTGACCCTGCAGTGCTGAGTGGCTGCGGGTTCCTTGGCTGACACAAGGGCAAACACGTGAATTTTCATCCATGAGTTTTCAGAACAACGCATTACGCTGTTCTCCCAAACAGAGCTCACAAAGCGTGTGATACACATCGTAGCCCGAAGCCCAGCCGTACCCATTCCCTCCGAAGGGCTGGGAGTCCCCCAGCCAGCAGGGCCCTGCGGTGCTGCCTGCGCTGCCCGCGTCCTGCCACGGCGGGGAGCTGGGACAGCGGCCACGGCAGAGCGAAAAGGCACGGAGCCGGGGAAAGCGCCTTCCTTTCGGGGTGAGAGAAGGCGGGGAAGAAGGGAGAGGAGGAGGAGGAAACTGGCGACTGTGCTGGGGCACTGTGGTAGAGACGAGGGCGGTGGGATGTGGTGCAGCTCCTGTCGGAAAAGGGTGTGTGGAGGAGGAGGGATGGATTAGAGGGGAAAACGGCAGTCAGGGAGAGACTGAATGGGGTTTGCTTCGGGGGACCTGTAAACAAGCCAGGGGAGAGAAGGAGGGTGTTTGGGGGGACAGGAAGCTGGAGGAGAGCAGACAGGATGTATCGACAGGTAGATGGTTGGCTCCGAACTGTTCCCTCTGGCACATGGAAATGCCGGTGCTGCAAAAGTTGCTGGTGAGCTGGCTAAAAACAGCTCTGGTCTTGCCCAGTGAAGATGCATGCTTTGAGAAGCTGCTAATGAGGAGAGTGGCTGCTGGCCAGAACTGAGGTCAGAAAGGACCTGAGAAATGTCAGGGCAAAGATGAGATTGCAGGAGTTCTGCCCTTTCCCACCCCCCTTTTTTTTTTTTTCTCCAGGAACTGCCCCTCACCCCCTAAGGGCAGGTTTTCATCTGCTGGCTTCCTTGTGTCATGGCAGATGGTACAAGATAAATTCAGTCCTCTCTTGGGATCTCTGGGGAGCCTGGCTCCATCACAAGTCCCAGCACTCCAGGTGGGCCTTCCTTGGCTTCTGGTATATCACCTGCAGGGACCAGGGAAGCTGAGATGGATTTGGGAAAGAGAAGGCACATCCACCTGAAAAGTGTCTCTTTTCTGTAGCCTTACCTCTCTTTTCTCCTTCCTGCAGCTGACAAACCTGGAGGTGCAGCAAACTCTTTGGCTCTTGGTTTTGGAAACAAAGTCTTAACATTTTGGTTCAGAGCATTTCCCATCTATGTCCTTCCTCTTCACCATCCTTCTCACTTCAGTCCAGGTTTCCCACTCTCTGATTGCCAGCCAGCACTGTGACCCTTCTCTGGAATCTGTGTTTTCCATGCTTGACTGCAGGATGCCTTCAAGTAACATGGCTTAGGACTGCCTGTCATAACCTCGAGTTTTCAGTTGCTGCTAGTATTAACCATGTGGGCTCAAACTGATGGATTTGTGCCTCTAGATGTGCTTCTCTTTTTCCTTTTCTTGGCATTTTTGCTGCCTAGAGGGTGAGGCCCAGCTCCAGTGTTGCTTGTGCCCAGGCAGTACTTGGCTCTGCAGCCTGGAACTGCAGCCTCATATTAGTTACAAATCCCATGAACTTGTGGAAAAGCAACGACATTTTCTCAACAGAGAATAGCCACTCAAGTAGTGCCACAAGCAAAATTCTACCCAAGAATTAATTTGCTATCTCAGGGTGGATGCTCCTCATGCTTCATGGCCTGTCTGACAAAATGGAGTATTCATGCATACCTTCCTTTCCAAGATGTTGGTGTGCATGGCTGAATAAAGACTTGTGAACAGAAAACAACAGGCAAACAGAATTTCTTTCTCCAATACCCTCTTCTGTCTCTCTGGTAACTCTGGAAGCCAGTGACCAGCCAAACCTGGTCCTTACCTCTTGTCACAGTCTAGGCAGTGGGTGGGGGCAATGGTAATGCAACCATACTTCGAATTTCCCTCCAAGCAAGTATCATGTGTAGCGAAAAACCTACTCCTATAGGCAGACAACAAATTAACTCAATTGCCACAAGGTAGCATGTTAAAGCCCCATGAAAAGCAAGTGTTTCTCATATTGTCTAACAGAGCAATGCTTAGATGCAATCTCAGGCAGTAACTACAGAGGTGCCAGTGGGCAAAGGCTGGGGCTTGCAGCTGTGAAGTAAAATGATGGATGATGTCTGAGGGTGCTGAGTCCTGTACAGGACCACAAACATGATGGAAAGCATGGGCTACTCTGCAGAGAACATTTTAAAGGGGTAACCCTGTTGCAGAAAAATTTGCATCAGGCAGAATAATTGTGTTTAGCCCCCACTCAACTTTATGGCAGACTGTGGTGTTGTCTCTCCACACCACTCCGGCCAAATGACTGCTGTTCTCTTGACACCAGCATAAAAAAGGAGCTTTCCTATGTACCTCAAGAATTTGTGTGCTTGTGCCTGGTCTCGATCTGACAGGGAAACTGAGAAGTGACAGCAGCTGGTGTTGCCAGTACACTTCATTTAAGATGGTCTTTTGGTACCACTCTTGGTTTTGCATGGCTTTCAGTATCTGAGATGAGGAAAGGTGCAGAGGAAGCCAGCTGCTCCTCTAGCCCTGCTGGGTGACCACTGGCAGAACAGAGGAACTATCAAGGGCCCTTGCAGATTTTTTGTGTGTCGTACAGTAGTGGAAAAAGCAAACTCACTGAGTTGCTGCCAGTGGCCTGCCTGAGAGCTATGGATGAGGTAGGCTGCAAGCTCACAGAACCATGAATAATCTGATAGGACACTACAAGAATGTTACTTGCAGCAGCAATGTGACTCTGAACCTCATTTAAATGGCATCTTTTTCATTACAGGAAGCTGAATCATCTGATAAGATTGCAGCTGCCAGTTATCAATTCTCTATGAGGACCTTAGATAAGGCAAATCTGAATCACGAAACTTGTGACTGTACCAAAGTCTGTGCCACTGCAAGAAGTGGATCCAGTGTTGCTGAAAAAGACCCAGGCTTCCCATATAAAAGTCATCAAACAATTACATAGCCAGCAAGAAAAAATCAAAGCAGGAAGAGTTTTGGGTCTGGAGACAAGCTAAAAGAATTTTGCATGCCTCTTCCTTGAACTTGAGAAGTTCATGGGTAAACCTCTTCTTTGGAGAGGTATGGCAAAGTGACTCTCATTTGAGAAGAAAACAGAGAAGATCCTGATATCCTTTGGCAGAGGAGTGGCAGGGGGATGGGAAAAGAGGAACCTTCATCCCTTTGATTATCAGCAATTTCTGGTGGTTTCTGAAAGGAGCCTTTTCTGAGTTGTCACTGGGGAGGACTGACAGAGGACTGGCTACAGAGGAACTGGCTAAATAATCCTCACTTGCTAAACACAAGACCCCGGGGCAACATTCTCTGTTAAGCTGTGCCAGTGGATAGTACTGTGCAAGCACTTCTGTGCTGCTGTCTGTGATGTTTTGTGTATGCGTGATGAGATACGAATTTAGAAATCGGCATCATTTTCCCACCTACATCTTACTGGAGGGTTTTTTTGCCCCCCAAATCCATTTTATAGCTCTAAAACAGCAAGCGTAGCATGAAAAATGAATAAGCTAAGTTAGGTCTGTAGGGAGTCTGTCTCTATTATTAGACCAACTGATACAGCTGGAGCAAACATAATCTTTAAGGCATCTGATTTATCTTTGGGTCTGAACTGCAGCCTGGTTTTTTTTTTTTTTTTCCAAAGCTGTAATTAGCAGTATAATAAAATATATTTCTCCTCCTTAAAAGACTTCCCTCTCTTATACTTCTAGACTGCATTTGTTATAGCCACCCAAAGACTGCCACAAAGAGATCAGTCAGAGTTTAGGACCCAGAGTCCTGTTTAAGGCTTACGGGATGTGACAGCTGACTGAAAATCAATGAAGTGTGATTTACCAAGCGTCATAATGAGGGCAAGATAAGGCTAGAAAGGTGCTGCCTTGCCTTGCAGACTCAACTGTCTGCCTTGATTTTTAACTAGATTGTTTTAGTCCCCTACAAAGATGAGACCGATTTGCTTATGAAAACAGAAGATCAGATTTAAAGGAAAAGCCACGGTGGTGCCCATGCTTTGCCTAGTGCTCTTTGCCTTGTGTCTGAGCCACTCAGGTAGGTGTGATTTCTTCTTCTTCTTCTTCCAAGCTGAGCTGCAAGGTTTGTTTTCTGCTGGCTCGTTAGCTGCCACTTTCTGGGATGTGGTGAATGTTGGCTTTCCTTGGTCCTCCTCTAAACATTGTGTGAGTAGTGGAAGAGGGTTGTATGCCTTTGTATTGCAACCACGGTCAGTTTGACAACTAGGTTTTAATAACTGGTGCTGGGGTGGTTGCTGGCTTGAAATTAACAAAAAAATCCACAGCTCAACTTTTTGCTGCTAAAGGGAATTAAGGGAGAATTTCCATCACCAAGAGGAAAACTGAGGGCGAACTGATGAAAGATTTAGTGTCTTGTGCATGTTTGTTTAGTAGACTTTCTGCCCCAGAACTCCTGTTCTGCACCCATGGGGAGCTGCTACTTGCATGGATCACAGAGAGAAACAGGAACCTGGGGGAGAGAGGAGATGGCAGACAGTGCTTGGGTAATTGAACATATGTTAACATGCCAGGGAGCTCCCCAGGTTTTGCCTCTCAGTGCACCATATGGTACATTCAGGGACGTATCTGTCCTGTGGCTGCTTCTCTGTTTTTTTCAAAGGCAGTGCCACTTCGTTCAATGTTTTCTCCATGGATTTATCTAGCTTAATCATAAGATGGCGCTTGGTCAAAGGAACTGTTAGGCTATTTTCTTCCATGATGTTTCTTATTTCTCATTAATAGCTTCTGCTTTTAAACTGTCTTTGTGCAAGTACTGAGGCTGTGTTATAAAGGCAGCAATCTTCCTCCTTCTGACTTTCTTCTTTGTGAAACTCTTCAACTCTTTTTCACTCTTTTGTCTGGCTTCCTCAGCAGCTGAGATTCAACATATCCAGCCCCAAACCCAGCTTTACCACCTGGAGCATTAGGTACCGGAACTTTATGTGAGATGTGGGCTGTGAAATGGCACCATTTTCTTTTGAGGGAGGTCATACACACGCACAGACACAGAGGGTGTGTGGCTGCATGTGTGTGCAGGATGTCATACTCAGACAAAAACAGAGCAATGTATTCTGGCATTAAGACAGAGCTGGTTTTGATCCTGCATATTTTGGGGTCATGGATTTTTCTATTCATGGCTTTTCTGTTAAATCTCCTGTTTTTAACAACCACAGACCCCCTGTGAATCTCCTAAAAGGAAAATGAAATGTCTAGGAGATGGAGTCTCTGCAAACACTCTTATATATCAGGGGGCTGGACCTCTGAGGTTGTGGGTAGAGAGAGGGGACAAACGTGTTCTTTCTCTTCCTTTGGTTGCAGATGCAATACCTGTTTCAGAGTTTATAGCTCCTCAAAGAGGAACAGTATCTTGCTGTGGCTGAAATCGGGAAACTACAGTGTTGCTTGGACCTTGTGCTGTCCTGAGAGGATCCAGACAGCATTAAAGAATGATTTTGTCCCATGGAAAGCTCTGGGAGCAGATTTTTGCTTTGGGCAGTCCTTCAGCTATGTTGCTTGTACCAGGTGTAGCCCTGTCCACAGCCTCAGACAGACCCTGGCAAGGTGGAGGAGGCTGCACAGCCTGTCATGCCCAGGAGATGGGCAGCAGCTGCTGGGGAAGAGGACTTGGGCTGAGACAGTGGTCTGTGGTCACATCCTTTCCTCCATGTAGGAGCAGAGCACTACCCTCTGCTTCCAGTTTTCTCTCTGGAGGGGCTGCTGGGCTTGAATGCCCTTTCTCTCCATGTGGCACTCTCCGTGTGCTGGGGGCCGCCTTAGCTCTGATCGCTGATGCACAGGGTGTGTGAGCACATGGGCTGCGCCCTGCAGGGCTCTCCCACCATCAGCGCCTGGCACCTTCCCTGGGCCATGACCCTCTGCCTGCACACCCCTCTTGTACCTCATACTTGGCAATCCAGGCGTAGGTGTTCTGCTCACCCTGGGGCTGGCAGAGCACAAGCTGGGCCCTGGACAGTGTCCTGTGAGGCCCCCTTTGACTGCTGACACTGCAATATGGCTGTGATCCCTACTGTATGGGGCCAATCCTTTTTCCTTCATGGTGGCTTTAAAGAGAGGTAAAATCCTTCTCACTCTTGTGTGCTGTGTGTGTGCACAAGGGAAGAGATGGAGGTTATGTCAGAACCTCAACATCACAGGGAGTGGGACTGAATTTTGGGAAAGGACGGAGGGTCTGAACTGCCCTTCCCCCTTCACGGTAGCAAGGGGGAGGGGGAAGCATGGTGTCAGCGACTGTGGGAGTCACAAGTCTTGCAGGTACAGACCACGATGGCTCTGCGCTTGCCTGGCACATCTAGCCCTGACTACATCATCCAGCTCCCTCTGCTGCCAGGTGGGCTCTTTCTGCTTTGGCAAAAAGGCCATAGAAAACATAAACCTAGTACAGAGTCATCACTGCTCTGGTCTGATGATTTTTTTTTTAATACGTGAGTTGGGCTTGGGCTATCTTGCCTTTCCATTCACTTGCCCTGGTTGTGCTGAGAGTCTGTGCATCTGAATTCCTTCAGAATTTTCTGTACAAGACAAGACCTGGCCAGAGATGAATTTTCCTCACATCACTGCTCTGCCTCACTTCTTCAGGTCATGGCATTCTCCATGTCTGCTTTCTGGCAATGCCTCCACTCTGTGCTGCTCTCTTCCAGATGTGAATGCCTTCAGTTCAATTGCTGAAAATGAGGATGCGCTCCTCAAGCACTTATTTGAAGGCTATCAGAAATGGGTCCGCCCCGTGGAAAACTCCAACGACACCATCAAAGTCTTTTTTGGGTTAAAGATATCACAGCTTGTGGATGTGGTAAGTGTTGTGTTAGGCTTAGTAAAACACCCCTTCTTTTATAGACAGTTGTGCCTCTGCCTGGGAGGGCTAGTAATGTAATTAGCTTTTGCTTCCTGACACAAGAAATGCATGATGATGGTTGTGCAGCGAAACACTGAGTGCAAAATAGTGCTGGTGATATGACCTTCTGTCCCCCCCGACCCCCCACTCCCAGCATGGACTCTAGGACTCATTTGTTTTGAAGGAAACCTGAAGGTTCTTTTTTCCCTGCTGTTTTCAGGGAATAAGGCCTCATTTCCATAAGGTTTTAATCAAACAACCCTTGCCAGACAGTCTGTTGCATCTGTGTTGCAATTTAATGATGAGACAGCTACAGGAGAGGACTGAGTAAGGGTAAGAGCTGGTTGGACATTATTGCCTCTAAGCAAGCTTGTGTTGTGGCCTAAGGTAGTTCAAGTCTTAATCCAGCTGGTCACTCAGATAACTAGAGGCAAAGTAGATAATCCCGTGTTTCTGCCCATGTGGAAATTTTCCCTTCCCTTTCCACTGCAATGCACAGTGGAATTTGCACAATGCCCAGAGGTACCCACACAACAGTGCACTCCTTACATCCCCCAGCCCCTGGTAATGTCTCCTTGTGCTGTGGAAGGCTGTCGTGGTTTGACGCTGGCCCAGCGCCAGGCACCCACCAGAGTCGCTCGCTCACCCTCCCCTGCCACAGCTGGGCAAAAGGAGGCAAAAGAGGAAAAAGGATTAGCGGAGGCTTCATGGGTGAGGTAAGGACTGGGAGAAACACTTCAAGGGCAAAACAGGCTCAACTTAAGTTGCAAAGTGAGTTTATTGCTAACAGAATCAGAGGACGACAGTGAGAAGTAAAAGAAGCCCTCAGAAGACCCTTTTCCTCCCAGCCCCTCCCTCCTTCCCACCGACGGCACAGGGAGACAGGGCATGGGGATTTGGTCAGTCCATCACCGAGATTCTCTTCCGCTGCTCTGGGAGAGGAGTCCCTCCCACAGGACACAGCTCTCCACGAACCTCTCCGATGTGGGTCCACCCTCATGAGCAGCAGCCAAACCGCACCTGCTGCAGCGTGAGCCCCTCCCACGGGCACACAGCCCTCCCAAAACTGCTGCGCCGTGGGTCTCTCTTCCACGGGGTGCAGTCCTCCAAGGCCAGGCTGCTCCAGCCTGGAAGGAGGGGCCCTCTCTCTCCACCGGGTCTCCCACTGGATGGAGAGATCCTCCTCCAGCATCCACCCGCTCCGGCACGGGCACCTCCCCCACGGGCTGCGGGTGGATCTCTGCATTCCCCATGGATCCCCAGGGGCTGCAGGAGCACAGCTGCTTCACCATGGGCTGCACCACGGCCTGCAGAGGAACCTCGGCCTGGAGCACCCCCCCCACCCTGCCGCCCTCCCCCGACCTTGGTGTTGCCATGTTGTTTCCCTCACATGTTCTCACCTCCTCCTCCTCTCTGACTAGAAATCCAAAATCTTGTGACTTTGGTTTGATTTTCTTCTTAAATATGGCATCACAGAGGCGTTACCAGCCTCTCTCATTGGCCCAGTTATGGCCAGCAGCATGTTCATCTTCAGAGCCATCGGAGATTGGCTCTGCCGGACATGGTGGGGAACTTCCAGCAGCTTTTTCACAGGAGCCATCTTTGTGGGCCCCCTGCTAACACCAGGCCATGCCAAACCAATACAAAGGCACACTCTAATTTTATGCTTTCTTTACATATTTAGGACAACGTTTCAGCTTGTATCTTCCCAAACTCATTCCAGGCAGAGTAGTGCGGGGAGATGAGCTATCCTGTGAGCCCATAGCCATGTGTGACCTGATATCACTTGATTGCTGAGCCCTGCTGCATCCTGGGTCTTTGGCATATGATTCCTTTGATCTCCTGTGAAATGCCAGACCTCAGTTTTCCAGCCTCAGGGCCTCCCAGTGATAGCAGGGACAGCACCTAGAAAGTCAGTCCATTTCTGTCAACGGTGACTGAGGAGCCCAAGCCTCTGGGGAAGCAGGACCATAGGCATCTCCTCATATTGGCACAGGGTTGGACTCAGCAGGCATAGGGTCTGTTTCTAATGGCTGCTTTGGTATTGCAATCATGTCTACCTTGTGTCATCCTAGGATGAGAAGAATCAGCTGATGACAACCAACGTGTGGCTGAAACAGGTAAACTAGACCACATCAGACCTCCCTTTTCCCCACGTGGAGCTGCAAGCTGAGTAGCCATCCCAGTCTGCTGCCCACTGTGCCATCCATCCCATTTTGTGATGCTAACCTGAAGTTTTTATTTTGCTCTTCTCACTTCAGCAAATGTATAAAGAGACAGAAAGGCAGGCCAGTAGGCCTTTAGGACATAGCGTACCCTCTTCTCCTGAGCTGCACCCCAGCTATGTGCTCAAGACAGCTGTATTTCAGGGAAGTGACGCACCTGGTACTGCAGTGGCTGTCCCTGGGATGTTGTATGTGCCCTGAGGGACTATCCTGTCTCAGACTTAGAGGTCATACAAGTACTGTCTCCCTTGCCTGAGCTAACAGTGGCGCCTTGGATAGATTTCTTCATTCCTCAGCATATGTAAAGAGAAAGAAAAGGCTACACCACAGACCTTTTCCCATTAGAAGCTGTTGCAAATGAATCAGATCTCTCTATCATAATTGCTTCTGGAACTGATGGTGATTTATACAAATGCAGGAAAGATGCAAGTTGTACTGTTAAGTCTCCTTTCTCCTTCAGTCCTGAAGAACACTGTTTTTGGTTTAGGTTACATTGCACCAGTTTATTGACCTTGTGACAATTATTTTAAGTCTCTCAGCCTTGTGAGTATCTGTAAAGATGCAGCTGATCCCAGGGAGAGGACATAAAAAACAAACCGTACTTGAAATCATGCCATGGGGAAAGGTTCCTGGGGGCCACTGGGCTGGTGGAGAAGAAATGTGACTCAATTTTTATCTCAGTCTGGGCCCTGTAGTGCTGCAGTGAGTGTGAGATTCTGGCTGGAGCAAGACCCCTAAAACCCATCTGGATATCTCGTGTAAAGATGGTCTCTCCCTTGAAGAGGGAAAATCTTAGATTTCCCCTCATTGTGGGGAAGACAGGCATTTCCCCTTTTGCTGGAGAAATTTCTCTGTGATCCAAATACAGCTGCTGGAACCCTGCCCTGAATTATCTGCAGTATTCCAATTTTCCCACCTTCAGCTGCAATTGTAGAGCCCCTTTTGTGCACAAGGCCACATCTTTTCTTCCTTACTTCAAGTATCCACTTGGGCAGACAGTAGAGCCCTTCTGTAAAGGTCATTTCTCTGCCCTCACCTGTCCTTGCCCCATTCTCACCCACCCTCCTTGCAGGCTGTAGCACCTGCCTTCACCTGCAGGTCCAAGCCCTGTGCACTGTAGACACACTGATTTCTCTGGAAGCCTTTGGAATCCTCAGGTTTTAGCCAGGGCAGCTCCTCAGGGAAACTCAGGACTGTGATTTCTCAGAGCTGGGCTCCCAGGAGTTGTTACCACTTCTAATACTGCTTCTCCATCTGATGGACTGAGAACATCAAGGCCCAAGGTAATGCAAAGACAGCAGAAAATGAGGCACAGTCTCTGATTTTCACACATATAAGTGCCCTCAGGAGCTCAGGCTGAGCACTAAACACCTGTGGCCTGACCCAGGTGTCCTGCTTTGGAAGTTGTGCGTTCATGTAGGCCCATCTCCTTCAGCTTTTCCTTGTAAGAGAGATGCTCCAGTCCTCTCATCATCTTTGTTACCCTCTGCTGGACCCACTCCAGGAGCTCCATGTCTCCTTTGTACTGAGAACTGGGCACAGCACTCCAGATGTACCTCACCAGGGCTGAGTAGAGGGTCAGGATCACCTCCCTCAACCTGCTGGCAATGCTCTTCTTAATGCACCCGAGGATCCTGTTGGCCATCTAGGCCACAGGGCACGCTGCTGGCTCATGGACAGCTTGTTGTCCACCAGGACCCCCAGGTCCTTCTCTGCAGAGCTGCTTTCCAGCAGGTCACCCCCAGCCTGTGCTGGTGCTTGGGGTTATTCCTCTCCAGGTGCAGGATCCTGCACTTGCCTCTGTTGAATTTCAGAAGCTTCTTCTCTTCCCATTCTTCCAGCCTGTCAAGTCCTTCTGAAGGGCTGCACGTCCCTCTGGGGTATTGGCCACTCCTCTGAACTTTGTATCATCTGTGAACTTGGTGAGGAGGCATCTGCCCCTTCATCCGTGTCACTGGTGAATAAGTTAAACTACGCTGGGCCCAGTATGGAACCTTGGGGGACACCACCAGTGACAGGCCTCCAACCAGACCCTGTGCCACTGGTGATGGACCTCTGGGATCTGCCATTCAGCCAATTCTCAATCCACCTCACTGCCCACTCATCCAGTCCAAATGTCCTGAATTTGCCTATGAGGATATTGTGAGAGGGACAGTGTTGAAAGCCTTGCTGTAGTCAAGGTAGACAATATCCACTGCTCTCCCCTCGTCAATCCAGGCAGTTGTTTCATCATAGAAGGCAATCAGGCTGGTCAAGCATGATTTACTTTCAGTGGATCCATGCTGATTGCTCCTGATCACCTACATAATTTCTCTGCAAGAGTCTTACTTTTCTTGGATAAGCAAGGCATAAACATAAGTTGTTTGTTGTTTTTTTTCTTAAATTCAAGCATCCTCATGCTCAAGATGGTGGGACTTGATAAACAAGCAGGGTGACACACAAGGTTCAGAGGAGCCTTTAGTGGTTGCTGAAAAAGTGTCTGGACTGGGGCAAGCTATGGGGTCTACTAGCAAGTGTTGAGAGTCTGGGTCCAGTTTTTGTTCCACTAGTGGTAGGTTAAACTCTTCAATGACAGCACAGAAATGGGAATTTGGCAGAACTGGAGGAAGGAGAGAGCAACTGCAATGTCTGGAGCAGCTTGGAAGAAAAGGAGAAGAGAGGAAAGAGCTTCATGCATCTGCTGCTACATTTGTGTCAGCATAGCCCACAGGGAGATTCCTGTTTTAAACTGCTCATCTTCAAAGTCTGCACACAACCTATTTTCTGCTCTAGTAGGAAGACACAACCATTTCCCTTGCAGACACAAAAGAGCACTTTAGCTGGGAGAGAAATCAATGCAGGGCAGGGGGAAAGCAAGGAGTACTGCAGATGGAGCAAATAACCCAGGCCAAGGGGCTGCTTCAGTTCAACTCCAGAGGGATGATTCTGTCTCCAGGTGGCTGACGGGGTATTTGCTGCTCTTGTGTTAGTGGAGGCTACAAGCTGACTGTGTTGGTCGCTGCTCAGCCCTGACTGTCTCCTTGCACGATGTATGTTTCCAGCCCTGTTGTACCTATTGCAGGAAGTGTCCGGGATGTAAGTGAGACTGTGACCACTTAGCCTGGGCTGCCCGAGACGTCTGTTAGATACCCATCCTCAGAGAAATGTTAACACTGAAAGCGGTGTTCGCTGTCCCTGATGCTGAGGCTGTGAGCAGCAATGGCTCCACTTCTCTTTCCACACCATAACAAATGTCTGTAGGTACAGCAGTAAAAGCACGTGGAGTCAAAGAAATGAGGGGAACAATATGGAGAATTGATTGAGAATATTGCTTTTTTTGTTCATCCTTAAGTCATGGAGGAAATTGCCCAGTGAAGGCTGAGACCTTCACATCCCTGGAGATCTCTTAGTGCTGCAGCTTAATGGAAACTGGTTCATCTTCCACTTCTTGATATTGACCGCAGTCTACAGCTCTTGCATCACGTTGCTGCTGTTTCTGTGGACAAATGAAAATCCTCATCAATAATGAACAAGAATCAGAGAGCTGGTTTTCCACTGCTTTTCTGTGGAAATCTCCAGGTTGCTGGAGCCACTTTGTTATGATCTTCCTATCTGGAAAACCAAAAAAGGAGACAAAAATTATTCTAGAGTTCAGCATGATGAAAATGGACAGGACTCTCTCTGCTTTTGTAACAAAATGCTTTACAGTAGTATCATATTATTTTTCCTGCAGGTCTTTCTGATGAAAAGACTCTTTCTGATTCATCTTTCTGATGAATTTATTTTTTGCAAGGAGAGTATGCAGGTATTAGGTGTCGTATTCCATTCACCGAAGAAAGGAATTAAGTCTCCACTGAAAAGTGAATTAAGGCCACCTCTCCTCATTTGAGTATTAGTGCCCATACCACTTGGCTCTTCTGTGGGGTCAGTGCCAGCCAAAACCAGCTTGGGCTGGTTCTCAGAGGGAAGGAAAACTGCTGCACTAAAGGGAAGTGGCTCCTTCCTTCTAGACTACTCTCAGGTGGGCTGTGCAGGGTGGTGAGTGAACTGAGAGTCAAGTGCTCTCCAGGAGTGCTGGCCTTGAGGTTGACAGCCTAGGGATGGGTTCTTGGGTCTCACCTGTGTCTGGAGGGGCAGTGCTTGTGGGGGTTAGCATCTCCCAGCCATGCCTGTCTGGCATCCTCTCTGCAGCTGAGCAGCCTCACACCAGGCTCTGCCCGCTGTGCTGTGCATGCAGTTGTTCTGAGGCACAGGCAGGGGTGAGGAAAGGCTGCTGCATATGAGTGGGCAGAGGACTCCGCTGTTTCGTTATAGGAATGGATCGACCACAAGCTCTCCTGGAATCCAGACGAATACGGTGGGATCACCGCTATCCGCGTCCCCTCTGAGTCTCTGTGGCTTCCTGACATTGTTTTGTTTGAAAAGTGAGTAGCGTGGCTCCTTGCTCTGGGCTTAAGCCAGAGCTTGGGCAAGGCATGTCAGCTACCGTGAGGCTTGTGTGTGCTGTCAGAAGGCTGCTTCTTTAGGCAGTGTGAATGTTGTGCACCTTGTGCTCCAGGTGAAGGATAGAAAGCAGAGCTGAGAGGGGGTAGGACTGGGGCAAACATAGTCCTGAACTTGGTACTGTTTCTTCCTGTCCAACTCCCAGTGCTGACGGACGTTTTGAGGGATCCCTGATGACCAAAGCCATAGTGAAGTACAATGGAGTGGTGACCTGGACACCACCGGCCAGTTATAAGAGCTCCTGCACAATGGATGTGACCTTCTTCCCCTTCGACAGGCAGAACTGCTCCATGAAGTTTGGGTCGTGGACATATGATGGCAATATGGTGGACCTGATTTTAGTGGATGAAAATGTAGACAGGAAAGACTTCTTTGATAATGGGGAGTGGGAGATCTTAAATGCCAAAGGTATGAAAGGCAACAGGAAGGATGGGCTGTACTCTTACCCATTTGTCACTTACTCCTTCGTGTTGAGACGCCTTCCATTGTTTTACACTCTTTTCTTAATAATCCCTTGCCTGGGATTGTCTTTTCTAACTGTCCTGGTGTTTTACCTGCCTTCAGATGAAGGAGAAAAGCTTTCACTGTCGACATCAGTTCTGGTCTCCCTCACTGTTTTCCTTTTAGTGATTGAGGAAATAATCCCTTCTTCTTCCAAAGTCATCCCTCTGATCGGTGAGTATCTGCTCTTCATCATGATTTTTGTGACCCTCTCTATCATCGTGACTGTGTTTGTTATCAATGTCCACCACCGATCCTCAGCAACTTACCACCCCATGGCTCCCTGGGTTAAAAGGCTCTTTCTCCAGAAGTTGCCTCGTCTGCTTTGCATGAAGGGCCATGTAGATCGCTACTCGTTCTCAGAGACTGAAGAAAAGGGAACCTCCTTGAAATCAAAGTTTCTGGGGAAGCAGAAATACAAGCAAGCGAAAGACGGAGAAAAAATTGTTATTGCCTTTCTGGAAAAGGCAGCTGATTCCATTCGGTACATTTCCAGGCACGTTAAAAAGGAACATTTCATCAGACAGGTAGGTGGAGGGAGGGGAAGGAGGGAATCACGCTTTCCTTGACAGCAGTGGCTTCCAAGCTCTTTCTTTTTCCATGCTTTTTTCTTTGCCTCTTCTTCCTGCTCTCCTCTGAGACATATTCTTCCTCAGATCTTGATAAATAATATGTTTTCTGAGACAACACATAGCTTCAAGGAAAAGTGTATTGTGCTGTGAGAGTCCCTGCTCTTCACAGATGCAAGAGACTCCAGCAGCTTCTCCTGGAGGAATTCCAGGTTTGGAATTATTTGAAAAACCTTGCCCTGTGTAAGTTTGGGATACACATGAATCTGGAAGCCTCTAAACTGTCACGTGCTCCAAAAATGTAACTTTCACACTTACAGGCAGGGTCTATGACATTTGCCAGGTGTCAGTCCTGGTCTCTCAGCACATACTCTGCGTTGTGTAGCTGCTCTGTTTTGAGTGGAGGTCTTCTAGATTTTCACAAACAAGATTAGCTCCCAGCTAGTATCCTTCACCTCTCAATGAACCTCCTAGTTTTAAAATGGCAAAGTACTGTGTGCAAACAATTGATTGCATACAAGGGTAGGATAGCAGAGCAATGCAGCTAGCAGCATTTTGAAAGAGAAAAACTTCTGTTAGCACCCTCTTAGCAAGAGCTGGGGCTTTGTTCAAACTGTGCTGAGAGGACTGTAGCACAAAGAAGAGCAGTTAATCAAACATGTAGTGTGTGAACACATAGTGTCCATGACTGAAACCTGTTTGAAGCTGAAATAACTTTAATAAAAAGGTCCCTTGAATCACCTTAATAAATAGCACTTTTGCGTGTGCATAGTTGTGCCAATACTCACAATTCAAAATTTCCCTCCTGACTGTACCCAATCTGAGTCAACAAATCACTTAAGCAAACAAAAGTAAATCAAACTGCTCGTGCTGGAATCAGTGCTTGTGTCCAAATGCTGTGCCAGAGCCTCATCCTGGCACTTAGAGGGAAATGCAGGTCTGTAAAAAGAAATCCAGTTCACTATAAAGCCATCTTCAAGGCTAAGTCTGTAAACTTTCATATATGCACTTAACTAAAGCTTTTGCACAGGCTGAAGACGTTGTGTCACCATGTGCACAGAGCTATGGAATTGTTTGTAGTTTTGAGCAATTTGCAACTATGAGGGCTGAAAAGGTGATCCCTGTTATGTTTAGCTGACCGCATACTACAAACTTCTAATTTTAAAACCAGATTTGGGGAGCTGAAATATATGTAGCAGTATCAACAAAGTACCAGGCTTGTTACTGTTTATGTTTATCCTCCCTCTGTCCTTTCCAGGTTGTACAAGACTGGAAATTTGTAGCTCAAGTCCTGGATCGGATCTTCCTGTGGTTATTCCTGGTGGTGTCAGTGACGGGTTCGGTTCTCATCTTTACCCCTGCATTACGGATGTGGTTGAACAACGCTTTGTAGAAAATGCTCCCACAGTAACATACAACAAGTGCAGTGCCAAGGGATGGTGGTGCCTTCGAGCTTGGTCTCTGCTGTACAAGAGGGCAAGCAGCACCAAGAAGGCAATGGTAGCAGTGCGCATTGATTAGAGCTTTCAATCTTCATATAACTCTACCAGTGACGGATTTTGCTGAAATTGGAGAAGAGCTTGGTGCACAGCCAAGTCCTAAAGTGAACTGGGGTTGCACAATGGGGTTATAATTATTTTATTGTTAGCTTGGTTGTATTACTATACATACATATATATATATATATAATGGTTGTATGACTATAAAAGCCAAGATTATTAGTTAAAATTGGAAATAGAGGGTCTTGTACAATGATTATACTTAGAAGGCAGATCTGCCAGTTAAAATGCTACATTGTAAAAGAAATTACAGTAGGAACACAAATCTCTACTCAGTTTATCTGTGTTTCCAAGTAAAAACCACTAAGTCTCTACAGGTTGCTTTATGCATGTGTCAGAACTGGCAGTTGCATAGCATATGCATCAGAAAAAGCATAAATTCTTCTTAGATGGGATGCTCAAAACCTTGACTCTCTAGCCTCACCTTGCTGCAGGATCAGCTCGACAGCAGCAGAACTTTCCACTCTGCCCACCTGCTACCAGCCGTTATGGCATGCACACATGGTCTCTCACCTCAGCCGTCAGGAAGCTACAAGGTATTGCCCACTTTTCAGTGGCATTTGCAATTTTGCTTGCTGCTCTGTAATGTACCAGAAGGCTGACGAAGTGAGGGTTTTTCCCCTTGCTCCACATTTAGAAACTATTATTGCTTCACCTGCTTGTTCACAAGTGGAAGATCACCTGAGCATACTGCACAGAGGAAGGTGGCTGTGCTACTCCATAAGGCAACAGCGGTATTCCTGAAGTGTTCAGTTGGAGGGAAGCTGCAGACATCTCTTTTGGCAGATGAAAGTTGTGGTTGCTGCAGGAGTGGGGTTTCTCTTGAGAGCTATGGGGTGGGCTGGTCACCAGGGAGATACATTTTTGGATGTTGGCTTGTCCATGTTTCCCAGGAAATTCAGAATTTCATTCCTTTTATTCATTTATTATGGGATCCTTTCGCTTGATTAGGAACAGCTCTTAAAAGTGTTAAGTAAGCGAGATGTGACAGAAAACACCCAGGTGAAACTCTTGAACATAGGAATGAAGCTCTCACCACTTTTGCTGGAACAGTGTTTTCCAAGATTGTGTGCTTTAGAAAATCCCATTCAGAACTTGCATATGTTTTCAAGGTTAACAAGGAGTTTGGAGATCCAATTTTTGACAATCTAAGTATGCGTTAAAGTTTTAGCTAGCCTTGAAACTGTCTCCCTAGGTTAGAAAGTGTTAAAAATACATAGAGGTGTTCTTGTGCTTGGACTATGCATGCACACCAGACCTCCACGAGTTAACGTAATCCCATCTTGTGTCAATGCAGAAAGTTCTGTTCACTTGTGCAATTACTATTAATAAAGATGTATTTAGTCAATGATTCGTGGCGTGTACCTGCACTGGGCTTTGTTGTTGAATTGTTATCAACAAAGCTAGATTGTAGCTCATTTAAAAAGTTTTGTCTCAAATCTATTCAAACAAGAGGGGTTGGCATGTTCTTGGAAAGTCCTCATTCCTTTTTGGCTCTGTATGTGAGTTTGAGCAAGAAGCATCCAGATCTGGTTATTATATTGCAGGAACAAACCCATTTAGTTTAGCACATACAGAGAGATGTCTTAGCATAAGATACTGGCATAAAACTCATACACATTAACCATTCTATCAGTTGCTCCTCTCTTCTTGCATGAAGTGCATTTGTTCCCCTAGACAGTACTGTGAAATACCCATAGGAAAAGAACCAGGAAGCTCTTCTTTCTAGTCTTTCCAGTAGTGATAGGTATTCCCTGTGAGCACTGCTGCCAGGAGGCTGCCTATTAACTGTGACAGATGACAACCTCCTCTCCTGGGCAAGTGCCTCAGGTGTTCATCTGACAGATGGTCCTGTCCCCGCCATGCAACAATTTGGTTGCCCACCCGCAGGCAACACATTGCTCTGTCTCACACGTCTGTGTCTGATGCCAAGCTGCTTTCCCTGGCTTATGCTGGTGAAGATCAGCAGGGCTCCTGTGTGGGAGATACATGAACATTGCACAGGGATGGCTTATGGCCTCCAGTCTTCCTAGCATCGCATCTGGGACTGCTACATCTGTAGTCTCACTGCTCATTCTCTTGTGCTGCCTGTTCCCAAGCTTCTCTAAATCTCTTTGCTGCTGGCCCACAAAAGCATTCAACATGTACGCCACAAAGGCCTGCCACTAAAAACACAACTAGGGAGGACATTTGGGCAGAAGTCCTCTGATACGGCCCTTCCCGCTGCTCCGCCTGCTCTGCCTGTGGATGACAATATTGCAAATCCCAAATCTTACCAAAAAAACAGTAATCCTCTGCCTTGCTACTGTCTCAACATGTGCTGCCTCAGTTTCTGGGCACTGGTTTGCTGAGAGCCTGACCCTGCTTGGCAAGACCACATGTATCACCCACTCACCAAAAGATAAATATGAAAAACTCTTCTGGGCCTTTTAGTGGAGGCAAACTGGAAAAATAGTCTCCCTTTAGAAGAGAATGTAAAGAGATGCTGAACTGTTGAATCACTTCTGTGCTTTTAAAATTAGCTCATAGATGCCATCACTCCCAAGGAAAGGAGAATTCTTGCTGCCAGTGGTGTGCTCATTGCTGAGACGTATAATAAGGGGTATTGCTGATGTGGCTTTGGAGTTGACGGGGTGAGAATAGATCTTTCCTGTGGCTCTGCACAATGTGTGACCCAAGTCAACATCTGGGATGGCACCAGCTCTAGTTGTAACTTTTCTTGTTATTTCAGTTAGAAGGTCCTCAGTCTTCAACAAGAGTTGGGGCAAGCAAAAATGTCATTTTTGTAGGGGTTCTTCCATGTCTGCTTACAGGGGCACTTTCTTCAAGGCAGCTTTCTTCAAGGCAACATGCTGATGTTCTTATTGTATCCCCCATCCCCACTCTCAATAATCAGTCAACTACCTTCACAAAGCTGGCAGCAGTACATAAGGCTCCCAGTACTGAATGTGCCGAACACAGCTGAGAATGGCAGAAGATGGCTCCAAAAGTTACTGAGTGGAGGGAAAGGAGGGTCAATAGTACACTAGAAAGAGACAGAAGATGACTTTGTAAATCAGGGATTTTGTTGAAGTCAGATTATTGACCGTGGGGTTGTAGCTGTCATGCTTAAGACACCAATGCGGTGCACCTTGTGCCACAGTATTTTCATGGTTTGGATGGTCAGAGAGTGCAACAGTGAATGCTGGCACTCACTGTCTTTTCTGTAGAAATTAAGTTTCTGGGGTCAGAATTCAGGCCTCCTCTTCAAATTTCCCTTCTTTTCTCTCACATTCTTTCTGATTAAAGAGCCAGCATAGTAAATGTCATTTAGTAGTATTTATAAACACATTTCTCAACAGGAAATCTCAAAAAAAAGCCAAACCAAACCACAAATTCTTCAAGAAGGTATATCTCAGGAGTAATATTTAATTGACAGGCTGACAAAATAAACCATGCTTTTTCATACATCTGTCTGTCAGCCACTACATAATTGAACAACATTCAGGGGGATTACAGAAAATAATAGTTTTCTTCTACTTTTTTCTTCTACAGTCATGACTGGGTGGATTAAGACAGTTATATTCATGTCATTCCACTTTTATCTCTAACATACACACTAATTCATTCCTATTCTCTTTATTATGAAACATTGAAAAAGAGTAAAAGGCTAGTCAGTGACTTCAGAAACGGAGTCATACATTCCAAGGATTGGCGATGTTCAGAGCCGAGACTGATACATGGCAGACACTGAAAACACTGCATTGACACTGCACAGTTAAATTTAGAGGCTCTTCTCAGAGAAAAGGGATTTGTATTCTTGAAGCCATTGGGTTTAACTGTAGTAGTGCCTTTTGAGGAAGAATCTTTCAGCACAAAAGTAACAGGAATATAAACAAACAAGGGACTTAAGGGTAAACCATCCACATCTTATAGAAACCACATCAGGAACACATCTGCAAAGCATTTCAGGATGAAGCACACTAGGATTGGGACCTGGTTACATAGCAGCAACCCCAGCCCTGAAGGACGTGTCCCTACAGCACAGGCTTGCACACACAGCACAGACCCACAAGGAGCAAGCAAACAGAACATTGCTGCACAGCTGTTTGAAACAAGGTGCTCAGTTTTGCATAGGATTCACGGTATCCAGCCTTCTTCTGCTGGGACGTGCGTAATCCAGGTTGGTCTTGGGTTTTTAAAACAGGAAAACTCAGATCCATCCAATGCTGTCAAACCAATTCTGTCTGCGACAAGCAGCTACTGGGGGACAAACCCTTCTCTGTTGGGTTTATGTCTGAGCCTGAGCAAGCAAGAGTTTTCAGAGCAGAACCTGTGGACTAGGACCCCTGTTAACCTGATGAGAGCTGTGGCTTGGAAATCCTACTGAAGTTCATCAAGGTCTTGGTACACACCATCAGGAAGTAAAGGGGACTTTGGTCACATGCAAAGCTAAGTGGAATATCAAACTAGTTTTAAAAGATTTTGAAAGTATGTAGTTCTCAAATGTATATGCCTCACGTGGAAACCACATTCTAATATTAAGTCTCTTTGTCTTCAAGTATGATTTAATTGCTTAAGAGTTGTCTGATTTCAAACATAAATGTAAACACACACTTTATTGTTCTGGGACCCTCTGTGGCTGGGTGCTGAGGAGGTGGTGAGCAGAGGGGTTATGTTAGAGGAGAGAAATAAAAGGTAAATTTCTGAACCAAAAATGGAACAAGAACGAAAGTGGATAAAAAGCAGTGGATCAAGTTACATCTCTGCTATTAGTGGCTGGATAAAAAGCCCTACAGTCCCAAACACACAAAGGATTATAAATACCCAGAGAAATACTCTGTCTATCACCATAGCTACGTATTTCCAATCATCTTCCACCTGCAAGAGAATAAGAAAAGAAAACGATAAACTACATATAATGTTACGTGCAATTTTGAGTTGACATTATGCAGTAGAAATCCCCCTTGTGCTTTTGAATGTGAGGAAGAACACATATGCAAGTCAGGAATGCCGCTTGTCATGCTTACAGTTGCTGCAGTTTTCAAGTCTCTTCAGAGGGGGCTGATTTTCTAATGGTATTTTGCCAGTTTTGGCTGAGAACATACAACACTATCCTAGTCTGCTGAATTGTTCTAAATATTCCAGTCTGAGGGCAGCCCATCCATGGTTGTGATGCTGACACTAACAGATAGGACCTGATGATGTGGTGGGTGCAGAGTGGGGTGGTTTAACAGCAGGCACAGCCACCATAGCTGCACATCATTAAACCCTGCCAAAGCATTTAACCTGACAGCCCACACAAGACACAGTTTGCTACTTTTCTGGTCTGACTTGAAACACTGTCTCTCCAATAAAGACCCACCGATTTCAGAAAACTGCACACATGGACTCATGGACTATAGCAAAGCAAGGGCTCTGACTGAGCACACTGCAATGTCTTGTGCTAAGCAGGACAGAGTGGATTTTGTATGGCTGAGACAGACCTCAGAACCACATTCAGTGAAGTTGCTGTCCTTTAAGCTGTACCTTTAAACTTGTACTGCACGAGAAACACTGCTTCAGAAGAACATTCACTCAAATAAACTAGTGACTGTTCAAGAGCTCTCTGCTGAGAGATCATCCATGTGTTTTCCCAATTTAATTATATTTTTGATTGTGTTGAGGGTGAGGAATACAGCAGCAGTTATTGGGGAGTATAAGTAAAAGTTAAGGAGGGTAAGTTTGAAACTGTAAACTATGATAATGGCAATTCAGCCATTCTCAGGTGAGAAACAGATAAATAAGGTAAGACTTTTCATGTTTGTATTTGGTTTAGTCCTATCCAGCCTCCCAGGGCTGCTGAGGGGATAGCTATAAAAGTCAGTACTGTTGGATTGAGTGATGGGGATGTTATGAAAAAGAGAGTGGTTGAAGAAAACCATGACCAAGGATAGTAACAGGCTGGTAGTCAGGGAAGAACCTTGGAGGACTTCTGAAAATCAGAAATGGAAGCTGTACTTTGCACAAAAGAACATGCAGGAAGATCTCCAACCGCTGTAAATGTTTCTACAATTTTAAAAGGGTTTTTTTATATAGGGACTAGTACATAATATCACCCATACTGCTTTGTATATCTGGCTGAAGCAGAAGCAGCCTCCAGAATCCCTTTTCTCTGTCCTTGCCTGGGATCAAATCCCATTTTTTCCCTGAAAAGGGGGATTTTTGTAAATGAGAAATCATGCTTCCCATCCCTAATACATTTTGAAATGTAAGATACAAAGCTGCTGATGAACACACTGGACTAAGAAAAATATTTCATGTGGCATGAGAGATTTGCAAAACGCAAGTCAGCAAAACTAGCAAAGTAGGACTTCTCCTGAGCTGTACAATCAAGACAGCAAGTTATTTAGATGACTGCATGCAAAACTTCTTCTTTTTGGGAGAAGACCAGGGAAAGCAGCTGAATCAGTACATGGATATGTTTTATGCGGCTGGTGTGATAACGAAAGCAGGGCTGAAATGTTTGGGTTAAGCAAAACACTAAGGGCATAGGCATTAAGCAAGGGTCAGCTCAGTCCCCATGCTCCTCTATGGCAATAGATTCCTGTCTTTTGCTTCGGGCTGGCATGTATTACACGCTTATTCTACAAATTCAGTCACCAGCTTAACTCTAGTCCTTTATTCAGAAATTTACGGATTTTGTTTTCAGATGAAATTTCTTCTGCAGGGCATTAAGAAAATGTAATCTTCAGGTTTAAGGGGAAATAAAGGTAATCTTTAGGTTTCACAGACATTGCATGAATTTCAACAAAATATTCTGATAGAAAGTATGCATATCAATATTTCCCTTATAAAGCTTTTGTGATTTTCAATACAAATACAGCAGTATTTAGTTTTGAAATGGATTTTAGCATCATATAGCATCTAAAAAACTTCAAAACTAGAAGTAAAAATTCCATGACAGGTCAAAGATATATGTTTCATTAGGTTCTAAACACTTTTAAAAATATCTTGGAGTGTCAGAGAATTCCTGCCCATTGTGAGGTCTCAGTGTCAACATATCTTTTTGCAGCTTCTTTAGAAGCTTGTGTTTACACATGAGGATGTGACCCCAGAATTCTTTAAATTCCATGTGCATCATTTTCTATGACATTAATCCCTAGCAGGATAAAAAATTTATAACCTCACACAAGCAAATTCATTAGATGGTCTTCTTCCCCAGCAACTTGTCTTACTGCTCCTGTACCTTCAGGGTTTCCTTCTTAGATCATGTCCAGTCTTACTGAACTCCTTGGACCTTCAGGACTGACTCCAAAGGGACTCTGACAATCAACCTCCTAAACAGGCCAAAGTCTAGCTGCTGGAGGTCCAGTTCTGCTGGCAACCCTATTAACTTTACCCCAAACTGAAAACCATCATTCTATGGTCTCTGTGCCCATGGCCTCCAACTGTCACATCTCCCACTGTTCTTCTCTGTTCACAGTGAGCCCAGTGGGGCACCTTCCCTGGCTGGCTTGCTTCCTGTGTCAGGAAATTATCCTCCCCACACTCCAGGAACCTCCTAGACTTACACTTCTCTGCTGTGTTATACTTCCAGCAGCCATCTGGCAAGTTGAAGTCCCCCATGAAAACAAGGGCTGGTGATCATGATACTTCTTCCAGCCTCCTGCAGAATACATCATCTGCCTGTTCATCCTGCCTAGGTGGTCTGTAACAGAGTCCTACCAGGGCATGTGCCCTGCTGATCTTCACCCACAGGCACTCCACCTTGTCATCACCATTGATTTCATTACAATCAAAACAAGCACAAATAGGATGGTTACCTCCCTTACCTCTTTGGTTTCATTTTGAGACCTCATGTTCTCTGCAATGAACTGGACATTGCTAATGACATCCTTCACCTCTGGGGAGTACTCCATGTGCTCTGCCATCCATTTCAGTGACTGATGGCTCAGCCGTCTTTTGATGGGTGGGAATTCAGTTGCCTTATCACAGTGACTACAGCGCTGCTCCTTGTGCAATTTGGTCTCTTTGTGTTTGCTGTGCTTTGACTTGCCCAACTTACTTTCTGATACTTTCTTGTTTTTTCTGGAGGTGTTTTTTTTCTGCTGTTCTAGTGGCCTCTGCATCAACAGGACTTTGGGGAGCAAGCTAAGAAAGACGGTTTTTACCCATCTGGGCATTGTGTGCGTGGTTGGAGTCCTGTAATGTATATTGAGGACAAACACTGTGATGACAATTGACAGAGTCACAAATATCATTGTGAAGAGTAAATATTCACCTACTAAGGGAATCACTAAAGAGGTGGATGGGATTGTTTCTGTGATCACCAGTAAAAATACAGTCAAAGAAAGAAGCACAGAGATGCAAAGAGTAACTTTCTCACCACAGTCAGATGGCAGGTAAAAAACTAACACAGTCAGGAATGAGATAAAAAGACAGGGAATGATCAGATTTATGGTGTAGAACATTGGCAACCTTCGAATATAAAAGGAATATGTTATATCTGTGTAGATCTCTTCACAGCAGTTATATTTGATATCATGTTTGTAGCCAGAAGCATCAACTATTTCCCATTCACTATTTTCCCAAAAGTCATTCATATCTACTTTGGATCCAATGATCAGAAGATCAATTTTGGCTTTGTCATAGGTCCATGAGCCAAATTTGAGTGAACAGTTCTGATGATCAAATGGGAAAAAGGTAATATCCATAGGACAGGAGCTTTTAAAAATAGCTGGTGGGGTCCAGGTGATCATTCCATCATAGCGAAGGAGGGCTTTGGTCTTGCCTTCAACTTGAAAATCTCCCACAGCACTGGAAAGACAAATGAGGCAAAGAAAAAAAAATTACCATGGAAGTAGAATAATGGGTGCTTTCATAGGTGCTGCAAGGTGATATTTTTGAGAGAAAGACTCAAATGAATCAATAAAATGGGTAAAATTAATCATCATACTTATTATACAAGACAATATCTGGTTTCCAAATTTTGTCTGCTGGTACCCGAACAAATTCAATGCCATCATATTGTCTGGGATCCCATCGCAGTTTGTAGTCATTCCAAATCTGAAAGAAGAACAGACAAGGATTTTAAAACCTTGAATTACCAACAAATACCTGTTTCTCAGATCCTCCTGTAAAACAACAGACTACAATAAAAGCATAGCACACAGAGAAGGGGACAGTGGTCCAAAAGACAGCAAGGCCATGACCTGGAGAAACATTGGACATACGTGAATTTTGCTGCCCTTGAGGGCTACTCCCTTCCCTGTGATGGCATGGGCTGCCAATTGTTATGAACTGCTGGCATGCTGGGATCTCTCCTCTGTCTTGCGACATCAGTAAAGAGCCTTGTCTGTGAAAGATAACCTCTCCACTGCCAGAGAAAACAGGGACCTTGCTGCAGCACCCCACTGGTTAGAGGAGGACAGCACCAGCAGAGACCAGCAGCCTCATGAGCAAGGCAGCACACACACACACGAACAGGCAGCTGCTGCCAGAAGACAGTATTGGTTCCACAGGAGTAGTGAAATACCAGCTCAGGGCAGCAAGGGATGCACAGCAGCTGATACTGCCCTATCCTGGGGCCATGCTCCGTGGTGTCTCTCCTATCATAAGTATAGCATCTTTTACAGAAAACTTTGTGTGGACCACAGTCAGTGCCTGAAAAAAATGGTGCAAGTTAGCTATGTTTTCTCAGTAGTTTGGGTCCTTTATGGACCTTTATCTATGCAGAAGCACTAAAACTATAAGGAATAATGGAGGCATGTTCCTTTGTCTAATAAATGTTTTGGTGGAGATGACCTAGGATTGCAGAGCTGCATATTTAATCACTCTTTAAGGAGTACATCTAGCTAGATTTTCCAGAAGAAAACCAATCATCACAAAGTTGGAGAAGAATATATCCCACAGGAAAGAAGGAAGACGTAACTTCTTGGTAAAAACAACAAAGAAATTACTTTTTCCATTGTGGATCTTCTCCTTATTAATTTTTAAAAATCCTTGTTACAAAACAAGAACTTGTTCTATAGATGTAACTTACAAGGTAACACACATTTCATCATTTCGATGCAAAATGCATGAGAAATGCAACACAGTCACTTACGTGTCTTAGCCACAAATTTGTTTCCATAATCTGATTGACTTCATCCTATAAAGAAACATAGGCATAACCAGTTATAGTGTCCTGAGATGGCCAAAAACTTAGCCCATAAAACTGGAAAATAGAATTTCACATTAACTAATAACAGATTTTTTCTAGCATCTTTCAAGAGGTTTACACATTCTACACAGTTGTGTGCAGCCCTACTGAAAAATTAATAAAGCTTTACTGAAAAATCATGCTCCATAAATATCAGACATACAGAAAGCTGCACTGGTTTTCCAAGAGTTTGAATATTCGGAGAGCACACAATCTAGAATTGCTCTGATTTGTACCAGAGGAATAAGGTTCTTCTTGTGGCTGTGTATTTTGTTGGATTCAGTGTTTAAAAAGCTCTGATTACACAGCACAAAACTGGTCAAGATTCAAGGAAAAGGGCATTGGTATCACATTACTCTTTAATTTCTATGCAGACCTCTAGAGCAGATGCACTTGACCAGCACTAAATTAAGTAACCTTCTTTTTACAGTCACTTATTGCAACTGCCAGTCAGTCATGAATCAGAAAGGTGATGCTTTGCTTCTTCCACATTGCCTCTCTCCTGCCCAGCGTGTTTGCCCCACACCCATCTGCATTCCAAAACACGCAACATTCATCCCCACCTCCATGCTTTCAAACACCACTCTTCCAGTTGCCACACCACTTTTCCCTTACGTCATTTTGAAACAAACAGACTGAAAAAAAAGCATGTAAAAAAGAAGATTTTTCCCCTTAGGACCACTGGGAAATGACAGTAGGCCCACAGGAGAACTGGTCACATGCTACACACAACATGGACACACCAGATGTCTCTGGAGTGGGCTAGCCCTGTGAAGAGCGGGCTTGAACATTCAGTACTTCTGCCCTGGGCTCTGGGAGCTGCTACCTGAAGCAGAGGGATTTGATGCTACAGAGTAAGCAGATGAATCCGTGTCATTCCAACCGCCTGTTCAAGCAACTGCACTGACTCATCTGACTGAAAGAACAGCAAAGGTCTCAGCATGTGCAGTTAGACACACATGAAATGCCAGCTAGGAGAGTTGTGGGTGCATGCAGCCATCACATTTGCATCTCCTGCTTCAGCAATTTGTGTGTGTTTACAACCATCCCCAAAGCTCAGCAATATTCTGCAGTGAGT
Source organism: Oreocharis arfaki (assembly GCA_013398015.1). Lineage (NCBI taxonomy): Eukaryota > Metazoa > Chordata > Aves > Passeriformes > Paramythiidae > Oreocharis > Oreocharis arfaki. Next base: position 44,978 of record VZRR01000334.1, read on the forward strand.
CTTACCACATTTGTAAGCTGGGTAATGGCCAGTTCAAAATACACTGTGACAGGATCAGACACATTTTCCACCGGCCTAATGAACTGGTTGTACTGGGAGAAGAGTTTGTGAAATAACCGTTCTTCTGATTCGCAGGCTGCGGTATCTGTGTTAGTAAAGATAAAGAACAGCTAAGCCAGAGGTAAGAAAAAGGGGGGAAAGGTGCTGGATAACATACTAGTATGTGCTATATTTATGGATCTTGTGCTTGTGACCATGTTTAAAGCCATCACAGCACAGAGAGGAGAGGGTTGCCAGTATGCTGTCAGTTGAAAGCATCCTCCTGCAGAATGTTGGCTACTCCTTGTTTCCTCAGAGAGTACGGTAATGGCTTCAATTGTTGTGCCTCCTAAGCTGGATTTAGTCTATGGGCCTCCATTTGGCCCATCCTGGTATCACACCAAAGTAGAATAAAGTGGTGTGAAATAGAAGAAGTAGAAATGTGACAGATTTAATCTTTGTGAGTCTTCCTGGTAAAACAGGGTGTTTATGAAAAGCATAGCTACTTAGAAATTAAAAGCTTGAGGCTGCAACTATTGTATCAAAATCTCTATCAGGTGATTAGCTAACTACAATGCTGCCTCCTAATCTTAAACATTATGACTGCATTCTATCCTCATGTTTGATATTTCCAATCTTTAGACAGCACAATTTTTCTTTGAAGAAAGTTAATTTATTAAGTTCTATGAACAAGAAAAAAGTGGAAACATTAACATTTCTTATAGAATAGCATGCATCTATATAATATCTACAGCATGCATCTGTGTTCTTTGGGAAGAAGTAGATCACAGCTGTAACCCCTCATTAATGAAGAACAGACCAGATGGCTTAGAAGAAATAAGGTATGTGACAGGCACTGAGCTGACTCAGCGTTAAGAAGAATGCTCCTAACCTGTTACACATAGTCCAAACCTGAAAAGCTATTTTCACAGTGTTAAAGGTTATACATTGTGATTTCAAAAGGAAAGTATTAAATTATATTGGCTCTGGAAACATCAGTTCAGAAGAACAATTTTCTGGAATAACTTTGCTATTACAATGCATTACTGTAATTCAGCACTTAAAATAAAAATACTTTATAAGGTCAAGATTTAGAATTTCCTTCTCATGTTGTCCACAGTTGTGTTATCAAAGCTATATGATAATCCCAAATATATTACTGATACAACTGAAAAAAAATTTGTTTTCAGACTCATTGTCGTAAGTTTTTTGCATTAGTTCCAGACTGCACTGGCACACATTAGACAAGCAACCATGATAAGCCTTTATGATTGCAAATATTAAACACAAAAGGGGTTTGTGTCAGGCAGCATGGTCTCTGGCACAGCATAGAACACAAATTTGCAATTTACATATCCCTCAGTGAACACAAGGGCCTGTGGATGCACGGATGTCCTGCAGAGAGACACTTGGTCTCAGTATGCTGCACTTTCATGCTTAGACTGCCCTTTCCCTGTTATTGAAAAAGAGATTGCACCTCTAAGGTGGTACAAAGCATCCTGAAATTGCAGGAGATTATCATAACTGCAGCTGAAATGTTGGCTACTGATCACTTACATGTGTGGAAAGAAAAGTCTAGTAAAAATTTTAAAACTTGATGTTTTATTTCATCCTTTCATCACCAATCAGAGAAGACACATGAATGTCTATAAAGTTTCAATGCTTTTAAATTGTGCATTGTTCCATTCAAAAAAGAACTAAAAATTTTCAGAGTTCATCATCACCAGCCATAGCACTGTGACTAGAAGTACACTGGTGTGGGAACATAAAGTCTCATGACTAAAGTCAATGAGTGTAAAATCATGTTTCATTCAAAATTTTCCCACTGGCTTCTAAATAGACACGTGCTTTAAAATAAAGTAACAAAACCAGACAAGTATTTAGGTCTTATGGTGCTGTTTTAAGATAGTATCTTATGCCTTGCTAACACAAGCACTTTATTTAATACACATCTTGGTCATCTGCAGAAGTGAGACTTTCAAAAGAGATGTGTATCCTAAAAGCAAAAATCCTGCTAAACTCAGTGAGAGTTGTGTGCAGAAATGACTGCAGGATATTTTAACACAGATCAAAGTAGTGAACAACAATAGAGCAAGTTCTCACTTTTGAAAGTGTGAGTACTGATCATGCACATCCATAGCCTGCATTATTTAAGCACTTGCAAATTCAAGCACCAAATGAAATTACAAGGACTCCTATTCAATTTTTATTGTTTTCTAGAAACAGCTCTTCAATTAGTTATCAAACAAAAATGAAGAGTTTTACGTAAGAAAATTGCTTTAGCTCTTTTCAAATACTGTTGAAATGTTACAGATTTCAGGTCAGAAATAGCTGGTAGAAGCTTTACATTGAATTCATTCAGGAAAACAGAAGCAGAGACAGTGACTAGAAAATATTCTAGAAACTGATATCAAAGAGAGCCTACCTTTAATCAAGGATGTGAACATGAATTCCCACAGACAGAAAGCAGGGCTACACCAACATAGCAACCTCTCAGGACGCATTGCTAGCAGCAGAATAGAGCTTCCTTTTGAGAACAGAGGTTTGGGGAAAGAAACAAGAGGCAAGAAGACATGTAACCCTCCTGATGGTAAGTAGGCGGTGGAAGGATGGATTTCGGTTTTGCATCTGCAGCAAACTTTGCAGCCTGCTGAGCTGAGCAAAGCCTTGCCGAGTTGCTTTCACTACCACTAGGCAAGGAGAGCTCATGCCGTGCAGAGCGAAGGGAGTCAGGCAGCATCCTATCAGGTGACTTCACATTTCCAGTCACCCGCACCCCTGCCTCGGGGGAATGTATAAGAGCCCAGGAGAGAGAGAGAAGGCAAGACACAGGACAGCCAGCCATCATGGAGCAGGAGGAGCATTCACTCAGCCCTTCACCCAGGGGTTAAGAGCTCTCATTCTGCTAAAGCAACTGCTTTGGCTATTGCCTGCTGACCACCTGAGTCTGTCAGAACATGCAGAGGTTAAACAGCTTCTTGAAACAACTTTCTTGGCTGAGGACTGATTCTTCAGGTGATGGAAATGGATGTTATATGGTTTTAACACCTCTACCAGAAACCATATGAACCTTGAAATAAGCACAGCATCAAGTGATAGAATTGCTTGACAGTATTCTGAGTGAATAAATCCAAGGCAAGTAGATTATTATTGCCATCTGACAGGAGCAACTAAGTATGCTAAGTTCTTTCCTTACAGTCAAGTCAGCTTACAACATCAATTCTTCTAACTTTTTTTTCCCTTGTGTGTGCAGTCTCCTGTGCCAGTATGCTAGTGTGGAAATGGAGGAGCAGAATAAAGAAAAAAACCACCAGGTTCTGTTACAGGCCAAGTTCCCTGCAACAGAATGTTACTCTTAATCACAGAGGTCAAAAGAACCTGATCTCGTGATCCTTTATAGGTTCATGCATGTTCCCTCCTCAGGTGTTCAGTATACATGTCCTCACAACAGGAATGCCTGAGAAGAATCTGTAGGAAAAGGAACTGAGAAAGTGAGGGTCCTGTTTAGCTGCAGTGGGGCGGAAGGCACCACAGGTTATTTGGCGCCATCCAGCCTCCCAGAAAGCAGCTCAGACAGGGAATCTCCTTTATGTGTGCTCAATCCAGCATGAACAAGTCTGAGTGACTGGATGAATGATTTCATCAAAACAGAAATGCGGCTGATTTTCAGGCACTTACATTGTTGTGTGAGCGTAGAGGGAAGAGAAAAAAAGCCAGATTATGAAAAAAGGATGCCCTTCATACTGTGAAATACAGAGGCAAAGCTGCAGCTCAGAATAAGAAAGTAATTTGTCATTTATACATATTGTTGAAATATGGATAGAAAAGAAGAGCACTGTCTGTAAGAAAGAGACTTAGGAATGAGTTGACTGCATAAAGAAGATACCTGAAGTGGATCAAGTTGCCCATGATAAGTTTTGAGGGATGTGACAAATTTTGAGGGATGAAAAGTAAATCTTCAAGGATTACTAGCAGAAGCCTTACTCCGAAGCTCGCTGGAGACAAGGGAGCCTTCAGCAGAGAGATGAGAAAAAAAGAAACAAACCACATGAGTGTTTGGAAGTCTGGGAGTCATTTTCCCCTCTCAAAAGCAGCAGTGTAAGTGGAGACCACAAGGCATGGCTATGAGGCATCTCTAAGCTGAAGTTAGATATAAATTCTCCTTGCAAATAATTTTAAGATGAAAATGTGGGTTTCAGCATGGTGATTTATGTTTTAAATTTCCATTTTGCCAACATTTTCCAAGGAAAAAAAGTAAAAACCACAAAAAAATTCTGCTTTGTGCCCAATTTTCCGAAGTTGCAATGTTTATTAGATTGGTGTTAACAGTCCAGGTCCATAAACTTGCAGTTTCCTCACCTCACCGAATGGAGTTCATGCTTTCTTCTTGAGCTGATGTGCCCATGGTGCACTGTGGCTAACAGGATTATGCAGCCACGCAGCATCACAGGATGCCTGTGGCTGGCTGCAGTCATGGCGTGTGCACTCCTGTTACAGTCCAGTGCTTCTAGAAGGATGACATATGGTAAGATAGTCAGATACCATTTGAAAACAAATTCACCCCAACTTAAAATGTTTTGACGTTTTCAAACTTTTTGTTCTTCCAAAAAATGTGCCAGGCCAGGGAATCAGGTGGGCGAAGTTGAAGACCTGCATATACATGTCTACAGACTGAAAGGTCTTCAGGGGTGAGGGTAATGAGTGTGCTTCCCCTCCAGAGGGGAGAGCAGTGCAAGGCCAGCTGGCAAAGATGATCCTTACTGCCACGCTTGAGGGAAAGAACTCCTTGGTTATGGGGAGCAAGGGACTGAGGAAGCAGGCTGAATTTGGAGGCAATACTAGTTATTCAGTGAGCAGATGGCAGGAGGGATTGTGCTGCTAAGACCCTGCTGGCGTGGGTGCTGCCTTCGGGAAAGGTTGAAGAGGAAGGCAAAGTTCAAACTGAGCCATGACAAGCAGCTGAAGAGGCATCCAGATGGAGAATGCAGAGAAACCAGCTGAGGTACTGCCTCAGCATAAGGATGCCAGCTGGAAGCAGAGCAAAAAGTTGTGACTCATTGCTGCTTCAGGAGGTACCTAATTTAATCTAATATGAACTGGCCAAAAGAGGCATCAAAATGCCAGGCTCAAACAGAAAGCACATATTGACAGGCTTTCATGTTTCTTTTGCCCTCTAGGTGTGGAAGAAGAGGCTGATTTAGTCCTTTAACATGTACTTTTGCCCTCCATAAATATATTCACTCAGAAAAAATTCTCTGGTTTCTTTTCTTCAGGTAAGGAAAAAGATGGCAAGCAGCCTGCAGGGATGCACAAAATCTGCCCACCAAAAATGTTTCTAGCTCATGGATGCACTTCACCACTGGAGCTTGATGCTGTAACAGCTGTGTGGTATTGACAGTGAAAAAAAGCCAACAAGAGGACCTTTGGAAGGTTGCCTGTGCATGCAGGAACTGAAAGTACGCATCCTGGTGCTATTTGCAGTCCTAATGACAGATCCATTTGGAGTCAGGCTTAGGTCTGAATGGCCGATCTCCTCCTCCAGAGCCAAGTAGTCCTTTGTTGAAGAGCTGTATCTGAGTTGTTTGTAGGCTTTGACAATGCAATGGATTAACCTGCAGTGGGACAGTTACAAACACCTCTGTGACAAACACATTTTCTCTCATGAGATACTCGTGTCCTGATCATCTGCTGAGAAGCCCCTGCATCCAGTGGAGAAGTTCACAGTCTGTCAACTCTTTGCTAACTACCACTAGGCAAGTGAGTTTGCACTAGGGGTACCTGTTACCCTTTGCTGGTCTGGAAGCACTGGGGATTTGAGCCACTTCTCACTGGTTTCTTGCTCAGGGCTACCCATACATTTGCTGTGGTGCCTGCACTGAAACAGCTGAGTGGGACCTCAGCAGCATTTAATTTTGTCTACTTTGCTACTTACTCCTTTTGCAAGCAGATAGCTTTTAGGGAATCAACCAACTCAGCTAGAGCTTGCTCCTCTCTGCATATTCACACACAGTGCTTCCTTGGGCACGGGACACCTACTGCTAGTAAAAAGGGATGCCAGCGGAAGGAAACTGTAATGGAATAGCGAAAGAATCAGTCAAATCCTACCATCTTACTGACAGTTCTGTAGTCAGCCTTGGGTATCTTGTGCATTAGCTAAATTAAGGTAAACAGGAAACTTGCTAAAGCTCACAGAGGGGAGATTTCTGAGAATGGGAGATGCTTAAATTGAGCTGGCAATTGAAGGACAAGCTCTAAAGGCTGGAACACGAAGCTCCTTAGCAAGTTCTGATTCATGAAGGAATAGTTTAGCTTGCAAAGCTTTTTTGGACTAGTGCTTTTTCCATGTCTGTGCTGCATGGGAAATTAAACAGCATGTGAACACTGATATTTTACCTTAAAACACTCTGTTTTGATTCATGGCATTTGCATACCATCACCTTCTAGATCTTTCAAGACAGTTGCCTGTAGAAATAAAGCAAACTTTTCAACCATTCAAGGCTTTGCAGACCTTAGGCAGGGAAGCAGAGGCTACCTGTGACAACCCTCTGAGGGAAGTGTTTGATCTTAGAAAGCACTGGGCTCAAAGTAGGACTCCCTAAGAGACATTTTTCACACAAGTAGTTGGGCAAAAGGGTCACAAAGATTTATACCTTCTGAAGGCAAAACCAGAATTCTGTTCTTTTGTGCTGTCAGAGTTACCCTTCACTAACAAGTGTGCATCTATTACTAAAGCAGAGCAAATCACTGCTCTCTACGTTCTCCCATCTGACATCACCTAGACACTTTCTCAGCTGTTTTTCTTGGTTACTCCTGCCCTGTTTCTGAACTGCATTCCCCCAGCCCTATCCCCTCTCCCTCACTTCAATAGGCAAATGATTGTTTGATGGGCTCTTTGTCTGTGTTCCACCTCTCACCTCCCGCACACTGTATTATTTCCTACAGCTTCACAGAAGCAATACTGACAGCAGCTGTACCTGCCTCATATGTGACAACTGCAGTGTCACAGAGGTAAAAGATTGCTATTAATCTGTTAGCCATGAGTGCTGTTGGGATCCACTGTTTTGTTTCAACTTCCGATATCACTACAATAAATCAGGCTAATAAAGAATTTATCAAAAGAATGTTAGGAATCCAGCTTTCACTGCCTTGTAGGAAGTCATTCGAGTGCCACAGAAGCCCTTATGGGACACTACCCTGTGCTAAAGTGTTCGTGCAGTCCAGCTTGCCAAGTGTCACACCCTGAGCAGTACATTCACACTCCTGGCAGCAAATGGATCCCTATGGATCCCACTCATAGATTCTGTAGGTCCTGGCCTTAGGCCTCTTTCATGCTATGGGACCTCACATGCCAACAATGTTTGCTCTCTGATCTACCAGACACTGACCAGTGGCTTCCAGTGTGCAGGAGATGTGAAGCATGAGCGAAGATGGAACTTCAATGGCTACTGTATGCAGAATAATGTGCTCATGCTTCAGGATCTTTTATATTAAAGCTTTTTTGTTGTTGTTGTTAGTCAGATTTTAAATGATGTGTGGGAAGAGGCCTTGAAGCTTGCGTTGATGAGGGCATTTCCACAAACTGAGCACGAGATTTCTTCAGTTCAGTAGTTTGCTCTGTAATGAAGTCCTTTCTTAGTTTTTCTTTTCCATTAAAGAGATTGAACCACAGCACCTGTCTGCCTGTGCTGCCCAGCTATGAAGTGGGCAGTCAGTGAGTCAGGCAGCCAATATACACTGAATAGCCAAGCACATTAACGGGGATGCCTATTCCCACGATCCTGTCTGCTAAGCAGAGGCAGTAGCCAGAGTACAACACAAAGATCCATCTTTTATAGGCTAAAGCATCACTGGTGGCAACATCCCCCAAAGCACCTTCCATTGTACAAACAGCATCACTTATTTTAACCTTCACTGACCTCCAGCTTGGACCAACTCTTCTTGTAGCTTAATGGAGATTATATAGGCTGATTAAACCTGATCCATTTCAAGGAGCTAAACTTCAAACCAATCACCTCTGCTCAGCTTTTTTAGAATTCTAAAAAAGCAACAGTTCATGGGAGTAAGTTTTCAACACGTAAAATATATATATATTTCCCTAACGTAAATACCTTTCTCTGCTGCAAGCATACTTTGACACTGTAGGGAGGGTGCATTGGATATTTCTGTACCCTCTTTTGAGCTCCTTGCCATAGATGCCATTTCTCCTCAATCCCAAAATGGAAATCACAAAATATTTTGAAGCAACTCTAAAGACCTGTAACAGAGAGAGACCAGCAGAAATCTCTAGCTTTACGCACATAGTTGTGATAGTAGAAATAACATAAAGACCACTCAAGCTTGAATACAATCTTGTGGAAGCCACCATGTTCTATACTGACATCTGCAGTGCCTCCAGGGATGCTAGTATAGCCAACATTTTATTTCTAAGAAATTTAGCATTTCTTAAGTAGGGAAAAAACCAAATCAAGCAGAAGTGTAAACGGAAATGCTTAAAGGGATGCTATGACATAACATCCTGAAAATGTTGGATTCAGTGATGGTAGGGGGGATCTCCTCATGTCCTTTCCCTGTAGTGAGGATAACGGGTGTAGTAGTAATATTGCTAGGGGAAATACAATGGCAATGAGTCTGATGAGTGGAAAGGGTAGGGGTGTTTAACAAAAGGCACAGAGCCAGATTGAGCAAGCGAGTGATGGGAATATGGCTGCAGTAAAGAGTTCCAGACTGAATGTCTGAAATTGCCTAGCCTAAAAGGGATTAAGACGCAAATGCCCCATTTTAGCACTTGCAAGCTCATGAAATAACAGACCATTCATTGCAAAGGGCAAGTAACAAAAGCACCATGTGAACAGGGCACACCTAACAGTGCTCTTGTTGATCCAACAATTCAAGATTACAGTCATACACTCACTGAATAACTACTCTGAGGCTGTATTATAGTGGACTGAGATTTAACCTTAACAATATTTTAGCAAATCTGTGGGTGTGTTCCAAAGAAATAATAAAATCCATGGAGAACTTGGTGGCTGGGAAAAGGAAAAAAAATGGGGAAAAAAGAGTCCTTAAACTAATTAGCGTGGAAAAAAATCCACAAAAACAATTGAAAAAGATGAACCACAGCTGTCATTAGGGAAATGGGCTGGTCAGTGAGGTGGAGGAGTGATGGAACCTTATTTTTTGTGCATGCATCTTTTCCCCCCAAACTTCTATCATTTCAACAGCTGTGACCCTTCCTCTTGCTCCTTTTTAGATCCCTAAGGGGTACAAAGCAGCATGTGTAGAAGCTAGGCAGGAGTTATGTGTATGTATGGTGATTAGTGAACTAACATGTATGTGCTGACTAACCATGTGGCTACTTCCAAATGAAATATGACCCTAAAGAGTCCATCTGTGGTTTCTTCAGATGGGACAAATCTCATTTGGAGTGTTCCCTCTATGCAGTTTTTGATTTGCAACAAATTTACAGAAACTTAATTTTCTTTAAAAGTCATTATGAACTGACTTTTGGAAGAGTCAGTGAGCAGACAGAAAAATATGTGATGGAAAAACATTGTTTGAACAGGAAGCAGGGGTGAAATAAAAAGAACAGTTCTATTCTTGCTTCAACCATTAGCTACATATATAGAAAACAAACTATCAGGTGGGAAATGAGTTAAACCTGTCCTAGTTTTTATCCAAAATCTGGAGTAAGAAGAACACCAGATTGAAGATGAAGGATAAATCTTCTCAAATAAGGTTTATTTCCTGGAATATTTGAGCCCAAACATGCCCAAGTGCAGCAGAAATAACAAATGTTTGACTGCATGACGATAAACACTCTATCCATTTATGGAATTAAATGTTAGCTTCTAACTGGGGTAGAAACCTCAAAAACGTGCCAGGTCTAGACCAGGCAACTTGACATTCCTCTGTCACTAATCTTCTGTCAGAGGACAGAACTTAATGGAAGCTAAGTAAGGGGAAAGGTTTTGCCAGGTTGGAGAACGAAGTAAACCCATTTACCTTGCTGATGCTGGAGGAAAGTCTTAGCAATGTATTGGTAATGTGAGCCAAGCTCACAGCAGGCACCCCATCCAATTAAAAAAAAAAATGTTCTATTTGAGAGGGCTTGTAAGAATACAAGGTAAATAATCCACGTCTGTAGGAATTCTGCCATTCACTTCTCAAATTTCCCCTGAAATGAGACTAATCAATGCCCCTTCGAAAATATCTATGGTACCATGGCCTGAAATCTGAAACACTTTCCCAGCTGATGAGAAAGTTGAAAGACACAGCTTCTACACATATAAAAAAGCGGTTGCAAGCTTTGTTTGAAAGTTCTCAAGGCTTCAGTCCTTAGCCCTTATTCTGGAACACTGGAATGATCTACTAATGTTTCTCTTTAAAATTCTTCATGTCCAACTCTCCAACATTTCCCAGGATATTACAACATTTTATGGACATTGCAAGGATGTTTGTACATGGCAAAAGTACTTAATATGTTTAAGACATACTCAAAATTTCATGTGAGAACTTGCCTTATTAAATGCACATTAATGGGAAAAAATCTGAATGGGGGCTGGAAGTTTAAGTAATCTTATTTGTATCAGAGTATGTGAGATGCTTTTATCCTTAGTGTCAGTAGATTTTGAAGAAACAGTCTTATTTGGGATTATCTGTGCTTGGTTTTCTGAGTAGTGTTGATCCCTTGTGATTATTGAGAATGTTATTCTTTTTACCTTAGCTCATTCCCTTTTTGCTCCTGAAGACCATGTCACCACTCTGGAACAAGAAAAGTAGTAGTAAAAGTGTTTGTGTCTGAGAGAACTCAGTATTTCCCTCTCTGCCTCTTTTCCCAATCCATCACAAAAGGTTTCTTGAGTTTCTTAAAGCCAGTGGGAAGTGAGGATGCAGTCATGGAACACAAAAGTCAAAAAAGTCCCAGTGTCAAAAAGATTTACTTTGCAAGACCGCTGCCCAAACACACTGACAGACAATCTTCAAAGGAGTCAATTTCTAAACTGGCATGAGAGGCAAGGCAAGGAGGAAAAGAACCTCAATGGTCACATGAACAACTGGAATAGCCAAAGCACTGAGCAATCAGGGGAGTCAACAAAAATTGAACAAGAAAATGTGGGTTTCAATGCACTAACCACTAAGAGATACTTTCTGGACAATCAGGCATATTCACAATCATAATTTCATCTGAAAATAAGCCTCTTTTTCTATTTTTCATCAGACTTCACTGGAAATTGGTCAGGAGGAGCCCTTCTGGCAAAAACTGTAGACGCAAGTTCCTGAGAAATTTTAGAGCAAAATCCACAACAGAAACAGGCAGGAACTTAGTCAGTCAGACCTCAATAGTCCTGTAAAGATTCCATGTGGAACTGAGAAATTGTGTAAATGTTTTTCTTCAGACTCCATGAAAACCAATCAAAGCACACAGATTTAGAGCAGCACTGATGTCAGATCCTTAAGATGCAATAAAGCACATTAAGTGTGCTTAGATTTCCCACCAGCTGGGACCTTTGTTAGAATTCTTCAGAGGGGACATTTTTCCCCTCCAGAAGGAACTGGTGCAAGTCTCTGGAGAATTTTGTTCTCTTTGAAAGAGAAAACTGTTATCTCAGTGCTAAAAATGAGTCTGCACTGTGCCATAGAACTTGTATTCAGATTGAGCCGACATGCCTTAGTAGTGCTGTTTTAAATACCCCAAAGCTATTTACCTGATCCATTCCTACATCCTAGTTTATCAGGAAATCATGCAGATTCTCACAAGAAATTTTAAATTCCTTTTAGGTAAATTGAGAAAAATGAACTAAAGGAGTATTTGGCCAAACCTGAACTCCCTGACAGAGCTCCTGGTGAGGGGAAAGCATGCTATGACTGCAATGACATACAATACTCTCAGAAAAGCAAGCAGCCAAGTGACATATCCCATGAAATCTCATCATGACATATCTCCTCTGCAAAATATTTCAACTCTCAGTTGATTTATATGAGGGACAGAGAGAGGACTCTTTTATCCTTAGAAAATGGTGCCATCCTTCTATAAGCAGAACCACTCAGATAAAAATCAATTTCCTTAGCAGAGTATATTTTTAATCCTTTTAAAAACTGATTTCTGAGCCCTTTAATTCTTTACTTAATTGATGACTCTCAAATGAAGTGTGCTGTGAAAAAAACTGCTGTGGGGCTGACAGAATTTAAATCGGCAGCAGCATAAAGAACAGAGACACTGTAGTGTAAGTGACCAAAGCTCCAGAGGCCCTGAAACATAATTTTTTAACCTTTCAGGGCTGTCTTAAGTTTGCATCTGGAAGGAGAGCACTTCAAGTCTGCCAAAGGAGACTAGCAGCCCATTCCAATTCAAATGGATAATGAATTAAGATCCAAATCTTCTGATAATTCAGAAAGAAAAAAGTAACACTTCATCCTCTGTTATGTGAAGAGCAATCCTACTAAGAAAATAGTCATTTTGTAACTGAAGGCACAAACAGAAGCATTCAGCTTAACAAGAACCAAGTGGCAAGATCCTGCTTCTGGTAGGTCAGTGGACTTGTCCATCTCTCCTTATCACTTTGTATTAGTGAAGGAGGCATGAGGCCATCAGCAAAGTTGACAGACTCTTCTTTATATAGAAAGCTTTATTTTTGTTAAATTACTCTCTGGCAGCTAGAGTTCTGTACACTTCATTTAATGCATGGCTTTGTGAACCTCGTGAGTTCTGACATTTCTAGGACAGGCTGAGCAATCAATACCTCTTGTGCCTCTGGCCGAAAAGTGTAAGGAGAAAGCCTGATGTCATTATGGTCAGAAACCATCTTTTCTTTTGTGCTCTGTCTGAAAAGGCTTTTGGAAGGAATATCAGCAACCTCATAATGGGCATTGTGACTGAGAGAGGGAGAAAGTGGAAAAATTAATTTAAAACATCATCTGCTTTAGTTACACAAGTATTGCCACTGGCTATTATCTAGCAAGGCAGTGTCTGAAGGGGAAAGGCTTCAAGTTTTGTATATAGCCTTAGGATTAGACCAGGAGTGTTCAGTGATCTGTTGCCAATGCCACAGTCTTTGTGATGCAATTTTAGGTTTAGGCAGAGCTGAGATATTCCTGTCTTTGCTTCAGGCAGAAGTAGATAATCTGATAAATGGGGATTAATTCCATCTAGCTCTCGCTATCCAGAAATGAGGCACACATTTCAAGGCTTTCTCTGCTATCAGCAGGAGAAGATTTGCTGTTGCAGAGCTTGACTTCATACAGAGACATCTCAGACCCTATTCTGCAGGGACCAGCTAACTCTGCCTTCTGGGTGGTTTAGGTTTGGCTAGCTAGATCCTATCCTTTTTCCTCCTGTTTCATCTGGCACAACAGGATAATGAAGTTTTGCCTCTCAGATCTTCTCTAGGCTCTGACATTGGCACAGAATCCTTTCGCTGTATGCTTGTACCACCCAACACTCTCGAAAATTTGAAATGTAGGCAGTAACAAGGAAGATGTTCAGATGGATAATAATCAGGGTAGACTTCCATGAATAATAAGAATAATTTGCTTGTTTTTATGGAGAAAATTGGGTGACAGAAGTGGGGGAAAAAAAAGACACTTCCTTTGCAGGCCTCCAGAGGCTGTGCAGAAGGTCCTATGTTAACTTTGTATGATAGATGCCTTAAGGCATTGTACCAGTAATATTGTACATCTATAGTATTTGAGGTCATGACTCATCTATATTAGTATCTAATGAAGCAAAAATTGGTGCAAAACATATGACAACAATCACCAATAGAGTTGGGCAGCTGAGTGCTGTAACTAAGTATTGTGATTTGCTTTTCATCAGAGCATCGAGTAACACATCATTAAAAGCTTCTTAAACCATCCTGCATTACCTGCTTAAGGAGGGATGTAAACATGAAGATACAATTGAAGCCAGAGCATGTGTTGAGATGGAATGTGCATAAAAGGCCAGGCAAGCTTCAACTGTCATTCATTCATACTAGCGAAGATGCAGCAGTTTTGAATCAAAGGTGAAGAAGGTAAATATAAATAGGCCGGACACCCCTTGGATTCAGGGTGCAAATTCAGTTATAAATGTTCCAGGGCCACAAATGCGAACTCTACAGGAAAGCCATGATGAAGAGAAAAAACTGACACACGGTGTCAACTGGGCATCACAGTGTGTTGGTGCCACATCAAACATCAGCACCAAGACAAGCAAGAGTGTGTCAGTGATTGTCTGGCGTGTTTACATTGTCAACGAGCTACAGCTTGACAAGGAAGAGCAAAGGGTGAAATTCCCTGAGCAGACCCATGAGAAGTGAGCAGCAGTGACAGCTAACATCTGCTGGAACTAAAGTGTGCTGGCTCAGCCAACAGGATCCCCTTGTTTAGAGACGGCTAGGAGCCTTGTAATTCAGAAAAGGTCAAAGTTTGCAAGAAGGCAAAAAAGGAAATAAAACACATTTTTTGCAAAGAGCACCTTATTTTCCATGGTCACCTCTGTGGACATAGAAATTTTTCAGGTAAACTAATTTGTGTTCAAGTTCAGTAATTTGTGGGGTTTTTTGGAGTTTGATCTCTTGAAAAGAAAATGGTCAGTTTTAGGAAGGGAAAACTATTAAAATTCAAAGCCAGTCTGATAAACACCTCTAGATTTTACTGCCTTGGAAGCCTGCACCCACAGAATACTTTGTTACTTCTTACAAAATAGCTATCAAAGATATTTCTCAGTTCTATTTTGTTGCTCTTGTTTCTATAGTTTGTTTCATCCTTCCACCTTCAACCAAAAAATTTCAACAACTGTGAAGAAATTTTTATTAGTATGGTTGAAGTTTACAGAATACAAGCCAAAGAAGAGGATCTGGTTTGGAAAATACAGGTTTAGTCAGATGGAAATCTGGGAGCAGCAAAATATGCTCCACGAAGTAAAATGAAGCCACCATGTAGGAAAAGGATAATGTAGGATGTCATCTTTCTAAGGAGACCTGTTCGCAGACAGCAACCACTGATTGACAAGAAATTGAGAGTTGACTCTTGGTAAGAGGAATATCTATCTCTGTGTTTGTGTCTGTGCATCCATATACATTTTTACTACTCATGTCAATAGGTAGGGAGGGAGAAGTGCAAGGACTACTTGAAATGGATGCATTGTGTTAATCTCATCTCTTCAATGGTGCTGTTCTGTCCAGATTAGGCAGCACCACAGCATGTCACGGTACAGATGCATATACCCATTAAACCCCAGGGGAATGTGCAATGCTCATGTCTGCTGAGCTGCTAAATGTGCTTTGGGCTCTGCAGGAAAGCAGTTGTGCTCCAGTTCAGTGAGTTCACCAGTCCATTTTCAGATGTAGGTAAAACTGGGAATTCTAACTGTGCAGAAGAATTCACATGTTCTGTGTGGGAAGCAGCTGCAAACCCCTGAAGCTGAATGACCTTGTGCTCTCTTTTAATATGTTGCCTGAACATCAAAAATGGCCCATTTTAACATGCATTATTTTAAGAGTTCTCTT
The DNA here is from genome assembly GCA_013398015.1 of Oreocharis arfaki. Taxonomy (NCBI): domain Eukaryota; kingdom Metazoa; phylum Chordata; class Aves; order Passeriformes; family Paramythiidae; genus Oreocharis; species Oreocharis arfaki. The sequence continues at coordinate 60,502 of VZRR01000334.1, forward strand.
CTCTGAAAAAGAGTACTCAGTTAACTTGAGCACACCCACTCCTGCACTGTGCAAATGAGAAAACCTTACATGAGAAGTTTTACCATCAATTATCTACCCACAATTATAACCTACACCTTCTCCTTGAATGGAAACCCAGGGGCAAGCACAGCAACAATCGTTCAAGCCATGCAAGAAGTCCACCTTACTTTAGCTTGCCCATCACTGTGCCCACATATTTTCAAGAGTACTTGTTTCTCTCACTCTGCATCAATCTAAGCATGTCCATAAGGCTGAGGTCCAAACCCTGGGCTTTTCACATGACAGTACTGCGTGTTTCAGCAGACTCCTGCCATTACAAAAAGCCTGTAGAGAGCACTGTATAAAATTGTGAAGCAGCTGGCAAGGGGCTGTTGCCCTGGGACTGGACATTGCTCCTGTGGAAGAAGGGGCTTCATATGGAAGCTGTATGGAATGCTGGCACGAATATTCTGCACTATCATCTGGAATGGCAATGAAATGGGAACGTTATCACAAACTGTCACCATTTATTTATGGCTTCTGTACAGCAGTGACCACAGGTAAATCTATCAAGATGCAACGTTCGTTATGAGTCTAAGACCAGTAGTGCAGGGGAGGATAAATGTCAAAGAATTACATGCAAGTACCTAAAGGAGATGCCCAGCCATTTCACAGACAGCTTGAGACTGCCCAGCTCTGGAGGACTAAGTGCAGAGATTTGTTCTGGTCTTGCAAGGCAATGAACCTGCAGCCCAACAGCTGAAGTTGTTGACATCTCTTCTTTTCTCCCTGTTGGTGCCTTATCAGATGATACCCAAACACTAGGAGAGCACAGAAGGGCTTTTACCAGCCTTTCAGAACGCACTGCCAAGGCCATGCTAAGACATCAGAGCTGTCCTTCATCCCCTCTACAGCTACAGAGAAGTGACGGTTAGTGCTACTTCTTGATGGAGAGAACTGTGTAACCAAAACAAAACAAAAATATTGCAAGACCTGCACCACTGAGAAGGTATCTCTTGAAGCACAGCTCCTGTTCTAATGCACTAGCATGAAACCTTTGCAAAACAACTAAAACAGCTTAATAAATTATCAGGCAGAATGTTTCCAGTGGCTTTTCTGAACTTTATTCCTTCAGTTTCTAAGTATCACTTAGTGGCCTGTTACTCTGCTCTATTCTGCAGTTCATGACTAAAATAGAAGGGCTGAAAAGCTACAGGGAAGATACTGATGGACAGCTCTGCAAATTGTTCCAGCTGAACCATAAAACTGTCAAACAAATGATACATGTTGGTTGTGATGGCCCCATGCCTCCCAGAAATAAAGTGAATCCTTAATGGAAGACTTTAGTAAGGAATTAAACATTAATTAGGGCTTATACGAGATAGACATAAAAGGGATTAGAGACAAACCACAGGTTTGCTATAGCAATGGTAGAATGAAAGACGGAATTTATTTTTGAACTTTGGTTGACTGGTTATAAGAAATAAAGCTGAGAAGGCAGAGGAAAACATCTTTATTCCTTGTTTTGAAAGGGGTAGTGGCCCAATGCTCTTAGTTTTCTTTAATTGCTTCACAAAGCACAGTGCTGTGAGAGTACTTACGCTCTCCGTTATTGACATGGTTCATAACTGCAAAAGCTTCTAATGGGTTGACTCACAAGCTCATGTGATAGCCACAGGAAGTCTAACACAGAAAATATGGCTATACTTGGTGTCAAAGTGGCAAATAGCTTTGTAAAGGAGACATATTTTTAACTGAGTACATCTGGGTTGACTTGTTTAGATAAAACGAGCCAATGTAAGCTTTCCAGAGGACTCACAGAGTGGCCATTCTGATTTTTCTAGAGGACTCTTTGATCTGTTATTATTTGTGCCTCTGCCTCTCCACAGCCCACACAAAACATCAGTTACAATCCATGTCCTGTGGAACAAACAAGTGAGGATGTGTACATCTTGTGCCTTTCCATTTTGGGGGCAGGCTTCCAAATGTGTATTTATTAATTGTTGACTGGCATCTACCCCGAACCTAAAGTTCCATCCATGAGTCATCTTTCGTATTAGCATAACTAGCATCACAGATTTCCAAAACTTGCTTTCAGACCAAATGCAGAGGACTTTAATTCTAATTAAAAAAAAAAAAAAGAAGTGTCTCCTGGATTCTGTTTACTGAGCATTATGGCAAATGGTAAGTTAACTGATCATTAAAAACAGATATATAAATAATAAATATTCCCATCTGGATCAGCTGCAAAATAAAAGCTGGCATGAATGGCTTGTAGCATTTGGGAGTACCTGGAAACTGTAACCGTAGTTCAAGAATCTACTCATGCCCAGCTACCAGTGGCTGATCACAGCCACTAGTTTAGTACCATGAAGTGCAATTCAGTGCTGAGAAAGGTCCACTGGTTAATGTTCTTTGCATGGCAGCACACAGCACTACCACTGCTGAACCACAGAATTTGAAAGTTTCCCTTCTGGTCTTCAGCTATTCCCACTCATGCAGAAGAAAGGTGCTGACAGAGGATAAAGTAGGTCCACCACCCCTTCTCATCCAGACCCAGTGCATATAAGGTATCAAAGAGTTGCAGACAGTGTGATCGTCTCCTACAACTATACCCTAGATCTTTGAGAAGCCATGGTGGTCAGGAGAGGTGCCTGAAGACTGGAAGACAGCAAATGTCACCCAGTCTCAAAAAGAGCAAGAAGGACCCAGCGAACTACTGGCCAGTCAGCCTTACCTCAGTCCCTGGTAAGGTGATGGAGCACCTCATTCTGGAGGCTCTCTCTACCGACATGGATGGCAAGAAGGTGATCAGGAGTAGTCAGTCATGTCTCACTAAAGGGAAATCATGCTTGACCAACCCAACTGCCTACAATGAAACAAAGACCTGGATGGACGAGGGAAGAGCAGTTGATGTTGTCTATCCTGACTACTTTTTAAATGAGCCTGGCAGAGCAAGCTGTGGAAATCAACTTCTTATGCTCTGTCCACCCTGTGTACTCACGCCAGCTCTAGGAGTAAGGACAGTACCAAAGGCGGTTGAAGTTTGAGGGATAAACCTATTCTTTCCTCCACACTCAGCCTCCCTTCCTCAAAGCAAGAAGTGGAACATGCTCTGGCCATAGGTAAATAAATGCAAATCCTCGTTCCACCAAAGGACCTAAAAGAGTTGCAAGAGAAATTACTATGTGGGGTGCCACACAAATACATGGTAATTTTCACCCTGAGGAGCTGATGCAGCCAAAGAGGGGACTGAGGATAAAAGGTGGCTTGTGAGAAGCATGCAAAGCAGCATATCATCCTCAGCTAACCACATAGCGCTGCCCCTCTTCTGCCTGACTCCAGTCATAACAGATGTGACCACCATGTAACATCAATGCCATTCTCTCCAGTAGCTCTGCAACACTCTTCCTACATACCAAAAAAAATTTTGCTTTGGGCAAAAGAGAATACAGATTATATGTGGAGCTCAGAATTTACTGTTAGTCTAATTAGGGTCTTCACAGTCTAACTACAATACAGGAGGTCACTAACCTTGATTCAGTTACAGTAGAATCAACATTCTGAAAATAAGAGTGAGACTGATACCCACTAAATTCCTACTATCTATCCCTTTTCTCTGTCCTTAAGTTTAGCCTGCCGGTGTCCTTCTGAGTCCTAAGGAGGACTAAGCTTATGTCAGGGGGGACATAACCTCTCCCCAGACAGGAAGTGGGTATCACACTGAGTTCTGGGCATGCCAATTTCTTAACCAAATGTAGGCTCTTGGTCATTGCAGCGTGGTTGCCTGAGCCCTATTTGGGGCTGTTTTGGATGCTTTCTTAACAAAATCTGTTTTGCTTTCATTAGTTACCATCTAAACTTTGACACTCAGACATAGAGTTTCTCTTTGCACAGGGACAGTGGAGTAAATCCAGAAATTTAGAACTGGAAGTAAAATCTTTCAGATTTATCTCCCTCCCAAGTTAAGTGCAAATGGAATACATACTAGCCTCAGGCCCCTCCTTAAGTGGAGGAACTGGTACTTAACCCAGTACAGGAAGAACACTGCATCTTTACAGTAGTCCTTTCTAAAATCTATGAGAACTAAGTATCGTCACTATTTGCCACAGAACCTTCCCCCTTTCGTCCAGGAGCCCCATTTCAGAGGGGCTTCAACCCCTACCCAAAGTATCTTGCACAAGTGCTGATCTCACCACTGCCTACATCTGGCCACACACCTTTGATCTAGACTCTGATTTATAGACTGACTTCCCAGTTTGGCCCCAGAGTTGTCCTGTCATGATGCTTGCCTGGTCCAAATTTAATGACCTGGACTCTGGGCTGACCGCATTTGTCACTCAGTACCTGTCTTGCTCCTAGGTTCAGAAGCAGTGGATGGGGCTAGAAATGAGGCTGCCTGTTTCCTCAGGAATAAGCTGGCCCTTGCTGTGGCCTGTCACGTTTTACCCTGGATGCTATTCACTGAGCTAAGCTGAAAAAATTTAGGCAGCAGTCACACAACTATCAAACAGCCCTTACCACAGCTAAAACAATCTCGGGCCAAGGCAAGCCCTGAGACAACACACTGTCAGGCTGATGTGAAGCCCTCGCCTAAGAGTCATAATGACTGCATTAGATGTACCAGGCCACATCTGAAGACAAAAATAGTTGTAGAGGGCTGAATTGCAGCAAAACAACCTCCTTGAGTCATGTTCAATCATGGTGGAATAGAAGTTGACATCTAGGTGATAAGGTCCATGTCTCTGGAACAATGAGAGAGCATTTAACAAATAACCCTAGGCTATATGCACTGGATGAAATATACTGAGGAATCAGAAATGCAGGGAGATGCCAAGTCTTGGCCTTGAATGTAGCCAGCTCTGGGATACTAGAGATATGCACATGGATGGTATCTAGAATGTCAAGCATTCACATAATACTTGTTAAATACGTTGTACTCAGCAGAGGTGATAACAAGACTGATCACCTCCTAGGTGAACAAAGTAATGATGAGGAAAGCACTTGTAAAGGGATGAGAAATATTTTCATCACTCTGAGTCTGTTTGCATCTACCCAGACTACATCGTATACCAGCAGCTGATCTCCTCAGGGCGCAGAACACCTCCACCTTAGCTATGAAATCTAGAAAGTGCACTGGAAAAGCCATGAAACACTTCTGAACTTGTCAGAATTGTATCTAGACCAAAAGTAGGATTCAGAAAAACAATTGTGCCATCATACCAGGAAATAAGCAGAAACCAAAAAATCTGAAGCCCTTGGGAGGGAACAACACATCCTACCCTACACAGCAGAGTAATGCACCCTGTTCTCTCCTGTACAACTGATCAACACTCGATAATCCCATACAACTCCTGGATGATATGTCCCAGGCACTTTCAAGCTTTCAGGCTCCCTCAGGAGTGCACCCGTGTTCCTGCATCACGTGTCACTTCTCGCTGGGGCTGATCACTGCAAGAAAATCAAGTCCAGCACAGGCAATCACCACCACTGAGCAGGTATTATGTCTGTCTGCAACCTACACAGCCTGTGGTATAAACCTAGTGCTAGAGGTACTGCAGGACAGCATAGCACTGTCCCACTGAGGGGAAAGTCAACAGATAGCTGCGGGCCACATCCTGGCCTGCAGTAGTTCAACTACTCATCCCAAAGGCTGGAAATAAATTGAGGAAGAAGGAACACTGGGGGCTCATAAAGCCCATCCGATCATGGGTAAAAGCTGCAACACTGTCATAAGCTGAGCTTTAAAAACAAGCCCTCCACAGAAAAAGCACGACTAAGATCCATGCTGTGTTGCTGATAAGACTCCTGGTGTGAGATACATATGTCTGATACCTTTAGTACATTGCAGAGATATTATTAGTGCAGTGGCAATTTGGTGATTGAGATGGGGGTATAGAACAGACTCCTGTAAGAAACAGGATCACTTCAGAGCTAGATTTTACAAGGCTGACCATGCTATGGAAGCCATGAAGATGCACGAGTTGGAGCACAATTTCATACTATGCCTTCACCAGCCTACCAGCAGGCAGTTCAGTCAGGGCCAGTCTCATTCTCTCCTACTTCCATCCCTGAGCTGCTTCTGTTGGGGACTACCAGGCTACACAGTGTTGTTTCTCTGCAGCTTACCTGTGCACAAGACAACAAACTGAACCAAAAAAGGAGATGCTTCCCAAGCAGCCAGCTGGATGAATTATCCTCCTTTCACTTTCCTTACTGTTGGACCTGACACATGGGGAACAGCAGCAACAGGCAAGCAGTGGCAGGGAAGAAGAGCAGGACGGAAGTCCTGGTTAGAATGAATTAGACGTAACATGAAACTTGAGACTGTTCAGCTGAGTCCATCTGCCCAAAGACCAGCTGCTACTATGTGGGAATGCGAAGTTATCCAAGAAGCAAAGGCTGTCATAAACCCTGGAATGCCTCACCAGTAGTTAGTTATTTACAACAGTAGCTAGTTATTACAAAAATATCCAGATAACTCCAGATGATTTTCTAGGCTTCAAGTTCCATATGCTACAGCAAGTCTTGTTCCTGCCATGTGGCATGAGATGGCTGTGTGACAAAGCCATCTTGGCATTTCCAGGGATGCTCTTTGAAGCCAAGTTTATAATTCAATTAAGTGCTAAATGAGCTGGAGGCGTCTGAACAGAAAACCACACACACAGACACACACACACACACACACACACACACACTCACACACACACACACACTCACACACACACACACTCACTCAGACACTTACCCCCCCACCCAACACATACATCCAAATTTCCTGTGCCTTGCGTAGGTACCTCTTCACAGAGAAGGAAAATGCAGCAGGAAATTACCAGCTCCCTGACATGTCTGAAGGAGCCTGGAATGTCTGTGTTCTCAAAACATCTGCAGGGATGCTGCAGGGAGAGTTGCTGGCACCAAATGCTTTAAGCAGTCTTTCTCAGAGGAGTGATTCAGCTCAGGAGTAACAGGTTTTACATCTCTCATCTGCCCCATTTGAGACACTGGAGGATTTTAAGCTGGCCAGACAGCTGGGAAGGATCAGCGTCAATATACTGGAAAGGGCCAGTGAACAGTACCGCTCTCCATTGCCCATGCCCATGTGCCTCCTCACGAATGCCTCAGGACAGGAGGAGCTCTCACTCAGTCTTTGCAGGGAGATGGGAGGAGGCTGTGTTAAAATTCTCAGTGTACTTCGGGTGGGAGTGCCAGCTGTGGGAAACCTCCCCAGTAAAACGCTACACAGAAAAACTGCTGCTGGACACTTCCCAGCCCTTGGAGGAGCAGAAAGCCAAAGGCAAAAGGGGAACATCCCCTTGACCAGGGTCTTATCACGGCTCTGCCTGACTGTCTTTAGAACCATGCTCATAGAAACCTAAGCATATGTGTTGAGCTCTGAATCATACTTTTAAACCTGGCAAACTGCATGTTGGAGGTAATCTGAGGTAATCCTGGCAGTTGTGCTGCCCCTGGAAAAAGAGACTTGGGAGAATTGCAGAGCAGACCACTGAGTTTCAAGAGCATAGCTTGGCATTTGACATGAAAACACTGCTGGAACATGTTGATCCAGTCGACTACCTTGGCTGAGAAAAACCAAGTCATATGCTCCCAGCTGCTCTCCCTGCAACAGCCCTGAGATGTTTTGGGAACAGAGGTGTATTGGGCTCCTTCACAGGGTGCAGGTAACTTTGCTGGATTTTCCTTCTCTGGCAGGAGGCACCAGAGCAGCTGTGGTGAGCAGAAAACATTTCCTGCAGGCAACTGCAGTTCTTCTAACAAGATTGAAAAATCTTGTTAGCTGCTTTGTTAGACATGGAGCAGAAACCTGTGGGTGATAGAGCCTTTTGTCGAGTCTCTCCTCTAGCAGGGGTTTTGACTTACCTTCTGTCTCCCAAGTTCAGGCCCAATGTGGTTGGTGTGCTACATGCAGCACTTGCCCATGCCTTGGGATAAGTTATAGAAAAAAAAGGAGGACGTTCTGTTTGGCCCCTACCCCAACCTCTGAGAAAGACCCTCTTGGAAATGCTCTGGAGGTCATGTTCTTGTCAGACTCCAGGGGAAGAGAATTTCCTAGAGGTCCGAAAGACACTTCTCTAAAATGTCAACAGAGCACCATCTACATCCATGGCTCTGTGGTGTTTCAGGACTTTTTACAAAATGTCTGAGGACAGCCAGTTTCTTGGCCAAAAAGAGCATTGGTTTGACACCTTGTCTTCCAGATGGGATTTTGAAATCAGCCAAGCTGAATGCAACAGTTCTGTTTTAGAAGTCTCTGAGGAAATGTCAGCTTGGTCTCCACGGCTCAAGCCTTCGTGATACCAGTAGGAACAGTCTGTGGTAGAACGTATGGGGCTCAGGGGGTTTCTCCCTTGCAAAGAGCTTTTTACTGAAATTTGTGGGTAAGTCTTTGACTGGGGACTGAGCTGGCTCCTCTGCAAGAGATAGCTTCCACATCCATTGCAGCTAGGTGCTGGAGCTGCTGGCATCTTGTGCTGGCCCCACAACGAACCCTCCCCAGTTAAAGACAGTGAGGTCCAGGGTTGGTGTTAATAAGCAAAGAATCACACAACAGCATTTGGTTGTCAGGTGTTCATCTCCTCCAATCTATCCCTGCAGAGGGAAAGCTAACAAAAGAGCCAGTTTGAGTGGGTGCAAGGTCCTTCTCTCATGGATCACCCTTTCCAGCTGGCAAAATGTCATCAGCCCTCACTGAAGCCCATGCAGCAGCACTCATCCAAAGGCAGCAGTTATCCCAGCTCAAGGTGCAGCTAGCAGCATAGAACTGGATTCCCTGCCTGGAAGGCTTGACAAGATTCCTGAAGGCACAATAGGTAAACGAGAATGATCCTGAGGACAAGAGTCCCACCCCGTGGAAAAGTGATCCCTCAGGTATACATGGTAAAAACCAAGCATATAGAGAATCAAGTTACGGGCTGTGTGATAAAGCACATTTAAAGCTCTTCACAGAAACATAGAATCATAGAATGTTAAGAGTTGGAAGGGACTTTCAGGATCATCTAGTCCCAACATCCCCCTGCTATGGGCAGAGACACCTCCCACTAGATCAGGTTGCTCAAGACCTTGTCCAGCCTGGCTTTCATCAGTGCCAGGCTGGGGCATCCACAACCTCCCTGGGAACCTGTTCCAGTATCTCACCACCTTCACAGAAAAGAATTTCTTCCCAATAACTAAGCTACACATCCTCTCTTTCAATTTGTATGGGTTATTTTCTAAGATTGAACAGCCCTGGCTTTCTTAGCCTTTATTTGTAGGGGAGGTTCTTCAGTCGCCTTATAAACTTCACTTTTCTGGACTTGCTCCAAAAAGTCCACGTCCTTCCTGTAGTGGATCTCAGAGCTGGATGCAGTGTTCCAGGTGAGGTCTCACCAGAGCGGAGCAGAGGGGCAGAATCCCCTCCCTCCCCTGCTGCCCACGCTGCTTTGGATGCAGGCCAGGATGCGGCTGGCTTTCTGCGCTGAGGGCACACACTGCTCTTTGCCGTGCTGAGATCAATAAATAGGTTTCCACGTACTCAGCGGACACAGCTCCCACCCTGCCCCTACGCTTTTCCGGGGAAGGAGGGCGGTTCCGCCCCCGTCACAGCGGCTTTCCCGCGGGCCTGGCACAGGGAGCGCGGGCGTGGCGGTGCGCACCGCCCCCGTGTGGGGCGCGGGAGAGGCGCAGCCGCTGCCGCCCGCCCCGCGGCACCGCCGGGGGAGCGTNCCCGGCCCGCGGCCCTCGCGGCGCCATGGGGCCGCTGCTGTGGCTGCTGCTGGTGCCGCTGGGCGCGGGCTCCGCGGCGTACGAGGTGTACGTGGATGCCCGGCGAGCCGAGCGGCCCCTGCAGCACTTTTGGAGGAGCACTGGCTTCTGGTAAGCACGCACCGCCCTGCTCCGGACCCCGAGCCGCTGGGCAGGGGCTCTCCGGCCCTCGCCTCGGCTACATCCCGCCCTCTCGATCTCGAGGGCTTGCGGACGCTGCCTTTCAAGAGCAACCGAGGCTCTCCCGGGCTTGGTACTGTGGGATCAGAGGGCCCTTGCCGCCCATTGCTGCTTAGGCTGCTGCTGGACCAGCTCCACCAGTGTAGGGCGGGATGTGGGATGTGGCCAGTTAATGTGAACTGGCCAAAAAAGAGGCCTAGTCGGCATTCTTTCCCTCTTTGACTTACTTCTTTGCCCCCTCGGACATGTTAAGTCCTTCTTCCCCGGCACACTACATACGTTGATATTGAGAACTCATTTCCCCTTACTTTTCAGTGTTTCAATTGCCAAGGCCCCTAAAAGGCCCCAGGCAAAACTTCTGATAGTTTTAGTACTACCAGACAAAAGACCGATAGTTCTAGGAGTTTGTTCTTGACAGACGTTTTCCAGACGCACCGCCTTCCCGGTGCAGCCAGTGGGTCAGGCTGACCTAAGTAATGCGAAGGCTTTGACCGTACAGAAATCCCAGCTCCACCACTCTCTATTCTGGCCGTGCTTTGCTTCTCGGAGAAAGCCTGGTCTTGCTCAGCTAACTGGGATTGGAACAGCCTTCAAGTTTTGTGAGACTACTAAAGGCTTCTAGCAGGCATGAAAGCAAGAGATGGTATATTCCACTGCTATGCTTGTATCTTACTCAAAGTGATTATGATCTCCTTAATTTAGTCATATGGTGGGTTAAATAACACTTATATGGAAAAGAGTTGCAATAGGAGCGCAATCAGAATGTGCTTTGGAAAAAGGAATTTGTGCACTTTTTTTGTATGATGCATAAAGGTCCCCTAAGACAAAACTTGCAAGATTTTTCTTTAGTTTTCCATGGGGGCGGGGACGGGGGACGGACAGAACAGGGCCTGAAATGCATTCGGATGAAAAGAAATGTTTGGGATGTCCGGATTTTTTGTTCTTTAGTTGTTTCATTTTTTTTTTTGGTTTTAAATTTTAGTTGCAGTATTAGGAAACATTAATGAAAATCTGCATTAAAATTAGTATGTTTAGCCTATTTAAACTGCAGCCTATGAAACATCCATGGTTTTAGTTATGCCAAAACTTTGGAAAGCGGCAAACATGAAAGACATGTGAAGGAAAGACAGAGGAGCAATTGCAGAGGCAGAGGCTATTCATGGGTCAGCAGTTACTCTTTTATAACACCTGGCTAACACTGGTATTTCTGAAAATCCCTTGAAAGCTCATGCAGTGGCACAACTGAGTTCCAGCTGCTAAAGCTTCTTTTCTGGGCAAGTGCACAGCTGTGGATCGGCAACTGAGAAAGCCAGGGAGCAGGGCTTGGGAGTTGTCTTGGATGGGCACTTGGCACTCAGACTAAAAAAGGACAGATACTGATAGCACTGCTAACAAAACCCACTGTTCTGTCAGCTTTCTTTTGTACCTCATTATGGTTTCCGCAAGATTTCTCCCTAACAAAGTGTGAATTTCATGGTATTTATTCAACATGGACTAAGCAAAAATAAATGTCTTTGCCACTGTTGAATGGAAGCCGGTTTGAGTTTCAGAGTAGTAGTAAAGCACTCCATCAGAATCTGATCGTTAACGTTGTCCTCGTTCACTGGAACATTTGAAAATACCCAGATGGCTGATATATTTTTAGTTAAGAGTGAAGCTGGTAATTTCTCAGTATCACTTGTGTGTTTTGAAGCTGTCTTATGGAGATGGTTTTTAAGTGCCTTGTATGCTGGTGAAATTGCAGAGAGGGGCTCACATATACTGTCTGATTTGTATTAAGCATTTTAAGTGGATATGGTTTGTGTAAAGACTTGGACTTTCAGATAAGGATGCAGGAGACAAGATAATGGACAAGCAGTATGTAGGTTGTGTTAAGTTCTTGTCCGGGTGGGGTCAGGCTTTTCTCCCTTTGTGCACAGATGGTTATACAGTAGCAGGCTGATTCCATAGGGCCCTTGGTGATGGGATGATTATGTGGATGGGTACAGAGTAGGCAAGGATGACTTAAATGACTCTTCCCAGCAGAGTTACAGTGAGCACAAGTCTGATTGGCATCATAGGAGACAGACTACAATAGGCAAGGCACAGACTAGAACAGTTTTTGACTTAAACAGTTTATATGTGTATGTACTGTGCCGTCAGAGCAGAAGTCATCTCTTGTTGTAGTGTGAAGACACATGGATGTATTTTACCAAGCATGAGGGACAGTGTTGTTTCATCCTTCTTGTAATACAAATGCTTTATCATTCAGAATGCGCACAACACGACGAGGCTTAATCAAAGTCCCTAAGGATGCCCAAACCCTGTGAACCGTGCAGTAATCTAAGTTTCTGACTTGTGAAGGGTGGGGTTGAGATCTCCATCTTGCAGTATTTATCTGTGGAGATAAGAAGAACAGAAATTTGCCACAGTGTAATGTTAATTTCAGCGGAATAAGTAGACATCAAAGTCGAGTTGATATGATTGTTGCTGTATAGCCATGAGCCTGCATGTGGAATCAAGCATGGAAACCTCAAACTGCACACTCCTGTGTTTTCTTATGCTTAAGGGTTAGCTGAACATGGCTGAAGAATGTGAAGGCTCTGAGCATCTAATTCTGCTTCTAACAACTGTAGTAGCAGCCACAGCAGAGAAAGAGTCGATGTCATTGCATGAACTCCAGCAGGAAAGTCAAGCCCATATTTTTCTTCCTGCAGATGTTGGCAAGTCTGACTTCCACTGGAAAGCCATAAACAGTGAGCTCCTTTATGATTAGTTCCTCAGAGACAAGGTGACGGTCAGTATATGATTTCCTCTGGCCACTGTTGCCTGAGATTGCTGTCTGTGCAGCAGTGACTGCTGGCAAGGTTTTCCTTTGATCATGGCACTGAGATGCACCCAGGTGGTACTCTACTTTGCCAAACAACATGTATAGCCAGTTGGCCCTGAATAACCTGCAGCTCCAATTTTCTTTTATCTCATATTAGGCTGTGCTCCTCATGCCTTGTAGGAACATGCAGGTGGTATAGGGATGTAGCACAGGAATCTTTGCATGCCCAGTGGACCTGTTATTTAATACTGCAATGTGTTTCTTTTCTGTCCATCTTTTCCTGAAGCCCTCCTTTACCTCACAGCCGTGCTGACCTGTTTGACCTGAGCAAAGACCAAGAGCTGAACCTCGCCTACATTTCTTCTGTTCCACATGGTGGCATTGAACAAGTTCGGATTCACTGGTTACTGGAGTTAGTTGCTCTTAGGTAAGCAAACACCTCAAGTCAAAGTGTAGAAAAATGTGACACATTAAAGGGTCCAACAGGTGCTCACTTGGATGTTTATCTTAGTCTAGTTGCAAGCTGGGCATGTCTTTGCTTCCATGAAAGTCAGCTAAGTTCCAAGAGATGGGAATCATTCTGGAGTTTTATGAGATGAGGAAAGACACAGTTTCTACTGAGAAGGTGAGGGACTAGAAAGATGGCTTGCTTTTTAGTCCTTTAATTTAGGACATGTGATACAGCAAGAAAGTCCAACAAAGGTTGATACGAGCCTGGCTTACTGAGAGGTCCAAGTAAGAGCTGCCACTAATCCTTCTGCCTATTGTAGGAGCTACTTTTTGCATCCTGAACCCACATGTGCACTACATCAATTGACAGGTTGTCAGAACTAAAACAGGGTGAATTCAGGTAATACCAGTTAGTACCAAAGGTTTAAAAGGTTCCGTTGTCAAAAGGTTTCGTATACAAAATGGCATTTTTGGTTTTAGGGAAATACATGTCAGACTTTGGGAGGACTGACTTGGAATTCATTGCCTTTCAAGTCCCTTTTAACTCAGCTTGAACACACTCATATCTAGATGCCCAGTGGGAATAGCCAAATGCCTGGAGCATGAGCAATTGGTCTATGAGGAAAGAAAAACCATTAAGACCCCATGAAAAATTGTAATAGCATTTAAAAGTTCTGCCTGGCTCAGCCTGTTGCTGACCTGAGCATATTTACAATCTACATCATTGTTGCGAGTGGGAATTTACCACTGTTGGGCAAAAGCAACAGGGAAGATCTCAGACTCTGAAAATGGCATGTGAGCAGAGTAGTAGGGAGTTTCAGAGTGTGTGTTAGGAGCAGACTTTCTTCCTCGATATTGAGGTATGCTTGTGTATGTCAGTTTTTTAGGAAGGTGGTCGGAAGTCCTGCATGCAGGTAAGTATTGCATTGGTACCCCAGAGTGGCCTCTATTTGTTAGTCTGTCTGTGAGTATAGCACATAACAGAGCTCCTCGCTCTCATCTTTCCCTGTGGAAGTTTCCGGTAAACACCCTTTCCTGTGTGTGTCTCCCTCTCTTACTGGACTGTGGAATATGTACTCGTGGAGTGACCCACTGTCAAGGACAACTATCACTGCTCACCACTTCTGGAGTCCCTGTCTTACATCTCAGGGATTTCTCCTGGGAGATGGGCTGGATCTTTCAGGTTTCTGTAACCAATTCACTTAGGAAAAATCAATGAGTACCTTTGGGAAGAAAGTAGCCATATCTACACTTGGAGCCCAGAATTCCTTCTGGCAGCCTGTCTTAGCTGTGCCATGTGTTGAATTGGGCTTTCCAAATGACTGTGGGGAAGGAATGCGTCTGTCATGGATTCTGCTCAACCTTTGTGGGGACTGAGGCACTGAGTCTTTTAAAGTGGGATTATAATCCTTGATGCAGTCAGAATTTTAGGACCGTGGAAACATAGCAATCCATCAAGAAATCCGCAAAAAAGCTGCAGTGTCTCAAAGCTAGGATTCTAACCTACTAGCCTCAATCTTTAGCCCAGCTTTGACATGTAGAAATTAGAAACTGCTACTGTTTAGAACCAAGCTAGAGCTTATAATTTTGCAAAAAAAAGTGCATTTGTCAAAGACAAGAAGACATTTAAGTTGTGGAAGGACAACCAGTGGACTAAGTGTCAGCAGCTTTGAAAAGGGAAGGAGCATGGAGCCTGCAGACAAACACTAGTACTGAAACAACCAACAGGAGCAGGAATGCAAGTCTGAGCAGAGAAGCTCAGTGCTGATGCTTAATTTTGTGCGTGTGCAAATCTCTTCCTGAACCAGTGATTTCCAGAAGGATGTAAAGAGGTTTTGTGTGCAACCATCTGAGTGCAGAACTGTATTATGTTATGGGGTTGATGAGTAGAGAACACTTCTTGGAATATGGAGATGGGCACTTGGCTGAAAAAGAGCACTTAAAAAAACAGCACCAGGAGATAACCCCTCTGTGGAAGCCTTAAGAGACAGGGGCTTTACTTTTCTTCACAGTTGGGCCATCTGTAAAAAGGTGCCATGTTTCTCCCAAGAAGTAGATGTGCTCAAATAAAAGACTGCCACCTTCCCCTTCTCACTTCTGTAATGGTCTTTCTCATGTTTTCTAATGCCCCAATAACAAGTGCATGCCTTTATTTTAACTCCTTCTAGTACAGCAAGCCCCCCTCTTCATCTTTTTCTTTATTCTGGGTTAGCCCATTATTTCACCACCTGTGAAAGGATACTGCAAGGCAAACTCTTTTCAGAGAACTGTTTTTTATTTTCCAACCAAAAGCACGCATTTGTCTCTTGGTCTTGTGACACAGGAATATTCATGATTGTGGGGGAGCCCAAGGTGTCTTTCATGGACTGGACAGTTTCCAGGTTGTTGGTTACCAGTGCCAGTAAATAGAGCTATTTTGACACCTGGACCACACATTCTGGCCATGCTTCACTAGTCAACAAGACAGGACACTTTGAGCTGAAGACTCTGGCTCTTGGCCCAGTTCCAAGGGACACACAGAGTCCACAAGTAAAGAATCCTTTCCCATTCTTATGTAGCAGTACTAAGATCTGTCACATACATGATACATAGTAAATCACAAGGCATCACAGTGAACAAAAATATAGTCAGTCTACATGAAGCATATAACATTTCCTAAAATGCATATAATGATTTTTATTTCAATATTAGTATTAACCTAGTTGAAATTACAAGCCTATCCCCAGCTCCTCTCCAAGACATGATAGCCTAATTTCTTGTGGATTAGGAGAGAAGAGAATCAGCAGTTTTTGTTAATTTTCAATCTTCATATCTTTACTCTTAGTATAACTCAGTATAGCAAACATAAATGTACCAGAAAAAAGCTTGCTTTTTTCAGTTGCCTTTTACATACTCCATAGAAATAATTCACAGTCTGCCTGCATTGCCACATCATAGCACTGAAGCTGTTTCCCTGCTATATTCGACATTGTCCAATACAGTTGATTGTGAGCCAGCTCTGCCAGTAAAACCACAACAAGAAATTTTTCTAACGGTTTATTCTGACCAATAGTTTCTTTCTTCGTAGTATAAGTTCTAAAGTTCACCTTCTCTCTTATGCATAGTCAGGTTTCTTTGCTTAGGTATCCTTTGGCACCACACTTAAAATAAATATGGTGAAAAAGAGACTTCCCACTCTTACTTTCTCATCCTCTTCATTATTCTGCAGAGACTCTTGCAAGGATACACCTTCCGCTGGGATTTCTGTTTCTTTTTTGTCTTTTAAAATGAGATTAATCTAGAGTTAAGGGTATTATTGCATTTTTTTTTTCTCTGTGTTCTATGTTGGTAGCTTGATCCATAAAGCTAAAAAAAGTGTAGATTGGTAAGATGTTTTATTTGACTTCCAGTGACAGCTTGCTTAGCACAGTGGCATAAGAGTGTCTGTATTGATGCTGACTGGTAGTAACTCCTATAAACCTGTTCCCCTTTTTAGACCCAAACAGGACCTTGAAAGAGGTGTTCCGTGATCGAAGAATGGTTAGAGACAAAAGCAGGCACAAAGCAGTGTTTTGTCCTTGGGCCCTGCTCACTTCCTTTTAGAATGGAAACAAGCTAATCATACCAAGTCAGCAATTTAAATAATAATGTGGATTGTTTTATGACAGGAAAATACTGCTAATGGTCAAGGCTTTAATCTTGTGTCAGATGTTTCTGTCAGGTTTTACTGCTTTAGCAGTACTAACAGCGTGCAGCTGATAGGCTTATTTTGTAATGAGCACATGAAAACATCAGCACTGAATAACCTAATACTGTGCTAATTGTAGTCCCTGTGAAGATATTTTTTGTCTTTTGGGAGTGCACTGCTTTTCTTCTAAGAAAATACTTGTTTCTGAGACACAGACAGGCTCTGAGGCACCTGGAGAACCTCAGTTTGGCTGTTCTTTCATTCAGTGACCTAAAAAATTGAAATGAGCAAGTCACATGATGTGTTGGCATGACTTTTTTTTTTTAATGGGACAGCAAAGAAATGGCTTCTGCATATATGGAACCTGTTTCTAGAGTCTGTTAGTTGTAAGAGGCACAGCTGTGATAGAACTTCCCTCTGTGCTTGGTGCTGTGTGAACCTGACAAGAAAAAGGAGAGACAGCGAGCACAGCTATCTTACCCTTTGTGCAGGTAATTATAAATTGGAGTATGAAACAGGGTATTCTGCCCATTCCATGGGCCTGAACACTGACTGTGTTACAATCAAAATCCAAGTCTATTCTTATTTGTAAAGAGAGAACATGCATATACGACAATACAGCTGATGATGGGAGTATCATATGACATAAAGCATAATGAACAGCAGTTAATGCAAATTACTGTAGAAAGTGACCAGCCCCAGAAAACACAGTCTAGTAGACCTCAAATCAAAGATTAATATGATAGGAAAAAAAACCCAAACAAAGCAAACAAAACCCCCACATCATCTGTAGTAGGTACAAATAGTGCTGAAAGTTTTTCAACATAGAGGGATACACAAGTTACAAAGCATTGCTCTGTTTACTTGACCCATGTATGTTACTTGTAATACTTCATTAGCATTGCATCAAAGAAGACCAGCCAGGCAGTTCTGACTGATCCATCAATCCCCTTCAAGAAAACTCACAGATTTACCTTCCCACCGTAACCTATTTTCTCCTGGTTTTCTTTGAACCCAGGCAGGCATTTGTAGGAAGATGTGCTGCATCACAGCTCTGAGGTTTTATGTTTGATGGTCCTTATGTGTCCCTGAATTAGAGTTGCATCTGCTCACCAGAAGCAACTTATTTTACAGGATGGTACAACTAGCTGGGTAGCTGCCAGGTAAAGCCATTCATTTTTCTTAATCCTCTTTATCATCTTACTGGTTACAAAATTGTGCATCAGAGTCATATTTCTTCCAGCATAATTAGGGGTATCACAGTCTTCAGTAACAAATTATGACAGATTTAATCCAATGAAACGGATTATTCCTGCGACTCCAAAGCCAGCAGTTTTTGGAAATGGTGATTTTGAGAGGAACATGTGATGGATCAGAGTTTCTTCTCCTGTGGCAGGTTATGCTGTTAAGCCTGTGTGATCAAGGAGGAGAGATATTCTACATTCCACAATATTTTATACATTTTATTTATGTGCAAACAGTGGGGATTTGTTTAAGAGTACACGTAAAATGACTGGAAGGGGAAGGGCCTTGCAAGCCAGAATTTAAACCATTATGTGTCCAGAATGCTATATTGATTGAAGGCTTAGCCTTCTTAACACAAACCAGCCGTTAAATCACTGGGAGAGCAAGCTGATACTGGGCAGGCCTTCTACCACAACAGTCCTCTGGCATCAATGTTGGGTCATGAATGATCATGGTACAAGGGACAAGTCAATCCCAAATTGTCTTTGCCTTCATTTTAAAGTGAAGATGGTGGTCTAACCTGTTCCATGCTTGTCCTAGACTGCCTCTCCAATGGCTGCTCTATGTGGTATATGACGTAAAGTGGAGTTCTTGGGGGGAATGGCTTCACACAGCCAACAGTGTGTCTGATAACTTACTTGTTGCGAAGTGCCCCTCTCTGTCTGTCACTTTGTAGTGAATTGTCAGGAAAGACACAGGGTTAAACTGAGCAATCTCCTGGAAGCTTTTGCTCTTTTGCAAACAGCACAGCATTGTGTATACTGTAGAATAGCATTTCCTGCATGCATCCAAAATCTCTTCCAAAGTAACCCCCTCTTTTCAGAGAGTCTATCACTGAGGGATTGCAGCAAGCCAGGAGAACAGAAATGTTTAAATTCTTGTAGTCTTTCAGGATTTCCTTTAGAGTATTAACTCCAGTGGTGTCCAAAAATGAGATGGAAGAGCAGTCTACAACAAGGGCTTGGAAATCGATTTGCTTAGGAACTAGTTGCAAAGTGGTTTCTCCGATGCCCAGTCCATTAGCAGTTCTGTGATTTCCCTTTTTCAGATGCTGCTTTTCCTTCTTCTCATATTTCTTCCTTCTTGCTGCTTCTAGGTTAGGATCTAAATTGGTCAATCTATACAGAGACTTTAGGAAGTAGTTTCTATTTGCGTAGTAAAGTGGGGCCTCAAACCGAAATATTTTGACCTTTGGAACAGTAGAGAGATTTTCATATTCTAAGTCATCCTCATAAAAGCTTGTGTCTTGGATCTGACCAAGCAGGGCTGTCCGTGGCCGCTGGGTCCGAACAATGATGCATAACATGGAGAAAACAATGCCAACCAGTAGCCCTACTTCTGTGCTGACCAAGGCAGAGGCAGACATGGTAACTACCCAAACAAGTGTGTCCACCTTATTCGCATGGTACCGTGCTGGCACATCTTGGAACTTCCTCAGGGCTCCCCGAAGGCTGACAATGATAATACAAGCCAGGACACACTTCTGCAGGGAGTAGAAGAGAGGTGCCAGGAAGAGCAGCACCAGCAAAACCACCATTGCACTGATTACTCCAGAGATTTGTGTCTGGCAGCCTGTAGATGTTTTGACGAGTGTTTTTGCCAGAGCTGCACTGGTTGCAAAAGAGTGGAAGAAAGAAGGAATGATGTTGCAGAACCCCACAGCAAACATTTCCTGATTGGCTCGGATGGTGTAAGCATATTTCTTTGCAAACATTTCAGAAAGGGAGACAGTGAAGACAAAGCTGACTATGGCAATAGGCAAAGCATCTACAGCAACTCGTAGCATTAAGCTGAACTCTGGTACCTTTGGAGGGATAAATCCTGTTGGAATAGCTCCAGAAACACTGGATGCATACACTTCATTTAACTTACCATAGTGTGACACCAGTGTTGCCACAACAATAACTACCAGCTCTGTGGGAAGAGGAAATTTCAGTTTATGCTTATACCGATCTCCAAGTTCCTTAGCAGTGACCAGCACCACGATACAAATGGCACTTGTGATTACATCACAAAGGTTAGCCTGAGAAATGTTCCGGAAGATGTTAATCCAAGTAATAACAAGCATCCCCTGCCCTTGGCTACGTGGAATTTTTATTCCAATTAGATACTTCACTTGAGCTGTTAAAATGGTTAAGGAAGCACCAGTTGCAAAGCCATCTAGCACGGACTCAGATAGGTACATGGATACGAAACCCAGGCGGAAGATCCCCATTAGAACCTGAGGAAACAGAAAAAGAAAAAAAAACCCATGAGCTGTAACCATTGCTGCAAATGATTAAGTACAGATGGGGGAGAACTAGCTGGAGGCCAACAGCGTTTGGCTATTTCAATCTTGAAACAGGAATTTTCCTTTATTGTTTCCAGTCTGCTTTTAAAACATGTGATTCCTTTTCCTGTTGTGGAATGCTACAAACCCTAGAGGTGAATGAGGAGTTTGAGACAGGGTCAGTCAAACATTTGTCTGAAGTGACTCCGCTGAAATGGCTTGCCTGATTTTCATTTCCCGTGCAAAAGAGCAGTGGGTCCAAAATACTTCTTTATACCAAAGTCAATTTTCTTTTTTTTCCTGTCTTAAAGTGAATAAAGTTAAAATGTATGGCCTTTTCTTTGTAAACAGAAGTTGAATGATAACAGATAAGATCCCTACTTTAGCTGTTGTATTAAACAGCTCTTAATTTTAGCCCTGTGGACAGGAGGGAAAATGGAGCACAGACAGCCTTTTTGGCATGCCTAAGATCAGAAGTGGCAGAATAGCTCACAAACTCCAGGATTCTGTCCTTAGCTAGTTGATTCTCCTTCCTTGGATGGCTTTGGAAAATACAACTTCACAAGGGCATTTTTTTGTTCATAAATATGACCTGAAATTTCCTGCTCTGACAGGAAGATAGCTAGCTCTTTCTTAATGCATATACATATATATGTGTGTGTATATATATATGTATATGCGCACACACACACACAGAGTTAATAGATAAGTGTGTTCATGGTGCTTCCTTCTGTGTTCTCTTGATATCCTTGTGATGGCAGCATGTTGACAAGTGTCAAGGAGTCCAGCACAGCCATTGTCTGAAAAGTAGGCTGGTTAGTCTGTTTCTTCTCTTGTCCTTTCTTTGAATTATCTTTTGGACAGCAGTTTGGTAGAACATAGCACCCCCTAGCAAAACACTGAGCTGCACATTCTGATCCTGTAGAAGTAGATGAGTAGGTCTACCCTTCTATTAATAAATCTAGGGAAAGGGAGTTATTTCTTCATTATTGAAGTACACAGCTACCTGGGAATTTCCTGTGTCTGTACTGGGGCTCATTGTCTCAATAAAGTAACAAGACCAAGAAGCAGTAGAGCATCAACACAGCGTTTTTTCAGAAGACTCTTGTTGTACCTGTGTTTGCTAGTAGCTGAGAAAACTGCCAGCCTCGTGCTGTCTCTGAGTTGCCTACAGTTATGCTTCCTGGAGAAAACAGTCCAAGGTACATTCAAATGAACTGATGATGTATCTCATTGAAAGACAGTCAAGCCAAAGCTTAGGTCATGCAAAAAAGCTTCAGGAACTTCATACCTTGCCTCTGGATGTCAGCAACCACTTACCTGATACACTCCAGCCATGAATGTCAAGGCTGTAGCAATGCCAATAGCGTAGCACTCCTTCCCACACTCAGCATTTATCCCCGCGATGGTAAGGTTGAAGGCAGTTATGTTGGACAGACTGTCATTCTGCAGAGAGCCATCACCTGAGGCTGGTGGGGCATCATCATTCAAGTCAAACCCAGCCAAGAGAAGTTCTCGGTCCACAACTTGTCCCACCATTAAGCTTATCAAGCTGAATATGCCAACTGAGACGTGGCGGGATGTGCCCATTAAGAAATAGATGATGTTGGCAAAGAATGATGTGTAAAGGCTATAAATGGGCTTCAGACCTGCCAGCAGTGAGTATGCAATAGCTTGAGGCACCAAAATGATCCCAATCACTAAGCCAGACATAACATCCCCCCAAATGTACTCTTTGCACTGGTACTTGGGAAGCCATCGTAAAACAGGAAAGAAGTCCATAACAAAGTTCTTCAGCTTCTGTGGTGTGCAGGAGCAGCTCTTTCTCAGCTTAGCTAGGATGACTTCTTTCCTGTTAATCTTGATGTGAGTCTTTCTTTCCATGAGAAAGTAGGATGAGGTGTTGTTTTCCATTCTGGTAGCCTCGAGTGGTCTTTCCATTTTCCCAGTGTTTACTTCATTTATATGTTTCTGCAAAGTGAAGAAAACTTCTGTTAGGTTGCAATTCAGGAAGATTTTCTTAGCACAGTTGCTTAACACTAAAAGTTTGTCACCTGATTTTGCTTTTAAGGAAGCATCATCCCGACAAGAACACTATCACAGGGCTCCAGTGACACGTAAGACTAAGAAATAAATCTGCCCTTTCTTGTAGATGTTAAAGAGTACTTTCAATTGATACCAGTTTGTTCTAATAAAGAAAAATGGGGTTAAATGAGTCATTTCTTTGTGTGACAAAGATTTTCGTCATCTATTCCAAATGTTCCATCATAAAGGTCTTTATGAGCAGAGGCAGCACTTGGTGTGAAATAAACATGTGCTAGTGAGGTAGGCTATACTGTTTCTGTATAGTGAGTACATCTTGTAGTCGCTGATTTGTAACTCACATGGAGTATAATGATCTGTCACTGCAGTTGTCGTCAGTGCAGAGGAGGAAAATGTTACTGGTAGGACCTGGAAAGCAGAGTTTTCTGAAGAGCAACAGTTTAGTCCTGCACAGAAGATAAGTACACAAAACATTGATGGAGTCTGTAGCTGCTACATGACATGAACTTGGTGAATTGTAGATTGTTTCGATGTGTAGGTAGTAAACACCTGCTCAGAAATACCATCGCATTGGCAACATATGGACCAAGCGCCATGACGTTACCATGTCAGCAGAGTGCTACATGTTAGTATTTTCAGGTTTAAGCCCATAGTTACCCGACTTTGCTCTCTCAGTAATGAGATATAAAAAATAATTATATGTACGGCCAAACAAACACAGCAGTGTTTCCTATGGTTCTCCTGCTTGTTTTCCAATATATGATGACTGGGATTATTTTTATGGCCCTGATGGGGGTGCTTTTGGTATCTCTTGCCTCAGTGGGCACAGCTATTTTCATCAAACTCGACCTCTGCATTTTTACTTGGTTGTAATTGAAATTAGCTTAGTGCATTCGTAAGTAACTTTGGGGTAGGTGGGAACATGACTAAGAGGCAAAACATGCAAGTGCCCTAACTTACATAGCTAGAAAAATAAAATAGGAACATACAGGTGGAAAATGTCAAACAGACTATGCCAAATGGCAAATCTTGTCTTCTGGTTAGCAGTGGAAAGAAAGAAGGGAGTTCCACATGAGGATGCCTGTATATGAGTAGTGGGAGATAAGGAGTGACTCATACTGATCTAGATGAAGATAGCAAGTGCTAGTACAACAGTATGCAGAACTTATAGGAAAGCAGACCTGCACTAGGCTCAGCCTCTCCCAGTTTCATTAACAACCAGGATCTCTGCATCAGAGCTGTTTGGTGCCAGGAGTGACGTTGCAATAATGTCAAAGCTTGTCTTCGCTTACAAGTAAAAGCTGTTTCTTTCCTCTTTCAGTGTTTAGAGACAGACTCTGTACCCATCCACTTCGTAAAACTTGAAGTACACTTATTGGCACAGTATTCTGTTGATAAATTTTAATGGTTTAAACAATTATTACACAGTTCAGATGCTAGCAACAGAAATTATTGTTCTCTGTGTAAATTTCATGTATTTTTTGTTGTTAAGAAGAATATTCTGATTTGTTAACTTTTGGTAATAGTCTGTTAAGGTGTACGATTCCAAGTTTAGAAAAAGCAAAGTGTTTATGGGTCTGACTGGAAGCATAATTGAAAACCAAAAAAACAGATTATAAAAGTGTAAGCTTTTGATGTGGAGCAGTACAAAAAGAGGATGGCTTATTAGAAAGTCTATCGTCTATCCTGCTTAGAAGTAGTTTTCAAGATTTTAATAATTATTTTGCCTCCAGATTGAAAATAATAAGAAGATACGTATCTGTAACTACTGCAGAACTCTTAAACAAGTTCCCAGGTATTATGATACAGCATACAGATAAACAATACAGCATGATTTCTAAGGCTATGCGAAATTTAACCACAATTCAAAGCAGGATGTTTAGGTTTTGTAGGTAATTTATAACTTCGTAAAAGGCACAGTAGAGATTCATGTTAGAAATGTGTGGACTGATTGTCCAAGTTGAAAAGGACCTGCATAGTAGTCTAAATATATTTTTAAAAATCACTAGATTTTTATCCATTCCAATTACATAAACCCGTTTTTAGTTCCCATTGTATACATTTCTTTTTGTTTGTAAGTAAAGTTTATTTCCATCATAAAGGAATACTAATTACAATTTAATATAATTATTTAGAAATATCAGTGTTTATTTTTATCAACGCTAAGTTTACTTTAGATCCTAATGTACTGCACAGTTATGCTAGCCAAGATCTGCTTGTACAGGAAATAGGTTGGATCTAGTCTTTGTTAGAATGCAAAGGTGACAGAAAAGATAAATGAAGTTGCAACACCAAGAGAAGTACTTGAGAGCTTATGAATAAAGTTTACCAAATACAGAATACTAGCAAGTGTAATAAAGACACTCATTTTTAAAAGGCAAAAACCCAATACTTCCTGTCTTACCTAAATTAGTTTGGAGAATGAGAGAGTTGTGCATGAGGACAGCAAGTCCTTATTCAAATGCCACTCACTTCTTACAGCCGAGTGAATTCAGCCAGCCAGGAAATAAGTACTGTGCCCTTGCTCTACATACTTAAAAGCTAGTGGGCAGTTCAATATCCAATGAGTGCTTTTTATAGGCTACATAAAAAAGATTGCGTCAGCTTCTGTATCCTAGGCTCATATATTTAATTGCATAGTTGCTGTCTGCCTCTATCTAATCTCATACAATTTACCTGGGAGTAATTTGGTATTTACAAAAAAAACCCCATTACAATTCAGATGTGTGCATTGTTTGTGCAGCTCCCTGAGGGACAGTAGTGATTTTTTATGCATAAGATGATTGGAGCATAATTTCTTTGGAAATCTATTGAGAGATCTTGTGTTTGAATGATAGCTTAGTGATAAATATATTAGCTATAGTTCCTTCCTTGATAATCAGAATAATAGCTTTTTTGTAAAAAACAACCAATCTACCCCCCCGCCCAAAAAAAAAAAAAAAAAGGTAGTACAGCAAAGTATGTATCTTTTGTGCTCAAGCTGACAGGAAGTAATTTTCTTCTGCAACATTCTTCAGTTCTTTTTTTTCCCTAAAAATAAAGGTTTCCTTCCTGTAAGTAACTGTTTATTCTGCTATATACGTGTTCACATTCCATGTCAAATGGACATTGTAGCTGTAATGCACTCAGCTCTCAACCTATATTGGTATCCAGAAACTGTTAATATTTAAAGTTTCCTTGTTGCTTTTAGAATACCGTAAAGCCACACCAAATAAGGGAAGGGGCATTGTTATCAGCAACCCGTTTTTCAGCTGTATAACCCTATCATTGTCAGCTAACTCATTGCTTCACCTGAAGGAAATGGGATTCCACCACAGATGTGTGCTATCCCCTGTACACTTGTGCAGCCTAGCAGAGCTTGGAGCTTCGAATGTTCTTGCCATCTCCAAAGACAGAATGGTGGGGAGGCGATCTGTCTGCTGCTGTGCACATGAGCAGACTCCAGCCTTCTGATTCTGGCACTGAGATACAACACCATCCTTCCGAAGTGGTAATACTTGAGCAATACACAGGAGCCCTAGGGGTGCCATTAAGTGGATTCCTTTACTGGTTCACCAAATGACTCATTTTCAGCTTAGGCCATACTAACAAATGGAAAACCACTATTTCACTCTCCCTTCTTCCTCCAGAGCTCAACAGAACATAATGTTTGTGTGTTATTCAAGTCATCATTTGCTGAAAGAGCTGTTCTTAGCAGGGCTGTACAGATGAAGCAGCACATAGCATAAAACATGTTAGTTTATTGCATTTGAGTTTGGTATTGGAACAACTGTTTAAAATAAGTGAAAGTTTACTTATGTTCATATTCATGTATATGTGTAACATTCATATAATTACTACAGAAAGTAGTCTTGGTTATTTTTAATTGTACTTTTATGTTTGGAATCTTCACAGTGAAGTTTTTTCAAGTTTCTCTTGATCATATGAGCAAAAACAATTCAGCAGAGCCTTGGCTGAACCTTGGCTCGTTCTTTCAGGTTAAATGCATTGACTCAGATTATTTTGTGAAGAAGAGAAACAAGGGAAGGAGCTATTCAAGCCAAATAAACGGCTGACTTTCTAACTGGCTTTAGTCCCACCTTTCTTCCTGTCTTTTCATCATGCCTGTGACCTGACAAAATCTCTCTGCAGAGAAGAAACGTTCATTACAATATGTTTATGTGGGATTTCTCTTTGCAGATTCTTCAGCAGGCAGTTGCTGCTGCTGCATGTATAACCGTTCTGAGTGCTTGAGTTGTTCTTTGTGAAACAGCACAACCCCCAAAACCTTTTTTTTCTTTGCATCCTTTTGCTTCCCCATCCTGATTGTCCGCCAAAAAATCTGAAGCTGTATCTCTAGAAAGCCCAGGAGGGAGTAGTGAGGCTGAGCCCGTCTCTCCATGCTAAGGATGTATTTTAAATGCTTTATTTGGAACAGAAGTCAGGCAGTATCACAACTCTGTACTATAATTGCTCACTTGCTGAAACAGTGATTTCAGTTGTAAGTTGGGATAGAGCCGTTTAAAGACTTTGAGCCAAGTGATGTGTGCTGTTTTCTCCATGTTTGAACTATGAAAAATCCACTAAAAGCTAATGTGGTTAGGGTGGGTTTTGTATTTATTGTTGCATAACTCACAGAAAAATGTGAGAGACATCAGTCTAGTTAAACATTTGATTGGAAACACTTAGAGGTGTTCAGTTAAACTGTTCATGTTGCTCATTTTTCATATCAGAAACCTCTTCTGTCTTGTAGAAATCGTTCTTGGCTCTAATGGCTATGGTTACGTTACTGTTCTGGTTCTGAGCAATGACACAATTTTGAAAAAACTCCTCGTTTAGCCTCACGGCGCATAGATTCAATGTACAGAGGTGTGTTTTTCTTTCTGAAGATTTGATATTATTGGTTTTCAAACCAGATTTTTTTTCAGAGGAGGGTACCTAGAAACTATGCCCCAGTGCAGTCTGACCCTTCATGGTGGCACAAAAACCTAAGCCAGCAATTGGTGCTTTGGACATATTTGAACAGATGTGGGGAGTACATTTAGTTTGTGAGAACTGACTAGTCTGAAATAAAATCCCCTGAGCTCCATATATAATATAAGACAATACTGCTTTAGCACCTACTGCTTTGATTTATTAATCTGCTTTTGTTCTGCAGGGTTGCTTGGATATGTCAACATAACCTTAAAGTTTTAGAAGTGATCGTGTGCTAAAACAGAACAAGTGAGATGAATGTTTCTCTCTGTTTTGCATTAGCTGTTGTATTTTCATCTTTAGAACTAAGATGTACTTGGAAGCAGACTTAAGCAAGGTGCCAGCACAAAACCATTTATTCATACACTGACCTAGCAAGCTGTCAGACCGTAGGCACAGAACATGGCAATGCCTTTTAGGAAAATCATGTGAAACTTGATAGGCTTGGTTAGTTTTTTCACTACATTTGGGCAAAATATTGTTGCTTCAAAGCATTTTTGTGTTGAGTTTTAGTGTTATACTAATTCAGAAGTGAAAGAGGAAACAGCATTCCAGCTCAGTGGTCTCTACCAGTCAGGAAAGCCAGATCAAGTCCTCTGCAAATTAAAACTGCTATAATAAGGAGAGATTTATTCTGACAGTCTTTTAGATTTGGGTACTTCTAATAAAATCTCTAATTAATAATTTTTATTTCCAACTGTAAATAGATCTAGGATTTTCCAGGCAAGTTAAGCTCCTTTTTAAATGTCTACATTCACCAGCAGCTGTGATTCAAATCTTGTTTTCCCCAGTATTCTCCGTTCCATATCCCGGTGAGTAAGGTGACAGCCACTGACAGGTAACAATCCCAGAGCCAATGAGCAGGTTGCAGTGGAGCTCATGTAGTCAGCCAGCACCTGTTGTTAAGGCTGGCCCGTCAGATCATCTTTGGGAATGATCAGACATGCAAATAAATGATCAAATATTTTCACTCATTTTCCAGGGACGGGTTTTGTTCGAGGATTCCAGAACATGCTGATCTAACTATTGACATGCAGTTGAAGGCAAGACAGCATTATTTTTCTGAAGAGTCCTAGGACATGACCACTAAAAAGGCATTTCCTGTGGAGTCAGAAAACGTTCCTAAAAATCAGTTTTCTTGCTTTTGGAAAAGTAGCTGTTTCAAAATGAAGGTCTGTTATTGAAAAAAAAAGTCTTTCTAGATAGCTTTACAAGACCCAGGTCATCATTCACAAAGTTAAATGTTAAGCTCTGTTTTCTGCCCTGTGGTTTTGCTGGACGCTAGTTAGCCATACTCAGTTAGCCATACTGAGCTGTCATAGAGAAAACCAAATTGATAGTCCATTCTCATGGTTTTCCTGTTGTCTTCCGTGGCATCTTGTGTTTACTGCAAGCGGTAAGGACAGTGTTTTGGAAACACTCTTTTGTCCTTAAGCACTAAGAAAATGCTCTCAGTTTCAATATCAGTGTAGTACTTTAAGAAACAGATAAGCCTAGTATATGCCGTTTTTTAAAATAGAAATAAAAACTATCCAAATGGTTGAACTCTTGGACAAGGGTTGCAGGAAAGATAATTGCTGTACCATTTACAGCTGACTGCATGTTTTATGAACTTTTGCTCAGTGTCTGCCTTAGGAGCAATATTTATGAACGACAACATGATGAGAAACAAAAAACCAGCACCACATGCAAAGTAAGTTAAAAGAGGCAGTTTTGCACCTTTGAAAACAGGCAAAGAACAAATTGACCTGAATTCAGAGGCACAGGAAGGGAGACAAATCTCTTACCTGGATAGCTTTTTGGCAGGAGTGTACCAGCTCTGTTTTTGCACGTTGGAATGAATGAAAGTCTTCAGCCAGACATTGCTCTGTTTGCATAAAGGATAATTATTAGCTAAATATTCCTGAAGTTAAGAATGGGTAGTTATGGAATCTTGAGCTTGCTGTTTGGTCATGTGTTGTCACTTCTATCACTTTGTAAAGCTGGATATATATGTAGCACTAGCTGAAGATTTGAGTTTAAATAATGCATAAGATTATTAGTTAACTAGCACTGATCCAAAAATTGTGCTGAGTTCCGGCTAGCACATCTTTGACCCTTGAAGCTACTTTTTATCTGACATTTGATCTGGTTTATGCATCCTCATGTAGCATTAGCTTTTGATTTTACATGTTCAAGGTGTATGAATAGAATTTCCGTCTTGCTTGAGATTTGTGCACTTTGCAGGCTGGAATAAGTACTGTTCTGCTCAGTGCATAGGATGGGCCTGCTGGAGGTGAGAGTTCTGTTCCTACATGTCAGCACATTCAGATCACAAGATTGGTTGCTTCTGTGTAAACCAGAGACTGTAAAATGTAGGGAGATCAGCAGGACTAAAACACAGAATTCGAAAATTAAGGTTTTTTTTAGTTAGAGGTTAGCTGGTGGAAATTAGTAAAAGTACATTTAGCAAATGAATTTAGTTGAGGTTAATTGAAACCAGCTAGGGTTAATAGCAGAACTAAGCTTGAGATAAGTTTTTAAGATGTAAGTAATTGATTGCTTGTCATTTTATATTTGCTCAGCTGCGCTTGGAAT
This sequence comes from Oreocharis arfaki, assembly GCA_013398015.1. Classification (NCBI taxonomy): domain Eukaryota; kingdom Metazoa; phylum Chordata; class Aves; order Passeriformes; family Paramythiidae; genus Oreocharis; species Oreocharis arfaki. The sequence continues at coordinate 90,457 of VZRR01000334.1, forward strand.
GAGGAGCAGAAAATACTGATTAACAGATCTAAAGAAACATAAACAATTGCTAATTTTTCTGTTTAAAAACCTATTCAAAGTAATAAGGATAAGAATTAAGTGATAAATGCATGCTGTCTAAAAACTAGAAAGGCAGAAAGGTCAAAGTGAGGGAAAAGAGGCCTACTTCATCTTTTTGGACCTCCCCCCATATATTAGACCACCGACCCAATTCAAAAGACAAACTACGCATGCTTAATTGCTTTTAGCTAATTATAATACGAAGCGGGGAATGGGAGGTGCTGATGTTATGTATATGCATTTTATGTTATGAATATTTAGAATTGTTGTAGATAAATGGACCTTGTATTGTTTTTTTCGGGGCTCTGCATTGTTAGGGAGCTATCCCGCGCAGCTGCCCGGCGCCGAAATAAACACACACTTTCTAACCCTGTTAGAGAGTCTTGTCCGTTTCAGTTAGGTATCAATATTAGGTTAATACCCATATTTTGGTAAATCAGGACGAAAATAGCCTTTTCTGTTGAAAGTCTTCTTCATTCTTGTGAATGAAGAATATAAATGACCAAGTTCCTTCTCAGTTATCTTAGATCTTTGCGTAAGTGCACACCTATCCAAATGACAAATAAACATCTGTCTCCTCCTCCTGACAAAGGTGATAGGTAATGTTTAATGGTTACTAAGCAGTGGGGATTAACAGGTTGGGCACAAGGCCACGACTAGCAGGAACTGTATTCTGCTGGCCTACAAGCTAAGGGATGAGGAGATATGTCTGTTTCTCAGACAGGGAAGAACATGAGCAGGCACAAAGTAAGAATCTGAGATGGGAGTTGCAAGGCCGCAAAAAGACTGGCTTGCAGAGAGGTGCAGTGGGGTGCAGTGCACAAGCATGGCTAGAGAGCGCCAGGTTCCAACACTGTCTTTTATCCCAGTGCAAAAAGTTGTTTGCTGCTCTTTAGAAGTAAGGAGGAAACATAAACATTATGTAAATGAAAAGTCAAAACTGAGGTGAGGGAGGAATAGAAAGGGAAGCATCTCACATCTCAATTCTGTGGTGTTAAACTGGTCATGGATTCTTAAAACTACCAGCTGTTACCAGGAACTTAGATTTGGTGATAGTAGTTGTGATGTTCTAAACCCAAAATCTAAAAAGAGTGATTTCAGTCTTACTAAAATACTGTTTCTTGTTTCTTTGTTATGGAAAGCCTGGTCAGCCACTCCTATCCCTTTGCCTTTGCTGAAGTAGCACTTGGAAAAAAGGAGAAGCAATAGTATACCTTATCTGCAGTAGTATACCTTATCTGCAGTAGTATACCTTATCTGCATAACAGATTTTGCGCACTGGTCACAAAGATGGTGTGTTTCTTTGGTCTTGTGCTCTACAGAATAGAAAACTTCACTGCTTCTGTTAATTTAATTTTAGCCTTGTATTTCTTCATTAAAAATAAAATGACTTAAACTCAAGTCTCTCAAATTCATCTTTTCATCCATTTTGCTACCTAATTCTTAGAACCAAGAGTTCTCTTGCCTAGCGACCTCCTAAAATGTGTGTGCCATCTGCTTCAGAACTAAAGTAAGCTCATCCACTTTGTTCTGCTTTACAATGTGTCCGATATTTGGAAACTCTGTGACTTTATGGTATGTGCAATCTTAGAATTTGCAGAATAATTGGGGTTTGCCGAACTTACCAATTTTTTTTGGCAGAGACCTCTCCGCATTTCTCTCCAACAGCACTTTTCCCAATATCAGGCTCGTCAGAGAAAGGAGGATATTATTGTATCATTGTCACTTGACCCCTTCCATATAAATTTGGTTGTAATTTTGTTCTGCCTCAAGCTAGCCTAAAACTGACACTTCTTGAAATCTAAAGAAATAAACTTCAAATAATAATTTTGAACATTTTTTAGGTACAGCACAGTACAAATGAGGCCAAATATCTCTGGACAGGACAGTTCCACATGGGAAAAAAGTGCCAAAATGGAGCAATCTCTCATTCTGTCTCTAGGAATTTTGAAAATGGTATTGTTTTGACAGAACTGTGTTTTATGATGAACAAGTTTTACTTGACATACAAAAATACTGACAGCAGAAGGTTCATCAGTGGGTTATGGACATGAGAGTTCACACTGCATTACATTAAGTCATTCATCAAGACTTCAGTCCAGCAGTAATTCTGAGTGGGCTGGTCCTGGCATCCGGTTTGAATTCCACTGACACTAACAAAAAGGACTCAGTTCTAAAAGTGCTCTTTCCTTGTTGGCTGCTGAGTTGTGAAACAGTGGTAACTGGCCAAAATAACCAAAAGAGGTACTACAATGAAATACCTATCTCTAAGAATAAGAACTTCGGTAGAAAAGAGTGATGATCATTGACCAGTATTCCCAAGCTTACAGATTATTTATCTTTATGAACAGATGCACACTCTTAACTGGTTTTAAAACTGTAGAAGGTTAAAAGCAGAACTGAACAGAGGTATTTGTGAAATAAATACTTTAAAGACATAAAATATGTTTGACTTTGTTGACACATCTACTTGAGGATTTCAGACGATTTCAGAAAAATTGATGGCAGTGCTATGTACAATTCATATCTGGTAACCTGACTATGTACTTTAAAAAAATAGTGCTAAATTAGTCACATAGGGACGGGTAATCTTAGAATCAGGGAATCATAGTTAAAAATGTTTGTTTTCTGGGCCACAGTCAATAATATCAAATCTTCAGAAGTACATAGTCCAAATATAATAGCCATGTTCTTCCTTCTATGCAAGTGTTTGAAGTTCATAAATTCAGTGAATTAAAAAAAACTTTTAAGCCTAATGCCTGCATTGTTTAAAACACCCTCAAGCCTCAATTACTCTATAATTTGCCTTTCTATCATAGCAACCAGGTGATGTGCCTAAAAAGCACACATTTGGTTGCAATTTGATTGGAAAGACGGGCACACTGAAAGTAAGCATCCACTCCCTCCCAATCCACTATGCACTACACCCCACATCCTTTCTCTAGCTGTGGCAGGTGTCCAGTGCAGCTGAAAATGGTGTATATATACGGAGAGTCACGTTGCTGATTTTTTTTGAATCAAAAGATCTGTAGCTCCTGTTGTAGGAGAAACTGAGATCTACAAGATTCCATGCAGATTAGTATACTCAAGACTGAGGAAGGCTGTCACTCAGCGGGCAAGCCGCTTTCTGTTTCCCACTACAAACACAGAACCAATGGATTAGCACTTACCAAAGGCACAAAGTAGCTGCAGTAGTTCCACAACAGTTTTTGGATCAGCACCCAGTAGCACAGTACCTCAGGAGCACAGCTTTCTATAAGAATAGATTAGAAATTGTGTCATGATGTAGTGTGGGCCTTTCCAATTGGGTATCAGTCTAATAATGTGTACAGTGAGATAATATAAATAAACAGTAGCACTGGAAAAGTCTTTGTCCTGTGGAGTGTAATCACAGGTAAAAGATAAACCTTAAGTCATTACGTTACAGGAACTGGTAATCCCTGACTTCTTACTTATCTCTGCGATTCTGCTTTAGTAGAACTGGTTGCACTGTGTGGAGTTCAAATAGAGTTGCAGTCCTGACTTAGCTTTTTAACAGTTTCAGGGGTTTTGTATACTTAATTCAATTAGATGAAAAAACAATGTGTTAAATGAGATTAGGGCAGGAAGTGTGTGGAACTGTCCTTACACTTAGTGTTTAGTTTTCCATGGTCACTAAGTGTGATTTGTCCTTTGAAAAAGGATTTTTATTGAATAAATCATGAAGGGGGTCTAGCTGATAAATCTTATATATAGGAAGAATTTACATTTATCAGCTGACATTGAATGTAGAATGTCTGGGCTTTCCTGCCTTATAGAGAAAACTGCCTGTTGTTTCATCCCCAGACAGCCAGAACTGTGGCAGCAAAGCCTACTTATTGGTGAAGATGAATGTTACTACTGATATTTGTATATCTTAGAGGCAAATTTAATGTAGCAAGGATAGTCTTTCTGGAATTCTGAAGCTTGTTCACCCATTCCTTGAAATTTTGTGTAATCTTAACTAGATATTGAAAACCCATTTCTGGGTGCAAAGAAACACAGAATGTAGTGCATCTTTATATTGAAAGGGGAGATATTTTTCGTATTAATGGAGGTTTTTTAGGATGGGGGAAGAATGAAGGAAAAAGGGTAGTACATGAACATGAAGACCATGGAATGGAAGACCTGTCACTACTATATTTAATAATATACCACTAATGTAAATTGTAATGCCAAACCCAGGTTCAAAATAGAATTATCAGATCTCTATTTGTAGAGACTTGTGGGTTTGCATCTCATAGAAAACTATCTACAAATGCAACTGGCTAGTTTTACCTCCTTAATTGTAAGGGGTTTTATTATGTTTTATATTTGAGAGTGAATAGCAGACACTGGCATGCCGTTAAAAAGCTGCTCTTTCTATATTGGCTTATAGTGGTCATTTGTCAGTTCTGAAGTACTCAGAAACCACTCATCACAAAAATTCTTCAGAATTACGAAAAGACATGGATGACATACTCATTGTGCCTTTTCACCATCAGAAGTTATTAAACACTAGTAAATTAGAAAATAGACTCAGTATCATTTTGCAAATAAGTGACATAGTCAGGTTAGACATAAAGTTGCCTGTGGGGAATCAAGGATTGATACAGAAAGACACACCTGAAACTACATCTGATATGCAAATAGATCCAGCAGCTGCTGGACCTCCTCAGACACCATGTGCTGTTTGTATTTTAGTTACAAGAGGAGTACATCAGCTGAGAAATTTAGCTGCAAATCTTCACACTTTCAGTATTTAGCTCCATGTTTTTCTTTTCTTAGACTGTTGGTTCGTCCATTACATGCTCCTTAGTACACATCTTGACAAGTGGAAACAAGTTTTGAGAACATGAGATGGAAGAAGTTAAAGTGCCTGGTAAAAGTAGCACATTGTGCCTTAATGCAGAATTTTGGGTCTCGTTACAGTATGTGCATGAGCAACAAAAGTGCTTGCAAGAGCACATTAAGTAAAGCATTGGTGAATTTGGTTTTTGTTGCATATTTGGCAGCAGGGAGGGCAATAATTCCCTCTCAATGTTATGATTTACACAACAGTAAATAAGCTTTGTTCTGTGATATAGTTGGAGTCACATACTTTTGGACTGTATTTCCTTGTACAGCTAGCAGGCAGAAGAATAGATGGAGCATAAACAGCAAATAAAAATGTGAACATGAAGGAGTGATAATAACAGAACTGTGAAATGAAAACAGTAAGTCAAATGTGTACCAAGGAGGCTCATTACAGAAGGTGCAGTATTGTGTGTGCTTGAATTAGAATGCTGGATGCATACAGAGAACTGTTCTGTCACTGCTTGGAAATAAAACTTCAGTGACAGCTTTCTTAGGCAGTGCCAAATGGAATTATGTGCTTGAAGTAAGCTAGTTTTAGCATTTGGTCATGTTTTCTCTTCCTTGTGCATCTTTAATCTTCATTATTGATTTAGTCTCTCTGTCTCCTCATTTCACAACTTTTGCTCCTAAGTGACATTATTTGGAGTTCAAACCACAATGAACATTTTACTTGTAGCCAAGCATTATGCAGAAGGAAATCAGTTTCATACATCAATCAGAAAGGTGTCCTCTAGCAGTCCAGCTCACATACAATGACTGAACCTATTTTTCAGTCACTTGCAAAGCCTTTACATTTGTAGTGAAGAATCGGCTGAAAAGCATTTTCTGCTATTTAAGCTTATTATTTAATTGTTCCCTTTGCAAATGAATGTGAACATGACAAACCTCTACAGGGGATCACAGGGTCTCACAACACTGAATTATCCGTGATTAGGTGACATGATTGGCTATGTTCACATGTCTAGAGAGGTCAGATACTAAAATAGCATATGCCTTTGCCTAAATTGCTTCTACAGCCTGTTTCCCCTTTTACGGCTGGAATTTGTTTAAAGGGGAAGAGGGGCATGGGGGGGAGAAGAGACGCAACAGTCTAGCAATATTTTCCGAGGTTAACTCACCTCGACACAGGAAGCTGTTGGTGCTTTGTCTGCCTCTCTCTTCCCCCCACACACAGCACGCTCATTGCTGAAAGAAGGACTGAGACTATGCTCACAAAAGCAGGCTGAGTAAGAAATGGAAAATTATAGGCCGTGATTAGCATCGGCTTGAAAACATCCATTGTTTTCTTGCACTTCTGTGCCTGTGAATTTCAGCCAGATCACAGCAAGGATTTTGTGAGTTGCTTTGCAGGCTGAAGCTCAAATAATGCTGATTTCAAAGCGCAAAGAAGCTTATTAAGATGCTGTATAAATCAAAGTCAAGTCTATTTTTATGTTTTTAAAAAAACAGAAAAGATTCAGCTGAATGCACAGCTTCCTGGCTGGCTTGTAGAAGAGGCAGTGATTTCCAGTAAATAACTGATTTTCTTCATTTTTGAAGCAGTTTATTCCGAAGTCACAGGGATTCATATCCATCCTTCTCTTTGCGCATGTACCACGCTGGTTGGTTGTGTGGATGGATTAACTGTGACAAGCTGTGACATCAGCAAAGGCTGGATGCTGCCTGGCTCTGTGGTTTTGTAACGCATCCTCCCATTACTGCTGGGCTGACTCATTCCTGCTATAGGGAGAGTGAATTATGCGAAGTGTGGGCCAGCACAGACTGAAGTCTTCTGCATTGTGCTTCTGTGCAGAAGCTGTGCCATAATTGTAAAGCAAGCAGATTTTCCAACCCTGCTTGCACAAATGATAGAGCTGAGAAGCAAATGCAGAAAAATATTAATAAATAGACACAGAAGTGATGGAATATATGAGTTATTTAGTGTGGGCAAGGTAGTCTTTGGCCTTTGAAAAAGCCTCTGAATTAGGTTTTTGGTCTGCGAAGTATGTGTGAAAAGCACAGGCTGTGTTTTGCTTCGGGACCACCAGGGAGGAAGAATCAGTGTTTGTCAGCCTCAAAAATATCAACTTATCATGGTTATTTTGGAATATAGGGATTTCATGAACAGGAACCAATTTACTTTACCTGTAGTGATCATAGGAAGTGAGAGCGAGTGGAGCAAGATCATGGTAGAAGCAGCTCTAGTGTGAGTGAGTACTATATTGTGAGCTTCCAGTCAATTCAGGAGGGGAAGGTGTTGTTTATTAATAACCCAGGAGCCTACCGATTTCTCAGTTACTTATTAATTATCTTGTACTTAAACGTGAAGTACCAGACTAGTAGAGTTTTTGGTTGACACTGAAGAGACCTGGAGAGAACTGCTGACAATTCAGCTTCTGGAAAGGTGAATGCTAATGAGGCTACCCTGCCCTTTGTGGTGTGTCCATGCACTATTTCAATATATCAAGTATCATTTCAATAGTGCTCACAGTCCCTTAGGATCTGCTTTTGAGGTCCAGAGGTTTTTTAAGTACTCAGCAGAACAAGAAGCTTATGTAGACAATTGGTGGGTTTGGAGCAAACAAGGTCTTTGTAAAAATCTGAACTTTAAACTGGCTTCATTTCATTCCTCATAGCTGCAAAAGTAATTAGAAAAAGCAAGGAAGCGTGATCGTTTTGTGTTGTAAGAGGCACTTGGAGGGCAACAAGTTTCCCTTCTGGAAAAAATAAACTTGCTGATGTTTTCTGTCCCGAGCTTTTGACCTTCATCTTGTAGATTCTCTGCTCTAAGCTTGCATTTAACATTTAACAGCTTGTTCTGGCTAAAACTCAAGATGGGTTTTGAAGACCATTCCTTCTGGAGGACCTTGTAGCAGCAAGAATTTGAAATGGCATAGGTTATTGTTGTTTGTTCCGCCAACAGTTACTGTGGGAACATTTGGAAGCTTATTGTTGTTTGTTTCCAGTGAAGAGCTTGACTTTGGACACTAAACTCCTTTCCAGGATAGATGGACACTCGAGTATGTTCTGGATCCCTAAGATGGCATCATGCATTCTAGAAAGGTGGTGAGCAATTTCTTGGGACACTGTATCTACGCATGCTCCTGATAGTCACTTGCTTCAAGAACTGTTTTTACTTTATCTAGTCTTGAGAGGGGGAATTTAATTATCATGTATATTTACACTCATCAAGAACAATGGTGACAGTGTTACACATCCTGGTCCACAGATGGTCCACATCCTGGACCTGGACACCATGGACAAGAGAGTGTGTGATTGCAGGAACCACCTTACAAGGGCGAGCAAAGATGGTCTGGCATATGGCTAAGCATCTTGATCAAACGAACAATGGTATGTAATATGATCATCTCAGTAGAGGTACTGGATACTGCTCTAGCAGGATAGTCTCTTGGACTGCGCTGTTGCTTCTCTGGGATTCTAGCACAGAAAACCTTCAATGGAGAAGTCTTTTTTAGGTGGCTCCCTCAAGGAGTCCACCTTCCAAGTGTGAGGTTGGCCAATAGCCTGCTGAAAAATTTTACAGGTGTGGGTTGCATATCTCCTCTGCTAACACCTTGTGCCAGTTTTTTTGTCCCTGCTTCTTGACTACGTTTGCAACTAGGTGGGCAATCTTTCCAAGTAAGAGCTCCCAATGAGGATGTAAGCAGGCTCTGCTGCCATGGGAGTGGTGTTAGCCAGCCACTTAAGTCGAGTCTGCTGGAAGAGAGGCTGTTCTCAGATATTGACGAAAGCAAACCAGATTATGTCAGCTTTTGGTTTGCATGGTAACTATGTTCACCAGAAATACAGAAGGGAGACCATACTAGCTGAGTGAGAATGTCAGGATGAGTACTATTCCAGGATATTGGTATTTCCCAATCATCTTAATCCTAGGCTCTCTTCAACAGAGTTTCTGTGTTGATGGTTACCCTATATGGTACATTTGAGTTCCTAAATCGGCTGTGACCTCCTGACGGGGGTCAGCCACAAGGCTTCCTATTCCAGGAGATTAGTTCAGTACATTAAAATAAAGTCTGATAAAGTTAGCTTGACTTGTTATCAGAGATCCAGTACTTGACTGAAGATCATCTGGAACAGAAACACTCCCTGCCTGTGGTTTTTGTTCCTTCTTCTCTGCAGATAAGATATTTGGTCCAATGTCTGTGTGTGCACTTGTTTTCCAGGATATGCAACCATACTCCTGGACAGGATCAACCCAGAGCAGTAGAGAAGCAACAGATGCTGGGCCTGGGAGGGAAGCAATAGCTGTGGGCTAAGGAGTAGTATCTGCAGCTGTGCTAACTGGAGCAGATCTGGTTGTGATGCAAGGTGTTGACAGCTAAAGCTATCTTACCTCTGCCCTCCCAAGAGATTAAATTTGTGAATGGGAGTTGGCTGAAAGTGGTATGGATAAGAAGCACAACATGATAATCTTAGAACAGTTTGGCAAGCTGTCTAGTGCTGCCTATGCACCTGGAAAGAATTCTGCTCCATACTTGAAAAACCCTTACTTCAGATATAGGAGGCAGTAGAAAGCCATTCAGATGGGCCTGTAGCCTTTGATTGACCAAAGGATTACCCACAAAGCAAGCCTTCTCAAGGAAGGGAGCAACCAGATTTTGTGACAATCAGCAGACACCCCTATGTGCTCATCACTGCTCTTCACATTCACAGTGTGATTATTGCTCCCAAGAGGCAGCATGTGGGTCTGGAACTGAGACCATGACACAGACTGGAAAAATACCTCACCAGCAGGCATCTGTCCATATGCCTCTGGAATATGGCAGCCTCAGGGTTGGTGCTTCTATGGGCCTTGGTGCCACGATGCTAGTAAATGTGCTGTAGTGTAGTTGTTTATAATGACTGAAGATGAAGAAGGTCTATCTGACAAGTCTCCCAGAAAAATCCCACCTGAGGAACAGTTGAAAGCTGGGCACAGACAGGACAGTGATTGCCGCTTGGCATCCAAAATACCCAAGAGCAAACAATGAACAATCCCAGTCTTGCAAGCACTCAAATGAAATGATGGCTACATGACCTTCTCAGTGTTTATAAATGAAGGCAGTGGTGTCTAGAAACCATGACAGAAAGATTGGAAGAAGAGCAGACAAAGAAATGACTGTAAAATTCTGTGAGCTTGCAACCAAGAGCCCAATTATAGGTGCCTGATGTTGCACCAACAGGTTAGATGTAGAAAGATGTTTTGAACAACTTTGTCAATGTCAGGCAGATTTATCCTGGGCCACGGATTTACCTTGTCACATGGCTGTAACAGTTTCAATCTGGTCTTCAGTGTCCTAAAATTGTCTTTAGAGCACTCCTGGCAAGGGCCTGGCAGTTGAGCCAATCTTCTCCATGCAGAATGTTTGTAAATTGTACCAGTTTCTCTGCCTCAAGTGCAACAAGTCAGCAAGTCATCATGGCTTCCACTCACTACGCGGCAGGCAACCATGCAACCCAAATTCTAGCAGTACTGTATATGCTGTAAAAATTGCATCAATCTCACACCAGAAATGTAGTATGGACAAGGATAAGATGAAAATCTGAGGACATGTCAGTCAAGTCATTATTTTATGAATGGGAGCATAGTGTTTTGTCTCCTTGGAAGGAAGAAGAGATTCTTATGAAGTGACAGATCAGCCAAAGAATGTAAGAAGTACCTCTACACCTGCACACACAACACAAGATCTCTTGTACCATCACTCTGTCATGGTTGGCAATGGCATTCTGTTTTAAATGTGTTACTTAATTGATGCAGTAGGAAAAACGTAAATGTCCTGGGACCTTAAGTGTACGTGCATCAGATAGAAGGTTTTATTTATGCATATATTTTCACATAATACTGTCTAGACCTTAGACAGAAGTCAGGAAGACCCTAGTTCCTTTGCTTTTATCTAAATGGCGTTATTAACTTTTTACAAGACAGTGTAGTTAATCATTCTTACACACACTGAGTGTAAGTGTGCATGTAAGCAAATATTTCAATAGAACACCGGGTACAACTGGAAATAGTTAATGGATCTGAGGCAGCAGAACTAGTTTTTGCAAAAAAACCCCAAAACTTATCTTTGAACTTTGGAATAGGACTTTTTAAAAACCTTTGTCTAAGCAAGAAAACCCTGGTTCCAAATGGCTATTCTTTAGGTCAACAGTGACTTTTAAAATACTTTAAAGTATACTAAAGCATATAAATTTCTTTCTGCTATTTGCTTCTTTTACAGCTGGACCATTTGACTTAGGCAGGAACTCTTAAGCCCATCAGTGTCTCGCATACAGAATTTCTGTCATGGTAGTAAGATACACTTTAAAAATAAAAAGCCTGCTTCAAGTCTTTGGTAAAAGAGTTTGACCAGGCTGGGGTAAGATTGTGTGCTTTGTTACATAACATGTGGAGCTGTCACAGTGGATATGGCCTATGTTACACTTACTTTGCCTGCCTTGTCTTCCTCTTGTAGTCAGAGATTTGTCTTTAGATTCCACAGTTCCCTTATTTATTTGCTAGGTAATTCTGTCAGCCCTTCATAATTCTTTGAGAATTTCGGACTGCTATTACAGTTTCTTCATTTAAACCTTTTCTTGGCAAGAAAGCACAGAGGAAGAGCCTCAGAAATGCGTGGGGAGGCACAGAAAGAAACAAGTTGTGACTCTCAGAACAGAGCCCAGCACTGATTTAAGAGCTCTGTTGATGGCTCCATTCTCACACCTAATCCTATGTGCTTGTCGTGTTGTGCTAGCACTGATGGGTTGCAGGAACTGTGATGGTCTCTCCCCCTTCCATCATACTGAGGGCATTGCATCAGTAGTTCAGTTGTATGGCTTTCCATCCAAGCAAAGGCAAAGTGCCTAGGAAAGAGCAGGCAAGACTTCAGGTCAGGCTGCACTGTACTAGAAAAATTAGTTGTAGTGCCCTGGCATGGTGGGAGAGATCAGCTTTGAGAGGGGTTGCCAAGACTCCGCTCAGCACTGCTGTGTGACTGGGGCTGGACTTATGTCCAGGGTGCTGAAAAACCCTTTTGCTCAGGTCATACTGAGGCCAGAATTTGGCCACCAGACCAAGGCTGTTGCTTGGGCTAAAGAGCAGTAAGTCACAATAACAGAATATTCTCAACAGAAGTTCATTGTTAATTCCTATTTGGCACTTCATACTGGCAAAAATTCTCCAGCTCTTTCAGATTTCAGTTAAATCAGGCCATAAGTTCAGAAGTTGTGGGAAACTGACCCACATAGTACTTTGCATTTGTTTCTACTGGATACCAGGCAAGAAAAGCCTTTCAGGAATTTAAAGTAAATCTTCTAGTACATCACATATAAATTGCAAATGCTGTTTTTGATCCCCTGGGTAAAAGAATACCAGTGTTCCCATGCATGTGCATGTCCAGATTTTGGTACCTGTGTTCCTACAAGATTCCCTGTTGCAAAGGGATGCATCGTAGGGCTGCTAAGTCTTTGAATGTGTTTATTCAAAGCTGGATAAAAGATTTGCAGCCTGAGATCCTGGGAATAAAAGAGAAATACTAAGCAAATGCTTACAATGAAGTAAAAATTACAGACATTGTGTGCATAAATTCAGCGTTCTTTGAAAAATATGAAGTTATTTTCAGCTGGACCTGAATCCATAAGAAGTGCTACTAAGAAATCTATATTATATATTGCAAATTAGGAGTACATTAAGAAAGACTGCATATGGGGCAATGTGGAAAGAGCTGGCCTAGCAGTGGGTAATCCAATGGAAACTGAAAATACAACTTGAGCAAAAAAGAAAATCTATGTAAATTTTGCTTCAGCAAAGAGTTAGAAATCTTAATATTCTATTAAAAAAGTCAGAATTCAGCAAGCAAATCCATTATATTGCTTCTATTGCTGCTGAAGTAGGAAAAGGGCCTGGATTGGTCAAGAGACATGACTTGCTAATGGTGAGCACCCGTTACTTTAGATGAAGGAAGTTTGTGTACAGTTCCAAGAACCCAAGTCACATATAGATTTTGAGAAGGAAGCCATCTGACTCATTATCTACTAATCAAGTCCTATCTTTGCTATGATATTTGCATTTGTAATTTTTATTATCTTTGTTCTTCAGAGTGATGAATGGCACACTTAACTATGATTTTACTGCCTTGGATAACCTTATGGATCTCCTGTGGGAAAATAAGCTGATTCCAGGTAAGGGCAGCTCCCTGCCTCCACAGCTTAGTTATATCTGTTTGCCCATATTGTACAATCATTAGAATGTTCTTGGAGAGCTTTTCCAAAGCTGCTTTTGTTAAAAATTCATTATTTACCTACTTGCCTTTACATCATGTCCATGAAAAACAGTGTGAGCAAAATGATATTATAGCAATTAAGACAACACAAATGGTTTTACACTGCCTTTGAAGGTAGTTTCAGATGGATGGACTTGTAAATGAGGTCTCTTGAAGAGGAGAAGGCTTTGTACTCATCGACTCATTGATTGTACTCATAACTAAAAGGGCCAGACAAGCAGATATTCAAGGTACAACTTCCAATACATTTATGCGAACATGCACTGTTATAAGTTTCCTCTGAGCCCTGCATTTATGTTGGCAATTACTGGTTTTGGTTACTATAGTCACTGACAAGTAACAAGTAAACAACATCAAATCTGAAATATTTCTGGTGGGAACATGTGAAAACAGGAAGGAGAGCCCATTTAATGATGCTTCTTCATTAACAAGTGTGTTTCAGATGATGTGATAACCTCTTCATTAATCAAAATGAGGTAGCATTCACAAAAAAAAAGGAGACCAATTTCTTATGTCTTTTTTAGGATTTGAATTAATGGGGAATCCATCAGGATATTTTTTAGATTTTGAAGATAAAGGACATGTAGTACAATGGAGAAACTTAATTACGGTTCTGGCAAAGAGATACATAGGTAAGTTAAAAAAATAAAAGCCTCGTTATTTATTCTGTTGTAATCCTTTCTAGCTACTTCAAAAAGTTCTGTGTATTATGATCAATTTCAAGACCCTGGATTTCAACACAAAACCAGAAAAAAACCATGCCAGAACAGACCATGGAGACCATGGGATAATAGTCCCTCTTTTTACTAATCCATGGCCAACATCCAGAATGGGTAGAGTGTTCTGGATAGCACATTTGGCCTGCCTCAAAGGACTGACTTTTAACCTTGTTATATTGTTGTGGTTGTAAACCACCAGCTTTCACTGGAGCAAGATAACCTGAATAATTCTCACATGCCAGCTTCAAATATTTCTAACAAGGCTGAAGACTCAACCTGAATTAAGGGTAGGTGAGTGCCCTACTCACAAAGCTGTAAGTCATCTCCCTCTCACCTTCCATCTTTTTCAAATACTGCTGCATTTCATCAAAAAAGAGAGATCATTTTGAAACTCCCAAATCACATTTCCCTCATTGTTAAAAATAGTGAGGGAAATGATGTAGTTGTATTTCTAGGTGCTGAGCCTCACCTGCAGCCCTAAATAATAGAACTGACTGTATGAGTCACTTATTGATAGTATTGTCTGGATATGCATCTCACTGATAAATGAGGCCTCTCCTACAGATAGGTATGGATTGGAGCATGTTGCTAAGTGGAATTTTGAAACATGGAATGAACCAGACCACCACGACTTTGACAATGTGTCTATGACAGTAAAAGGTGAGCATGTTTTGGAGCACTTATGGGTGTGGTGGAGTGAGACAAGTGTGTGGGGTGAGCAGAGGGGTGACAGTGAGACACAAGTTATACTGACAAAGAAGTAAGCTAGACAGGCATGATAAGAAATGTGACAGAGGTACACTGAATCTGTTTTGCTGAGGTCATGTTGCTGGCTACACTTTATTTCCTGCTTGGGCATCAGGGATAGTAGAAGAGAAAAAAATGAAACAGGAGTTACATTAAGAAGATACAGTTCATTAGCTTGGATATAAGGGACAGTTAGTAGCAGGAAGGGGGTGAAGGGTGGAATAAGAGGAAAACTCTTCACTGACAGTTGCATGCCTTGGGAACCTATCCATACATAATTTTTGGAAGAATCCTGTGAAGGCAGCTGAGGTTTTGATCTTTTCTTGTGTTGTCAGTGCACTGGAAAGGGTAGTCCCAGTTTGAGAGGTCTTGTCAATAAATCAGATAATAGGGTTATAACATTTCCTTGTAGTTTTAGATCTTGTTTCTTTTTTATCATCTTTGATATATGCATCTGCTTGGACTTCAGGGTTTCTCAACTATTATGATGCTTGCTCAGAAGGATTAAGAGTAGCCAGTCCTCTTCTAAAATTTGGAGGGCCTGGGGATTCCTTCCATCCCTTACCCAAGTCACCCATGTGCTGGAGTCTTCTGTGTCATTGCTACAATGGGACCAACTTCTTCACGGGGGAGACTGGTGTAAGGCTGGATTACATCTCTCTCCATAGGAAGGTTAGTCCAAGATTTCAGTTTAAAGCCATTTTTTAAATCAGTTCAATCAAAGTTAGATTTTATTCTGATTTACAAAGATGATGATGATGATGATGATGATGATGATGATGATGATGAGTGTCCAGTCTATAGCAGGAAGCATGTCTACCTATTCTTGCAAAACTTTGAAGATGATTAGTTACAAAGCAAATTTGCCTTTGCCTAATTCTCAGGGGGAAACAACTCCTCTACTTCTTTTCTATTTTATATTCTATGGGAGCTCATGCAAACAGCACATGCTGTAGTAGATGCGGTAAAAATACTAATACTGTTGGTCCACAGCAGCTTGATGACCCAGGATATGTTTTATGTTTATGACTTTGGGTTATGTCTGTATGTTTACCACTGTTTTCTCACTACCACTAATCAGATATTAAATGTTTTGGCAGGGAGGTGGGAATTCTCTCTACATCTTGCAACAAGAAGTAGAAGCAGTTCAGCAAATTCAGAAGCTGTTTCCAAGTTTTTCTTCTGTTGCCATATACAATGATGAAGCAGATCCAATGGTTGGGTGGTCCATTCCACAACTCTGGCGAGCTGATGTGACCTATGCAGCTATGGTTGTAAAGGTAACAGTTCGTTGGTAGTTTTGGCACAGTAGTGTCTCCTGATGTGTTAATGCAGTTGAAAAAGTAAACTTAACAGTTGATTTTTACGCAGCTACTCAGACTAATAGATCCTAAAAAGGGAGAGCTTCCTACTGATAAAGTGGAGGTTTCCCTGAATAGTCTGATTTTAGTATTTTAATTTAATTTGTATTAGTTTTCTTCATCTTTCAAAAAAAAAAAAAATCCAGCCCTAAACCAAACTGAGAACTTGTCAGAGAAGTGCTAGAGGACTGAATTGGAGAATGTATGCAGTCCCCCAGTTAGATCCATCTGATAAGACCACTCCCACACGTGTCCTGTCCATGTAATTCTGCTGCTCTGGTATCAGTACTGCTAGCTCTTGCCTCACATATGTGAGACGTTATTTCCCAGCTCCTTCATAATTTATCTCTTCAAGAGACATCAGGTATAATTAAGAAGTCCCTTGAGCTCTCAGCATAGGTCCAGTCTTTGGTTTTGGATACTGGCTGTACACATGGTCTTATTAATTACTTCTAGTAATTACTGATGTTGATCAGAAAAGCAGAAGGAGGAGAGAATGCTCAACATTCCTGCCTCTGCAGTGATTGAACCCTGGCCCCAGCACAAACTCAGCTCTTCCCCTGCATAGCAATAATTTCCACTGCGGGTGCTTTGTGAGCCACTACCTTATACAGCACATAGAGTCCAAGTGCTCCTGTGCAAAGGAATAATTCTCAAAACACAGGAGCATGTACATCACCCAGGAAAAAGATTTATCTTATCAGCTGCTCCTGGGGAGACAAAGGCTCCCAGCTCTCTGAAACTGCATATACAAGCAGTCTTCTCTAAGGCAACAGGTCATTGACTGCATCACAGACAGTTCGCAAGACAAAATAACAGTGTTTATAATGATGTGGTGATATGAAGGAAGAAAGAAAGACACATGCAATGGAAAATTAGTGCTTGGGTGTATAGAAGCTGAAGCTCTGTGTTCCTTCAGGGACACAATTGTGAGACTGTTCAGTTGTCAGCCTTCTGAAGTTCTGCTTGATTCTGCTACTCAGGCACAATCTAATAAACAGAGAGCTTGGGAACTCTGATGTTTTGCAGGAAAGCGGCACAGCAACCAGTGAAATACCAGGAGAATTAATTCCCAGTTAGCACCAAGTGGGAAAAATGATTAATTAAGAAAGAGAATCCAGGACCAGCTCACAGACACTGGTGTAGTGGGTACAAAGTAACTCCAGATTTGGAGAACCATTTAGGTTTGATTCAAATGATAAATCCTGATTGCTAATTAAGTGTTCAAGACAGAGGAGCATCATTTGTAGTGCAGTAGACAAGGAAATGTATTCATTATTTATAGAGAGTACTAGTAATAATTATTTCAGACTTATTACTGGCAAAACTATGTAGATACTTCAGATTTTACAGTGATTAATATATCACCTAAAGCATAGTTTTTCTAAGAATTGTGATGAACAGTTTTTTCTTCAGTCTTTTCTAAAAGGCAGAGTGTCAGTTCTTTCCAGAATGCTGTGAAGATTTTAAAAAAATACAGGCCCTGCATGTTTGTTGGATTTTCTCCAAAGTGAAGGTCCATTTTCTTTATGACTTTGCAGGTAATCATCCAGCACCAAAACCTGCTCATTTCCAAAGCCAACAACACCATCAACTACTCGTTGCTGAGTAATGACAATGCCTTCTTGAGCTACTACCCCCATCACTTCACACAGCGGACTCTGACAGCACGTTTCCAGATGAACAATACAAAGCCACCTCATGTCCAGATGGTGCGGAAGCCAGTGCTGACTGCCATGGGCTTGCTGGCACTGCTAGGTATGGTAACCACTGATTAAAGACACATCAATAACCCCTCCTACCTAGAAGCTTCCAGCCTAAGAAAGATTGTTCCAGCCATCTCACCGTTCATAAAAGCAGGAGTTCTCCTACTCTCTGTTTACTAGCTGTATGAAGAAAATGGAACTTCATTTCCTCAGAGAGATTGATAGCTCATAAAATATTCCTGAGCGTCTGTTATCCATTTGGTTTAATATACTGTTTTGTTTATACCCTCTGTGTGCCAACCACTCATTTTTTGTTGACTGGTACTTCCCTCTTGTGATGCAAGGGGTGGCTCCCATTAGGCTGCAACTGTCTTTAAGAAATCCCTGCAGCTGGAAGACTTGTGCAGCAAATTACAGGAAGAACCTCCTTCACTGTCACCTGTTTGCATGTTGCTAGCTGAACTGCTAAGCATAAGAACTGCTGTAGTACGTGCATGCTCTGCTGTTGTAAAATAAATCTGACTGAAGGCTGTAACTGGTAAAATAAGGCAGAACATAGCTCAACCTATGCTCAACCTATTTGCATGCTTTGACCCTGCAGCTTCTGATACAGGACTGACTAACAATGATGCTTACAGTTGTCACATTTTTTAAAGGAGAAAAGCAGATTTTTGCAGAAGTGAAGATCAGTGGAGATCAAAGCGCTCAAAACAGCACAATTGGCGTGCTGGCATCTGTGCACACCCCAAGTGAGACACAGCCCTCAGACAGCTGGCAAGCTACTGTACTGATGTATTCAAGTGAGGATAACAGGACTTCATCCAACATCAGCACCGTCACAGTGAATGCCACCCACTTCCCCAAACTTAGAGGTAAACAAGTATCATGTAGGCAGCTCATGTTAAGTGATCTTTAGGACAGAACATCAGCTGGAATTCTTCTTCTGAGTTGCCTTTCATTGCAAGAGTGAATTTAGTTTGCTAACTTTCTCTCTTATCTTTTGTGCACTCCTAGATTTTCTCAGGTATAATCATGTTCTTCTTTGAGAGGTTCATTTGTAATGCCTACATTTTGACCCTGCCTTTAATGGCAACTGCCAAGTGCTACCTTTTTGGAAAACTGTTGATCTCAGTGTCCTTGGCTGGATATTGCTAGACAGCAGTTCCCTTAATGAGATGACTCCAAGACAGCCAACACAAAAACACACTTGCACAGCTGATGCAGTTACCCAACAAATGCATGCAGCACCTGTGCAAAAAAAGGATTTCAATTCTGGTTATGGAAGTAATAGTTTGAAATGTAAACCTGGCAAATGTAAATTGTAGAGCCTCCTAAGAGTGCTAGCCATGGGACTTTCCAGTGGAAGTCAGGCTCCAAAGTTCAAAATCACTTTTGAAAAGGTAGACTCACACACCTGCTCAATTTATTCTTGTTAATCTTTAAATCCAAGTAAAGAGCTTACTTTGTTTTGTTTGTGTTCCTACAGAGCTAGTGTATGTGACATATTACATGGATAACAACCAAACCAATCCCTATCTGAAGTGGAAAAACCTAGGAAGCCCTGACTTTCCTTCTCCAGAACAGTTCCAGCAAATAAGGGATGCTGAGGTATGATTATGTTATTGAAGTGTTGTGCGGGTAAAGTGCTTGTGAAAAAGACAAGAAATAAAGCCTCTGTTGAAAATTTCCATAGCCCAGTCATTCACTTTTCGTATATAAACAAAAATGCACTTTCAGTCCTTCAGAAAAGTGTAGCTGATACACAACTTAAGCTTTTGTATTTATGTTAATACAACCTCTTCACTCTGGGCCTGTTCATAGTCAGGAGGCACAGTTGCTCCTGGGCGAGTTCCGCCTTCTCCCTGAATCTTCAGTGAGCTTTGAGACTTTTTCTGTTCCGTCTCCCCATGTAAGTCACATGAGCCTGTTTATATTACAGAATGGCCAAATTGCTGCATTAGAGAGTTGAAATGAACCCCCTTAATAATAGAAAACAAACACCCCTCTGAGGTGAAAACTACCAAGTGCAAGTTCAGAAAACTCTGAGGGGCTCACAGGGAGACCTACAGTTTTCCCTCATCCTCACTACTGCTGAATGCACCACAGAGGTAATTGAGGAGTAAGTCTTTTCTGAGAACTCCTCTTGTCCCTATGGATGAAAGCCATGTGGAGGTTACTTACCATATGTGAGCATATGTGAGCAGCCTGTCACTTCAGCTCGCTCTTCCGTAGTTTCCCCTATGCATTCAGACTCCCAGGTTAAAAAAGTGGTCGTCTTCATCCCCTTCAGGACCCAGAGACACTACTTGCTTTCTGACTTTGGTATACAGTACTGTGTCTTCTCTTCCCAGTCGCCATAACTGGCTATTGCTAAGGCCCGTTGGATACTGTAGGAGACATCAGCTCTTCTGCAAAAAGGGCAGCAGCAAGATTTTAGATGCTCATGGCTATCTGATACAGCCTCATCCCCAGAGACCAGCTGTGTAGCTGTTGTAGCTAGCAGTAGCTTGCTCTGCACACTGGGAAGAGATGGGGACATCGTTTGTAAAGACCTCTAGCATGAAAGGCATCCATGTGAGGTTACTAGAAGTGACAGATTGTGCCTAAGGCCTTTTGTGATCAATGCAATTTGTGAGATGGACAAACCCTCTGTTTCCTGAAGAGCTGGAGAATAGGTGAGATTGAAGTCTCCCAGCATGAAGAACTTTGATGCCTGTGAGCATTAGCAGTATCAACTCTATTGGAAATTTAGAGTCCTAAAGTAAATACACAGGCACTTTACACTGATTCAACAGTTGATCTTTAGGCACTGTCATGAAAGATTTTTCACAACACTGCTCTTTGGCTCCACAGGACCCACTGGCAACCGGCCCATTCCCATTTCCTGAAGGTGGCATCCTGACACTGAAGCAAGACCTTCCCATTCCCTCAGTCTTTCTTATCCACATCTGTGCAAGACCCAGATCAGCGCCTGATCAAGTATGTGCTGTAGTCTACTATCAGACACATTGAAACAGAAACTGCTTCCTGGCTTAAATCTTAGAAGAAGACCATTTGAGTTAATTTTTTGTTAAAAGTACCATGTAAGAATTAGTAAATAACAATTCCTCTCTTCTTTGATGAGAAGGCTCTCAAAGATATAATTCAAGATAAAGTACTACGTAGCAAGTGATCGGAGCCATCACTGAGAAGAATGGATGTTCCCATGGTGGGAAGTTAGTAATGCAGGACTAAAAAGTGCAGTAACTTTTTTATAATCACATGGTATGCTGCAAGGCTTGACAACAGCTCTCCAGCTAATAATGGGTAGCTAAAGCTAAAATGGAATCATGGCTGCCATATTAGACATCTGTATCTGCTCATCAGTCTCACCTGTGTTCATAGTGGTACCCAGAGCCTCTGAAGGTCCTCTGAAAGGTTGATAGGTGGGGGACATCGGCTACAAAAAGCTACAGGGCCAAGAATTTTGTTTTTACATCTGATCTCAGCAGAAAAAATATCAAAGCAAATAATTAGTAAGGAAGGCTGAACATAGAAATGTGACCTGGCTGATTGGTTTGTACAGTTTTCTTACATGGGCTTCTGTCTTTGGACAGGTGACTGATGTTCGTTTGATCCCTCTCACAAAGGGGCAGGTCGTTGTGCTGTGGGATGATGATTGTGTAAAGTCAAAGTAAGTAGCTTTAAAATAAAATGGATACAAATGAGTTACCAGCATATTACTCCCTAAGTTTCCACGAGCCCTACAGAGTAAAACAAGTTCACAAATTAATGAATTGTTCACAAATTAATGAATTATTGCTTCTTGATAGATGATAACAGTGCATTTGTCTGACAAAATGAGCTGTAGGACCTGCACAAACTGTGAAGAGGAACCCTGCTTAATTTGCTGCCTGGCCAAAGGAATCTGCCTGTTGCTCACCAGCATTCAGTGGCAGGAAGATTAATGGTAAAAGTTATATTATCAGCAGATGCCTAAGTGAGATCTTACACATCTTGAGAGGGATGTGAACTGGAAGAGAAAATCTCCAGTTGCTTGCTTCGTCAAGCTGGACTCGACTGGAAACCCTCTGTGGGTGAACTCTGGAAGGTGGTCCAGTGTACAACCAGTTTGCCTCAGGAAGCAGTGACTTAGCTCCTTTTCAAGCCAGACTCCCTAGATTCTTCATCCTTGATAACCCTGGTGTGTGAGTGAAGGATGCGTGACATTTCGTGATGCTGCATATACCCAAAGTCGCAAGTCAGTCTTGGTGTTCTTCTGGGGGCTGTTGGAGCCCTGGTTCTTCCCAGTACTGAAAATTCATGCCATCCTACCTTTGGTAGGAATGAGTCAACTGAACATTTCTTATTCTTGTCCTTCTTGTTGAAATAGCCCTAAGACTGGTATTTGATTGTTCAACACATTATCAGTTGTATTTACAAACCTCTCTGGTTTTCTTTTCTAGGTGTATAAAGACGTTTGAAGTGGAATTCTCACCAGATGGAAAAGCGTACCAGCGGATTAATGCCAAAGACACGATATTCACTCTCTGGGTCTACAGTCCAGGTATGGCAAGACCACTCATATTAGGTACTCTGTCACTTTGATACTGCCACTCATGAGTGTGTGAAACATTGTTTAGTAACTAGTGAAGGTAGGTCACTTGCTAGTAACGTACAGTCCCATCACAAATAAGAGCACATACCTTCCTTTAGGATCATGTTCTCAGTGAGAGCCTTATTCTCAAGGACAAGCAGTGATTGACAAATAGTCATGAGGACATTATTAGTAGTATGCCATGGGTAATTGTCACAAAAGCCACTTGTCACCCAGCTGCAGGCCTGGCAAGGTCTCTGAGAATTTAAGGAGAATTTTTGTAGTTGGTGCAGAAATAAGCAAAAATGATAACAAAAAACCCCACAAAACCCCATGACCAGACCTTGAAATAGAAGCTAACTCAAATAAAACATGAAAGTGAAGGAAGGTAGTGATGGTTTTTTTGGGTATTTTTTTGTTTATCTGCAGGGGGGAGGTTGCATGGCGGGGGTGGTGGTGGTTGTTGGTATTTTATCTGTTTTGGTTTGGGTTTTTTGAGCAAACATGGTCTAGTCTGCAACATGACCATCCAACAAACTGATAATAAGCATTGATGAAAGCTGGGTGAAACACAGACAAACCTTGCCTCATAGTGATACTATTAAAAAGCAATTGAGAGATGTTTTTACCAGAAATACAGGCTTATCTTACCCTGAGAAAGTCTTAACATCAGCAGTGGTTGCATAATAAAAGTTCAGAGCTGTTATTGCAATGCAAAGGCTACACAGGCAAGCAAAGACTATAAATCATGGTTATGTCAAATATCTGAAATTATTATTCATTATTATATTATAATATTATATACCAGTTTTAACTGCTTGTTTCAAAACCACCACCAACAAAAAAGACTGCTTGAAAAAATATCATGTCTCAGCAGTCCTTATTGCTAGGAACTTCCTCCTCACCCATTATATCTAGCATTCTTTTTCTTCTAGAATAAAAACACTAAAACAAACATAAAATCAATTAAATAGATAAAATACCCCCAAATTTATATTGCTTGTGGGTTCAAAGATGCTGCTAAGGAAAGTTATGTACTTTGAACTGGATCAAGGATAAAGAGCAGCAGAACCACAGAATATCAGCTCACATACCTTTATAAAGTAAGTGTTGCTGCTTCCTGAGTAGAGCAGAAGGTTTTCAGTCAGCCTGCGTGCTTCTTGTTCTGCTTCTATGTTGAACCTGTCCCCACATAACCTGTTCCAAAGGCACAATTCAGGCAGAAAAGTAAGTTGGAAAAGAAGGAGATGACTAGCTGTGTGTTGCAGATGCACAGCCTTCTTCCAAATTGACTTCTGGGAAAGCAGTCCTGAACTGTACTTGCAAAATCCTAGTAAGTAGAGAGGACATCCTTGGTGAAACAAGATAAAAAAGCCAGTACTTGGCCATGAGGAATTTATTATCATTTTTAATCAGACAGGCACAGATGCACTTACTTAGGGTGCAGAACTTACTTCCCCAGCCCGTTCCACAAACCTACATTTTACAGGCGTAGTGCCTGCTTTACATCCTCCAAGTACCACAGGTGTCAGCGTTTCACAGTGACCATTTCTAACCTTTTCACTTGCAGGAAGCTCAGTCTCCGGCTTTTACAGAGTGCGTGCCATTGACTACTGGGGGAAGGCAGGCCTGTCTTCTCTTCCCGTGGGGTATGTTGAAGCTTTCAAGTGACTCTGAAGAGTGGTCCCTGGCTTGGCGTCAGAGTGGTGTACGTTCCTTGCAAATGACAACTCCCCAGAAAAATAAACTCCTCCCAGCCTGAGGAGGGAGTATGGAAATGACCTGATGAAGTTAGGAATGCAAGTTAGAAGCAACTGCCCCTATTAACTCTTCACAGCACAAGACAGCATTATCAAATGACCACAACTGCCAACCCAGTTGGTAGGAGGCTGCCATAGGACAGGGATTCAGCCTGGTAACTAGAAATTATGGGGATAAATATTTATTATTCCCTATTTTACACTGCGTTAACAGCTAGGGCAAGCTGAGATTTATAGAGGTCACAGACTGTAGCAGGAACAAGACCATTGCTTCACTGTGAGTGAAGATGGTAGCGAAGGCACATGGAGGACCTGTCTGAGAGTGAACTGCCTGCCTTAGCTGCCAGGCTGTCTTGACATAAGGGTTTGATGGAAAACTGCACAGCCAGACATATTCAGACCATGAAGTGAAGGATCCCTTATTCCCTGCTGGTTAGTCACAGTGGGTTGTTTCAGAACACTTGCCATGTCTTCAGGTGTATGAGGTTTTTCACACTCTCACAGAGGGGTTTCCACCCAGCTCTCAGTATTTGTGAGTATTACATGGTGCCAGAGCTATTTCCCATACGCAGAGGAAGGGCTATCAGCTCATTCTCAGAGGGGAGAAGGCATAGAAAGCCCTGGCCTCTAGACTTCCCTGCCTTTTCTCTTTTTTGTTTTTGTCCAAGTCACCTGTTTGGACTCTGGCCATCAGCTGCTGCCTCTTTGTGGTGGAGGTTCTAACCCTGAAAGTCCCTCTTTTGCTCCATTGCTATCACCTAGCCTGGTGTCCTTCAGCCCTTACAGCTAACACCTCCCCTCACAGACTGTAAGTGACCACTCAGCTCTGCATGGCCAGGAGAAAGCTGAAACACTAATTAGAGCCTTTTGTGTTTTCATATGACAGGACAGCACACTCTTGAATGTAGCAGGGCTGCTGCTTAGGACACTTAGGAAATTAACAAAGAACAGTTTGAGCTCCTGTGCCTTGCAAGGCATGTGCATAAGCGTGTGACAGCCCTAGATCATGGGCTACAGATTACCACTGGCTGTGCTTGCAGCTGCCAAACACTTTGTGTAAACAGCAAAGTTCCCTGAAATTGCAGGGGTGCTGTTTTATTCTACCCTTCTCACAACTGGCACAGTTTGAGCTGTGCCTGTAACAGGCTTGCAGAGAGAAGGATAATGCCAGTGAAAACAGCCAGAATGTTTTCCATAGGAGGAGTGACTTTGTCACATAAACAAATCCCCTACTGCTCTCTTTGCTGACATCAGCCACCTCACCAACATAACAACAAAAACTGCATATTTGATGAAACATTTCAGGTCTCAGAAAAAAGAAGTGCCCAAGTTTGCACAGTAGGAGAGAGCTGAACTACCTCAAATACCCTCAACTTTTACAGCACAGAAAAGAAGCATATGCAAAAAGTGAGTGTATGTGAGATGTGGTCTTGTATGTCCTCACTTGCTGGTTACTTGTTCTTGTGCCTGTATTGAAAATTAGCCTTAAAAGATTCATTCTGTCATAGAATTCAGAAGAAATATTTCTTGCCTCATTTAATAAGGGATACTCATCACATCTTAGTCCTCCAATTCCTTCTTCATACAGACAGAACAGAAAAGGGCCATGGAGCCTACTGAATTGAAAATCCTCTCAATTTAAAAAAAAGTTATTGAGGCATTCTACTTGGATGGGGATAGTAAAAATACATTTTAAAGTTGTGGTAATAGCCCCTGAGTGAAGAACCAGTGTACACAGTTCAGTAAAATCTAGCGGTTAACAGATGTTGTTTTGCTAGTATGAAGTGGAACCACAAATAACATTATTTAGAGAAATACTAAGTATAGGGTCTTGAGAGATTTTATTGTGTCTGAAGCAGGGGAAGATAACAGGAGCTGGAGAGGACAGTTTAGTGTTTTAGGATGTCCTACCTGAGTAACCCTTCAGCTTCAAAATTTTCCCACCCTGGCAATCAGAATATAGCAGTCTTTAACAAACCAAGGACTATGCACTAGTTACGGGTGTATTAAACAAAAACAACAACCAACCAACAAAACCCCAAAAAAACCAACCGAAAAAACAAAACAAAACAAAAAAAAAGAAACTTAGCTGTAGTGAATAGTGTTGATTTTGTTATGCAGGGATGAAAATGTATAGATGTGCAAACCATGAAAAATAGAAGATTTCTTCTGAAAATCTTCTTTGCTGCTATGATATAAACTCACGCCTTTAAGAAATGAACATGTATTAACAATACAGAGAGAAGTTGGTATTTCCAGGTATGAGTTTATTTCTAACAAAGTATAAAAGTTTTGAAATGGCTTTTTCTTTTATTATCATTTAATGTATACAGAAAAACGCTATTTAGTACTTGAAACTTGAGATTTCTGTAACCGTCTGTTGCTGACTCTGATAGTGTTTCCAAAATTGCATGTTTAACTAATCTCCTCTGTTACATGTAGTCATCAGCCCCCCATTACAGTTTGAGTCTTCAGAAGTGCCAAGTATCCATAGCACTAGGTGTGAATATCAGGTGCTTAGTAGTTCCGTAGTATCATAACCAAAGCAAGACTGCAGAGCACTCATGTATTTCTCTTGTTGTTCATTAATCCACATAAGAATATGTAACTGCAACTGCAACATGGGATTGTTGGCGTGCGCTTCAAGCAAAAGCTTGTGAGGCTGTATAAACCATTTTGCAACTGAAAGAACATTTCAACTGAGTATTTTACATTGTCTAATTGTGTATATGCTACATTTATTACCATGCTTTGTGCTAGCTAATAAAACCGGTTTTTAATCTTTCACATGAACCCTGTAAAAACAGGATCTGATCATTGTGTTGTAGAAAGTGCTTAAAACTCTTATGTCAACAACTTAATCTTGGGAAGTAAAGACTATTCTCAAGGACTGTCATGTTTTAACACCAGATAGCAACCAAGTACCACACACGGAGCTTCTCACAGTGGCTATGAGCCCAAGGGGTAAAAGGTAGCTCAACTCATGGAAGTTCCAATGTTACAGGAAAGTGAAGCATAAAGGGAACTTTACCATAAAAAATGTCAAGGCTGAAGTAGAAACCTAAATGCATAGATTGCCTCAGTTGCCACAACCCAAGGAAAACTAGTCAAACTCAAGGTGGTATCATAGTGTCTGGTCTTAGGACTTGCAGTGTCCTTGCTGGAGGAGGTTCACTGGTGTGTTGAAGGACAATATCCTTGCAGGGTCCCTCCTGCTGTTACACAGTCATAGTCTTTCTGCCAGCACTAAAGGACTTTCTGAGGACAAAACAACAGTCCTTTTAATGCATAAACAATTTTTTTGTTTTGTCTTGTTAGTGGAAAGTTTGTGCAGGACAGAGATTATGACTTGGGACTTATACACACCCATAAAACTCAGAAATAATAGACTACTTTTCATGAGCCAGCTCAAACAGCAGACAGAAGATGTCTGCCTCTAGATGCGCCCGAGATGTTTCATGTTGAACTCAACAGAATTTCAAGGGAAGTCTAAATCTCATGAGAATATACTCATGGCTGCCTGCCCTACCCTACCTTGTCTTTCACATTCCCTGCAGTCATTGGAGAGAGATGGATATGAGGTAATTCCCATCTGTTCATTAACTCACCACCTGACACAGTGAGGACCTGCCTGCAATCCTGATGGAAACATGCTGCCCCAAGTACAATTCCTGGGGCACGTGAGCTCTATGATGTATTCAGCCAGAACTGCCACTGTGTTGCTATGATTCTGCAGGCTTTGCCTCATGTGGCTGAGGAGGAATTCACTGTCTCTCTCATCTAGACAGACTATGCCAAGCACAATAAGGATGCATTTGGTCCTGCATATTGATTATCTCTTCTTGCTACAACTCTCATCTGCTCTGGTCATACAATTAACCATACTGTAACCATAGACATTAAAAATTCCACATCTCTAAGACTGGTAGTATTGGTAGAAAGTTCTGGCCAAAGGCCATGCTCCTTCAGCTAAGCTTTAGCATTGTTTAATCAGTTGTTATACAAGTCCTAAGTTCACAGATTCCACTCCAGTACTTCCTGCTGGGAGAAGGGTGCAAGTGGAGAACATTCAATCAATGCACTGACCTTGCACTTAGTCCAGCAGAAAAGGCTGATATTTTTTCAACACTCCGTAGTTCTCTATCTATGTGGGCTTTTGTTAGCATTGCCTGCTAGCGCTCCGCTGTTTCTGTCCTTAGCTTTAGGTGGTAGTTCACAATCTTGTTCCCTGTCAGGGTAGCTTTCCCTACACCTGAAGAGCAAATACACCTTTGTTCAAGTGGGTTGAGAGCCTTACAAGTATTGCCAGGAAATCCTGGGAAATACAAGTTTGTGAGACTTTGCTGCATCCCGGGATAATGTCTCTGGTCCTGGAGAGTGTCTCTGGTCTTTGGTTTCTATGTTCTTTCCAGTTACTGTAGGTAAGATTGTGCAAGCATCTTGCAGAAGCTGTTTTAACAGTGCAGTGCTCTGAAGATCTTCAGTCAACATCAGCCTCGTGCCACACACCTTTTGGAAGCCTCAGGAGTAGGGGCTGTTCAGCTTGGTCTTATCTCTGTGCTTGGTAATCATAACTTGTAAAAATTTGTGTAGTTGACAAACTGCAAGATTCAGCAGGGTGCTGAGCTGCAGGATTCAGCAGGGTGCTGCAGGGTTCTAGACTGGTATTTTTATTACTAGGAAACATGAAGGGAACGTGATTTTACTAAAAGCAGTGGGAAATACATGTCAATAATGCTGGCTCAGGTTACCCTTTTTCTACGTGGAGATTTCTAGGTACTCTTCTTTTGGTTTTCTCTATGTATGAAATTCTTGGCCATGAAACCAGTCTCTTCTATATCTTTCAGTTCTATACCTTTCAGATACTGAAAACTGGATTATGAAGGCAGAGGGGAGCAAATTACTGGTAATGCCATTAGAAATGCAAGCACCTGCTCATCTGAAGCAATGTCCAGTGTTATTGAAAGTAGCATCTGTTTTATTGCATTTGTGGTTCTCCCCTTGGGAGCCTTGCTGCAGGTAGCTCTGACTCAGACATGCTCTCCAGTCCTGGTTTTGGCTGGAGCCATCTCACTGCCATGCCTGCACCCTGTCCTGTGCCTTCTTGCCCTCACTTGCTGGCTGGGCTTCCTAGGTGAATCCCAGACTTGCCCTGTCACCATGCTCTTGTCTGATGATCAGCACTGTCAGGGGACCTGCCCCTCTCACCATCCTTGACACTGCCCTGCCTGTGCTGGGAACACCCTTGGCTGCTGTCTCATCTGTCCTCAGTGAGCATCCTTAGTCTTTCTGCTCCCAACAGACAGGACAGCAAATAATAAAAACCAGTTCCAGAGGTGCCTTTTTTTTCAAAAACATTTATTGACAAATGCCACATTAGGTATTCCACTGAAAATTCAAATATCACTATTATATTGCACACAGTTTACAGATCCCCCAATATTTTCATGTGTTTTTGAGGAAAAACACACTATTCCATACTATGATTTTTTAAAATTATTAGTTGAGTGGCAACTTCAAGACCAAGAGGTCTGGTTTCTGTGCTTAAGGGTAGTATCAGAAGCGTACTTTTAGCAGGCCCCTGGAAAAAAAGAAAAGTAAACTTTAGTCTGTGTAAGTAAATTTGCAAAGTGCTTTAACAGCCTTTTAATCTCCAGTGAAGCTATAGCTACAGCCTTCCTAGGGTCCTTCTGAATCACAGTACAAGACTAGGATGTGGGGTGCAAAAGTTGCTGTTTTCATTGCTGTCTATTGGCACAGACTCAGGCAGCCTTTCCCAGCTAGCCGTGGGCTTCCACCTTTCCTGAGTGCCCAGCCATGACCCCGCAAACCAGCTGCCTTCCTTCTGCTACAGGGAGCAGTACAGAGGGGTATGGGCAGGGCTGCCCATGCCATGGCCACAGGCTTGCATGATGTCCGTACCTGCTCTGTAGTGGAGGACTGGCTGACACAACGATGTGCTGTTCAGGAGGTTTTAGCTGCCATTCATTGTCCCACAGTGCAGAACGCGTGTGTTACGTGGCTTAGTAAAGAGTCAGGGCAAGGCACTGAGGACGTGAAGGGTGTGGGTACTCAACTGCCAACAAAGAGGAATTTCTGCCTCCGGCATAGCCCTAAAAAGTATCTGCCTATCTGATGGACAGTATTTGAACTAGAAGATCAATTCCTGTACCTCCGGAAAAATGTTCTCAAAATGGGCTTTAGACATGGTCTGTTTGCTTGTATGTGGTGCAACTGCTGACTCCCACTGCCAGCAGACAGTCAGAAGTGCTGCTCAGAGCCCCTTACTCCTGCTGCTCAGAGCACACAGGACACAAATCATGATGGAACTAAGGAGCGTGAGGGTGGTCCTTCTTGGAGGCACCTTCCCATCCTTTCCTGGAGGACACTGCACAGACCCAAGGTAAGATACTATTATGCAAGTGGCCAAGACAAGCATTTCCAAGTGCAGAAACACTGGCTTGTTGCATCCATCCCTGTCCTGTGTACTACAGTAACAAGGCTGATCTTCTGGTAGTGTACCAATTTCAACGCACAGGATTCCTGTAAGTGGCAATCTTAAGGCTGCAGAACCAGCCTGTGGCAGGCTCCTGCCCTTACACGGATTTCCCTTTGTAGCTCTTTTCCTATTAGATCTAACATTAAGAAATGGTTGCTAAAAAAGAACAACTGAGTTTGCTGTGGTTCTGTCACATTAACGGCAAATGCAATCACCTACTGTACAGCGCAGTGAGTTTGCTAATTAGCCCCAAGTACCTGACTGAAGCACAGGCTGGAACTGGCCAGACATGCAGATTTCCTCCTGCTTCTGGCGCACAATGCGCTGTATGGCTGGGGGGAGGCCACGGGGGTTGCGCGAGAAGATCAGGGAATAGCCATCATCACAGGAGCCGTCCTCCTTCAGGCTGCGGCAGGCGTAGGTGATGGCATAGTTATCATAGTCGGTGTCAATCACCCAGTAGTTGTCCCCTGAAACATCAGAACACATGGGTTTGTCACAGTGGGCAAAACAGAGCAGAGGTAGATCCTTCAGCAGGGAGATGACAAACTTCAACACATGGCAGGGATAGCTTTCGAAAGGATCTGTAATCACGTCACACGTCATCCAGCTTATCTCCACACCATGAAGGGAAGAACTGGGACAAGCACAGGGCATCTTGAGACCATGTTTTTCCCCATGATGCTCAGTGCATTTTCACCTTTTGTTTCTTAGGCTAGAAGTATTAGGAGGACTAGGATTTTCAAGGTTTTCAATGACAAAATATCTCTGTGTTGCTCACTCAAGCATGGTGGAAGGAAGGGCACATAGTACAGAGTACACTTCCTATACAGGAAGCCTCAGTAAAACATGCCTCCTGCTTTCTAGCCTTGCTCAACTAAGTTCTTTTTGGTGTGGTTTATCTGCCAGTACGAAGTGAATGTATTTCTTTCTTACACATTAGAAGTCCTCCCCAACTTCCACAGCTGGAGAGCTGCAGCTGTGGGAGACTCAGGCAGAAAGGATGGGCTTTGAAGGCTGCATAAGTGAGGTTCAGCATGAGCAGTTTCTGAGAGGGGGACTTGAGTTAACAGCTCCATTTCTTTGAGTCCAGCTTTGTCTGCCTGAGGAGAAATGTCTCATTGCTGGTGTGCATCTGTGGGTCCCCCTGTCTCCTCTGTTTAGCTATGAGGAGTACAAGGATGACTGACTTCAGCACTTTTGGAATGCCCACAGTGGGGCCCAGGAAGTATTGCTTCCCCAGGTTCAACACCACGCTGGGCTGTGCAAAATCCATGCATGTGGCCCAATGCCTCTAAGCCTCCATGCTGACATATATGGTGGAGAAGAGGGATCTCTGGGAAGTCTCTGGATGCTGCCCTTTGTGTGGAGATAAAATTCACTGCTTGGATGAAGCTTCCCCCCGAAGAAGAATGTTTTGTCTTCATTTGGAGCAATTTCAGCTGAACTGTTTTTCCTGCTCATATGTTGAAACACACATCTGGACAGCTGTAAGCAATTGACTAGTGTCAGGGGGCCGGAGACTTTGACTCACCGCCACTGGAGAGGTAGCTGGCCAGTCCCTGGTAGGTCATATACATTTTTGCTGGAGTGGTTGGGTCAGGTACCGTATACTGAGCAGCCATGTCAGCACAGATCACCCAGAAACTGCAATGAGATCCATAAGACTCAAGGTAAAACCTGGCAGCATGAGAGCTTCAAATGAGCTTCAAGTTCACTCAGGACTTGGGCACAACTGCCTCGGGCGTGGACATGGTCTTCCCTAATGCAAACTCACTGTTTGTCATTAAGTAATGCAGATCTGCGACACCCCCCAGTCACTGCCAGTGATCGCTGCTGCTGTCTGGTCCCCAGCTCTGCTGTACAGCTGTGCTGTGGCTGGGGCAGTGCCCTGACCCTCCTGCAGTTCAGTAGGCTTTTTAACACCCACTTCTGTACAAGCAGACAGAGACCAAGCACAACAATGAATGTGGTTTCTTGGCTCCCTGCTAGCAGTCTGCAGGGTGACCTGACCTGCATTTGGGCTCATTTGGGGTCAGTAGCTGTGCCCCAGACAGAGGAAGGGAGTTGGCTCTCCCCTGTCTAAATTTTCCCAGCGATATGAGCACAGGGATGTCTGTTACAAGCACAGTAGTAGTTACAGCCCCTCTGCTAAGCTTGTGAAAAGCCATCACACAGCCTTTGGGACACCCTGTGGGAGTCCATTTGTTCCAGCACCCTTCTCTGTTTGGTATCTCTTTGCTTTGAATGCTACCCACATTTCAACACTGTTTGTCAAGCACTACCTGGATTTGTGAAACAGTGGCAGGGTCTTCATTCCCCACCATGCTCAGGCTGTGCTTCCCCTTATCCTGCCTTTGCAGAAATAAAATTTGCAGCAGCCTTGAGACCCCACTTGTTTTCTGAAGAGTCCTTCCAGGAATCTTCCTGCTTGCACTGTGTGGCATGCCTGCAAAGCTTCATTTGCCCATTCCCAAAATATCCTGGAGCACTGCGGTGTTAAGATGTACAAGGTTCATAGCCACCTGCTAGCGCTAGCCTGTTGGAAGCCACAGATTTTCTTTTCTGCACTCAGAAAGCTATTTAATCTCTTTACATGCTGTAATTCCTTGCAGTAATCATGACCAACAGGCAAAACTCTAAGCTTCCTGCCATCTGTCCATTCAGGCATTGCAATTACATCTAAGAGGTAACCACATGTTCTTCTCAGAAACCTGTCCAACACTGTGTTGAGACATCTGTGAAAGTAGTGCTCCTCTCCCTCCCCATAACCTCTCAGTGAAATGAGGGTTGTCCTGCCTTTGCAGCCCCACAGCCTTCATTAGCTTCTTTACTTGATTGCAATTAATTTATCTAACCATGCCATCAATCAAGATTTGACTTAATAATTGACTTTATCCAGTAGTTTTTTTATAGACCCAAACCTGAGCCAGGCTGAGAAGAAATTCAGGGCTCAAAAGTGTCAAACCTCTAGCTTCTAATCTAAAACCTTGGCTAAATTTCCATTTTTGATGAAGAAAACCCAGCCATGTTGTGTGCTCAGGATAGACCACCATTCATGTCCCCCTCATCCAGTACCTCAAGGCAGCAGCTGGAGCTGAAAGTCAAGAGAGCTCACCCAAAAAGCTTCACTCGGCCTTTGGAAGATGCTGTCATTGTGCCATCTTCCTCCACGGTGTATTCAGCAGAGATGTTGTCCTGAAGGAAAAGGCCTTCTGGATCCTTCTTGGCCAGGGCATACCATTTCCCTGCGTACTGTCATGAAAATGTATTAATATCTGGATTAACCACCATGAGAAGATTAGCACAAAAACCATTTTGTGATCAAAGTGCCTTTCTAACTTCGTATTGCCTGATAAACGCCAGTCTGAGTTTGGGTGGGAATGTAGGACACAGATCCTGCAGTGCTACCTGATGAACCCTCTGTGCCAGAAGGAGCGGATCTGTTGATGCCTCTGCGACAGAAGGAGTGGGTCTAGCAGCTCTGCACTGCTGTGTGCGTGTACTCACTGTCAAGTGAGACATTCCTGTCACAGTGACTCCACACCAAAAGCATCTCCCATCCTAAGACATCTTCTGAGAGACTGGATCTTCCCTGTTCCTGTTCAAGCCCCTCCTCTTCCATGGAATACCATACCGAACTCAACAATATCAAATCACGGGCAAAAAGACTGTAGCAAGCTGGCTGGAGACAATCTTTGTGCCTTCCAGGTGCCACAGTTGATCTCTGATGGGGAAAAAGGCCTACCCAGCAAGGCAGAAAGTGATGACTGTGTACTCAAAACAAGGAGAGGGTGTGTTGGGGAGAGTAACAACAGAGAGAAATTGAATGAGATTAAGGGAAAGAATATGTTCATGCAAAAAATGGACCCCGGAAAATGCACAAGAAGTATCTAGTAAAATGAAAACAAGGTCTGAACAGGTGACTGACAGAGGAAGACCCTTAAAAGTTAACATTATCAGTAGAAATGCTGAGAAGAGCAGGATCTAGTTGTGTTAAATCTGATTCTGCAGTGAAGCTAATGAAATCTGTTAGGCAAGTTATGTGCTTAAGCCTGCAAGCCTTTAATTCCCAAATACAGGAGCCGGAGCAAAAACTTTGACTTTTTAAAAGTGGGATATTCCCAAAGCTCTCCCTGGACATGGTTTGTTTCCAGCAAAGCCAATGTCATGTAGAGAAAGTGTTTGCCACATCCCAGCTGCCCCTGGAATTGTAGTGTTTGCTGACCATTAGTTAAAATCAGTACTGACATACACATCTGGACCTTTCCGACAGCAAATTAGTCCTCATTTCCTCCTCAGAAGCACAAATGATGTGTTTAAACAAGAGCCAGTGTTCAGGATACCACACTAGGTAAGATTTCCATTTGCTATGACTCCCAAGAATGACTAGTGGTGGATGCAAGTACCCGAGGGCTTGTGCTTGAGCTTCCTCTCTGATGTGGATCTAAATTGTTTCTTTCACGGTACTACTCAAAGCTCAAAGCTGTGCTGGGCTAACAGAAGATGACCTGTAACTGAGTAACATCCCTGGCTTTCAAGGCCAGTTTTACCATAATGTTCAGAAGGTTAAACAGTACTGAGGAAAGCAAACTACAGGAACAGCATCTGCCAGACGGCATATGAAAGAAGTTAAGTTTTTGGTGAAGAACCCATTTAGATGAACAAAACTCATAACATGGAAGAACAGCTTATATGTAAAACTTCTTCACAGGTACTATTGAAGTAACCATAATTACCCTTTTTGGATCAAAGTTGTCTTTCACAGAGAAAGACTCCACTGCACAGGTCTGAGCTAGGCTGTATTCAACAGTGTAGAAGAGCGAGGCCAGGAAAACATACTGTGCGTATTTCATTCTGCAAGACAAAATCAGGCACGGGGGTTTATTTCATGCAGTAGATGGAGGTAGCTAGTGCTAGACATGCATGTCCATCATTTTAAAACTAGTTTCTTTCCATACTAAGTAGACAACCAACTCTTCCACTGATACTGAGTCATTGTGGTGCCTAAATTCTGCCAAAACTGAACATCAGTGGCAATTACTTTGCAAGAGTATTTTGCTTGCCAGTAGTAGTAATGCAGTTCATGGTATTTTTGTAGTATAAATCAAGTCACACTATGGATAAGGTCGGTAAGAACTGGAAAAAAATTGAAATGTTCTGAATTTTTTTTCACAGGAGGAAAAATGTTCTGATGAGCTCTGGTAAAGCACTGTACATTGTAAAGATATTGTTTCTAATTATTTCACAGTGAATGTCCACTTTGCTTTCAAGCCAGCCAAGCCATGTTTTTTATCACCAGTTCTCACCATCAAAACAGGCCTTTTCTAGGTGCCTACTCTAATGGCATAATACACCTTGGTACTGGCTGCCCTCTGGCCAGTCCTCCAACAAACATGACAAATAATACTAATTTTCTAGAGGCTTGGTCTGTCATTGCAGCACAATCACTAGGTGCCCATGGCTTCATTTTTCTGCTTGGGTATCTCAGCTCATCCATATCCCAGTATACTTGTTTCTCAGAGTTTGGGAAGAGAGCACCTTCATGATACATTCTTGAAGAGTATTTGACCCTGAATACCTGTCCTGATGCCAAGATAAAACATTTACCTGATGCTTGTCACCACCATCCAAGCTGAGCTACCAACCCAGAGCCCAAACACCCATGCAGCTACTCTGTTCCTAGCTGCTGACATGCAAGCTGTACTTCCCTGCTGCAAGAGATGCCAGATCCACCTCTGCTGAAGAGAGACCTACCTGCTGAGTAGAGATGTCGGAGATCCTTGAGACTACTCTGCTTCTGTCTTTGGGCTGCAGGTAGCAGGAGAGTTTTGTGTCAGTTGTCCTCCAGCTCCCTTTAAATAAGGAATCTGCAAAGTCATTAATTGGTTATTTTTGCTCGTGTGCCTGAATAAAACACTTAATCTTGGATAATCCATTATGTAAAAACCAACTGTAATCCTCACGCTGGTGGGTCTGACTGCTATACTAATACAAACACAGCTTTTACATAATGGAAAAAGCTGCCCAGAAAGCTAATAAATCTGCTGATTTGATTGTACCTCTGCTTTGTCTCATTGAAGTCTCTCTGCTTCTAACACATGTTAGGAGAATAAGCACAGAGCATTAATTAGAGAGACGCTTGGGCTATACACACGCATCTGCATAGGCACGTGTTCAAGTTTGACAACTTACATGGACCAGGGACATAATTAGCTCTTCCGATACCTGCATTACCAAATTAAGGTGATCCTCGCAAGAGAAGGAAGATATTATGCATTACCAACATGTGGGAGAGGACAAAAAGGTGCAAAAATGCCATTTTGCCCTCATGTTTGTATCAAAATCTTGGGAGTTGTCAGTTCTCCTGTGCACTGAAACATTTTTATGTACATTCTTCCTAGATAATTTTGTCAGCATTTCCAGTTAGATAAATACTACAGCTCTCTCCTTCCTAAAATGTTCCTTCTAGTAGCCTTTCATGGGGAAACAATACATCACAAAAAGACGAGAAGGCAGAAATCGCTAGAAGAGTACTTTTGGCAGTAAACCATGCCTGTCATTCTCAAGCACCTGAAGAATTTCCCCAAATGCAAAGGCTGCTCCTGTACTCTTTCTCCCAGTCTCACCTGGGAGCTCTAGGACCAGACATTCAAGCAGGAGTTGCCAGTATTAGCAGTTATTCCTCACGCTGGGTGCTAAGTGCTGGGGAGCCTCGGACATGACCACTAGAGACAACCCTGTAATTCCTATGGAGTGAGCCCAGGAAGTCCTGAAGCTTTTGGTTCAGTCCGGACTTCCAGAGTGAGGCTAAAGCCTTCTGGATGATTTGGGCTTGCTCCAGTGATCACTTACCACCTCTTGCCCAGGAATTCCTGAACAGAAGCACACAGCTTTGCCCTGTAGCTGGCGTGAACTGTGTTGCCTTCCAGGCAGCTTGTTTAGGGCTGGCCATTGTCCAGAAAATGCTGTCCTTGCTTGCTGCCGGAGGAAACTTTGATCTGGCCTCTGTGCAGCTTCCATTTACACTTCAGAGGGAGGCAGTAGTACTTTGCATGCAGCATAGTGACTGAACATACCCTTTTCATGCTCTCTGCTGTCTTCAGAGGCAGCCTGGGCAAGTCCACATGGGAATGAGCTAATGGTTACTGGGACTGCTTGGCCACCTAAAGAGTCACACAAGAAGTAACTTCTTAAACTGCCCTTCAGGGCTAGATTCCCACTAGATCTTAAAATGACTGACACTGAATATGAAGTGTGCTCTTCCACCCTGACATGGGGACTTGACAAAACAAACTGCAGTGTTTCATGTGAATTAGAAGGCTTCCAAACACTTATCACTTCATCTGTTTCCAACAAAACAGATTAGTTTATGTCCATGTGAGACATAGGTGACACTCGAAGCCATGCTTAGATGAACCACTTAATCCCCTGGGGATTAGACACATGCTAATAATAGCTAATCACAGCGCAAGATTTTGGTTGGTGGGCATAACATCTGTCACTGCATTATTTGCTCTTTGGAGCAAGAAGAAAACAAAAGCAAATTTACCTTCATTTTTACAGTGTTATGGTCATTTGTGCTGGGCACAGGAAAAAAAAAAGGGAGGAATCAATTCCTGGGCTTTTTAAATTTGATGTAACATTAAACAGATGTTATAAAAGCAAAGATGCCCTACTGGCTTTGGTTGTCAAGGAAGATACTCAAGAACCTGTTCCTGCTCATCAAAACTGGCTGGTTTTTAGTAGAAGAGGCGGCCTGTCCATTCAGTGTACTGAACTCAGCAAGAAGGTAACTGGTAGTTTTAATGGCTTGTAGCAAAACAGGCATGCAGATGAGATGGTTAATCTTATCTTCTTCCCTATCCTGTGAAATATAGCAACAACAGTTTCGAATTTCATGCCCCTAGCAGGTCCTCCTCCTTTTGCCTTATTATTGGAATAAGCATTTGGTAGACTGCTCTGGGAATTACTGCAATTGCACTGCCATCTCAGATTTAGTAACTTGTGCTGCTAGCTCAGCAGCCGATGGCACAGGATGAGAGCTCTAAATGTGCTCCTGCACCAGGCACTGAGTTCCCTGCTGTCCAGTGGGCAATCAAGTAGCGGGCTTGTTCGCCAGGGCACTGGAGAACAGCTGCATGTTCGTGCATTCTGAGTCGCCCCTGATGGCTGCTGCAGTGGTTATTGCACCGTGAGCTGTGGGGACTCCATCCTCTGGCTTCAGATCTAATGTGTGCTGCTGAGGATGCCGGGCTATTTTTCAGGGATGTCACACGCTTGTGCCTGCATTGCTGGAGAACACGCTTCCCAGTGCCAGGTTTGCCAAGGGCTGAGAGGGCAGTGATAATCTGCTCCACTCCTTCATCAGGGCAGGAGGCAGGAGAAATAAGGCTTCCCCATAGTGGGACACCACATGAAGGTTGTGGACATAGAGGTTTTCAGTTTCTGTGACTTCTGCTCAGAAATGCTGATCTTTTCCAAGGGAAGGAGTTGTGCAATACAGATGAAGAGGAAATAATTTGAAGTGTGTTCCTCTGTGGTTCAAGGGTAAGTTTCTTGGGTGTGTTATATAATTAGGTTAAAAAGGCATAATAAACAGCTGCCTTAGAACTTTCAAGGCAATATTCAAATACCTCACAGTTTTAAAATACAGGAACTGAAAGACATCTTTCCCTTCTGAAAAATGGTATAATTCTTGCCCAATGTATTGACTGACAACTGGCAGAGCAGGGCCTCACATGCGCCCATGCACACAACACATCTCAGACAAAGGCACACACATCACCCTGCTTGCAAGTGAAAGAGGGGACTGCTCAATGCAAGAGAAGTCGTGAAGACCCAGCCTCTCTGCCACGATGGGCAGTCAGCCTGGAGGGGATGGTTTTCTCTGAGCCATTGACAAGAGCTTGCCAGAAAAATTAAGTTGCAGTCTCTCTTCCAAACCCTTCAGCATCTTGCTGCCTTGATAGAACAGGGTGAGTGTAGAGCTGGCTAAAATCTCTCCTTCAGCAGGATTTTAGCACACAGTGATCTGCTGGCCAAAGAAACACATTGGGTTTTGTGCCACCTCCTGGTTTCTGCACACCCATACGGGTGGTGGTTGCAGCTCCATCAGTGAGCTGCTGGATTTCCTCTCTAACGCATGAGTTTCCCAAACAGCCTGTTACTAATCTCTACCAAAAGACCATTCAGGCCTGAAGCAATCTCATGAAAAAGAGGCCTTTTATGGCCATCAGATAAAAAGATGAACGCTTTGTTTGTTGTTTTCTAGTACTTACTACAAGTAAGTACTGTTGACATATATCTATATATACCTAATATTCACTCTATCAAACTGATCTATTTCAGACATTGGCAGATTTATTCATTTTAGTTGCAACATTGGTTTAAAGATACAGTAGTTGCCTTTTTTGTGCCAAGCTGCCAGGTCCTGGAGGGCAAAGACGAGCCCTTTCAGCACAAAAAGACTGGAGGGTCTGCCAGTTTGTTTTGGACACGGAGGGTGGCATCTGCAAACAGGAAAGGAGCGCAGTTCTCTGGAGATAAGGTCTTTACACTTGAAAAGGTCTCTGACATATCTGTATGGCCTGATCCTAGTCTTCTCCTGGGGGAAGACAGGAGGA
Organism: Oreocharis arfaki; assembly: GCA_013398015.1. Classification (NCBI taxonomy): domain Eukaryota; kingdom Metazoa; phylum Chordata; class Aves; order Passeriformes; family Paramythiidae; genus Oreocharis; species Oreocharis arfaki. The sequence goes on from VZRR01000334.1 coordinate 130,605, forward strand.
AGGAGATTGTTTCCTTCAGGCAGCAGTAGCCTCTCCCACATTTTGCAATGAGGTAACAGACTGGACTTAATTTAATCCCAGGTGTTATTCCCAGGATGCCTTCCAAAAACCGGGAGGCACAGAGGTTATGAGAATATCCCTGAAGGTATAAACCATGCATGTAGTATTCTCTTTCCTTTTCTGTTCATGCAACAGAAACAGCTTAACACAAAAATGCAGGAATAAATCTACAGGCTCTACCTGACAGCAAAGCATGATGTAACAGGAGACCATATGTCCACATGTTTCAGACAGTAAATTCTGCCTCCAGATTATTGCACCAGATTACTCCAATGGGATATATACAGCTCCTTACGTAGCATGCACCTCAAGGTGCTTTACAAAAGTGATACTGCTGGCACAGAGCTTGAGTAGTTATGGATAAGCCAGGATGTCCATGCAAGCCCTGATGATGGATTTAAAAGCTAAAACCAGAAGCACAAATTACAAAAGCCAAGGAAATCTGTATGTGCATGCAGTCAAAAGCCATTAGCTGGGCACCTGGCCTTAGTAGGTGTTAGAGGACACACTTTCCATATGCAACAGAAGGTGCAAGGAGGGAAGGTTTATGTCAGAGCACCTTTCTGCACTCCAAAGGGAAGGCAGCTGTGAAGAAAAGGCTGATTAGTGAGTCACAGAGTTAGAGAACAAGCAAAGGCTTTCACATACAACTGCACTTCAGCTTTCTATCTCTGCTTCTTCTGCAGGAGAAATGGATGGAAGTATGTAGCTTGGGAAAAGAGAGGAATTTTCTAAGCTACCAAAAATAATTGAATTTTTTTTTCATGGAAGATTTTTTTTTGTTTATTTCATGCTTTAAGCAGCTGATCTATAAAACTGCAAGACTTCTGATAGTGTAAGCCTTGTGTAGATAGGAAAGTTCACTGTTTTCACCATGGCATGCTTCTCATCACTTACACAGAAAAATTATTTATTTAAGGACAAGCCCAGAAGCTCCAGTCAAATCTCAGAGTCCCACAGTGTTACCACCTCTGTAAATTTAGAACTGGAATACTCAGCTAGAAGACTAAGTTTTCATCTGCTTCAGACTGAGCAACAAGCTGGAAACACTGAAAATTGCAGGGTTGCCTCAAAGAGAGAGGCCCATTAAAAATACCACCAGCACAGCCACCTCCGCTGCAGGAATTGGACACCAAGCATCCCTCTGCCCACAAGAAGAGAAGGAAGAGGACACAGGCCACAGTGTACCCCAGTATCATCAAAACCTCTGCAGGACTCACTGCAGTTCTGTGCCTGCAGGCCTGGCAGAGGAGCTATGGCCACTCCTGTTGGGAGCAGTGAAACTCCTGTATTACCACCCCTGCTGCTGGTCTGTGGAATACAAGTACTTGCTTCCTCTTTGCTGCAGCCTTGCCAATTTGCCAGTGCTTTTCCAGGTTTGCCAGCACTGCAAACCTCTTTATATTGTTCTGACATGTGCAGTGAGACTACACAGACACTCTCAGCTTCTTCTTGTCATTTCTGGGTGCTAATTCTTCTCACCCGTGGTGGCTATGCTTGTTCCCACTCTTCTGGTTCCACACCTTTTTATGGACTCAGTAGCCCTTTTTAACTCCTTATTACTTGCTCCTCCGTTACTCTTGAAGTTAGAGTAATTTTCTCTGCTCCCTTCCTTTTCTGCCAAACAATCCCGCTCTCTGCCTTTTTTCCCCCCAGTTTTGTGGCCATGTTTCCCACAAATCACTTCCCTCATTGCTTCCCTGTGATGCTGTCCTCTTGTTCTACAAACATCTGCAAATCTTTCCTTAGAGCCTCTTCTCTTTTCTTCCTTGCTTCTTCATGATACAGCAAATCAAACCTATTTCTGCGTACATCTGGGCACGTATTTTGTGTCATTAGTGCTCCTTCTTGGTAGTGTCCTACCACTGAGCTTTCCTTAGCTCCATGCCCAGAACATTTTGGGAAGAAACTTGGGAAGTAAGTATTTTGTGCACATGGCTTAGCTCGAGAAGAGTTCAGTGATCTTTTTAGTCCTTCAGCTTCATAGAACATTTGATGAATGAAGTAATCTTCTTATTCAAGGTTCAGCGATTTGTGCTAAGAGCTTTGGATACAATCTGTCAATTGAAACATAATAAACTCATGCAGACTTAGGGCAGAAATTGCCACTGCTACTGTATTGTAATATTTTTTTATCAGAGCCATTTCTCCATGAAATTAAGAGAATAAGATAATCTGAGCATATTTACAGCATATACAAGGAGAAGGAAGTCAAGAAGGCACATCCTGCCTGTGGTGACTTACAGGCTCAGGTACATTACAGCCTTCTGGCATGGCAGAGATACATTTCCTCATAAATACCTCTCAAAATAAGTGACAAGCAGACTTGACAAACCCCAAACTGACCTGTGTGCTTTCAGAAACCCTCCTCCTTTCTATGAGAACCATTCACACAGAAATCTCTGACTAATTCCTGCAATTCACCAATGCAATACAAAAAGCTGTGCGCTAATTTTAAGGTAATTCTCCAAAGGAATTAATAAGTTGAGGGCTGATGTTCTTTTGTCATGACAAGGTGGAGTCAACATTCTGGCCAAAATGCAAGCCTGTGACAAAGTGCTTACCCTTTGCAACTGGACTGCCAGCAGCACTTTCTCCTGTACACAAAAGTGCAGGGGACTTGTATGTTATTGCAAACATTCAATGTAGTTCTGGCTACAACTCAGCAATCAGCTGTCCTGCCAGCACGGAAACAGAGCTCTAGCATAACCAGCTACTGCTCAACTGCATTTTCTGCACACCTAGAGTCTGCTGCTGTGCTCCTTTGTGTGAGTCAGACTGCTGTACTTCTGCATGACAGTCAGATTGCACTACAACAAATATATCTTCAGCTGTGCTCATGTCCCCACTCCTGCCACCCTGCACCTCTGTCAGGCTCCTACCAGCTCCAGGGGCAGGACTCGGTGCTTGCCCAGGCTGCAGGAGGTTCTCCAGCCCCTGAGCTCCTGATGAAGAGTAGCCCAGGTGCACTCTGCCCCTGATCCAGCCCCAATGAGCTTGACCACGTGTGTGGACAGGAAAGTTGTGGCACTATCCCACCCACTGGTGGCTGCACTAGCTGGGACCACAGGCCAGGAGTGGGGCCCAGCAGAGTCTGGGGTGAGACCCCAGGTGGCAAGGTTGTGCTGTGGTGGCACGTAAACGTCCCTGGAGAGCCACAGAGGGGAAGGATGGGGGAGGATGCTGAGCAAGACCCATAAGGTTTTGCGTGCTAGCCCTCCATGTGGCAAGTGACAATCCATGTGCAGCTGAAGGAGGGGGCCAGACTCTGGGAGAAAGAAGAAGACCCTGGCCTGGTGGGGGGCAAGGGACATGGCTCTGATCCTCACCGGGCTCCCATGGCTACAGGCAGGAAAGCTTACTCTTGTGTACAAGCAGGTGGCATGAGAATATTACATGGTAAATCAGATAAGCTGCAATCTCGTTATGCCAACAGATGAGTGGGTCAGAAAGGTTTGAGTATAGCTGTCAATACAGCACCCTGTAAGGATAGTGTCTAATCAAATTAGTCACTTGCAGCTCCCCTCCTCACGGCCTCTTGGTCAGGGGGAAAAACAATGTTCCCATGAAGGAGGGAACGAAGCATCTTAGCAGCCCGAACACCCCCAGCACTTCCCATCCCTCTTTCTGCTTTCCACGTAGTGTCTGCACACACTGCTTTGGACACAGTCCTATTGATGGCCTTAACATTACTGCTTCTCTTGCACCACATTAGCCAGATGATTTTAGTCAACAAATTTTCAGTAGTCTTCATCCTAGGACTAGGGAGAGACTGCGATATGAATTGTTGGGAGGAGAGGAATTTTATTCCGAGAAACCCAATCTTGTTTTCCCAGCTACCAGCCAAGCCTTTGGGGCAGCTTAAATATTAGAGGTTCCCAATTGGAACAGTGTTTAAATGACATCTATCAATACCCAACTAAGCAGAGGTCTTATGCCAGTTCAGCAATTTGGGTTTAAAGCTATTGGAAACAAGTTTGTGCAACCACACGTGTTCAGATGTTATTATGCTGTGTGACAGTCTAGTGCACATTTCCTAAAATAGCAGCCTCATCCTCCTCCAAAATCCTCCATTGTCTGCCTAAGTCCATTCAAATAACATTATCCTATTGCAAGCTTAGGCTGTATCCACCTCGTTTATCATTGTTATGCCAGCAGTGGCTGTCATGGTGCCACTTGAGCACCCCTGAAGGCCTACGAAACACTTTCGGATTTTTGTACCACTCTTTTAATTCTGAGTACATCTGCCCACCAAAGGGGTTGCTCTGGCCCCTCTAGCTCCATTTGCAAAGGTGATTTTGATTTCCACCTGCCATTCCTACATGGTTTAAATTGCAAAGCAATTACACAGCCCTGGTTTGCCTTAAGATATATAACATTGCCTCAGTTTCTCCACTTCTGCAGCTATAAATATCAGTACATTAGGACTTCATTCTTCGCCCCTGTTAAGAGGAAATTTTCTTGCTAAATTTCAAACCCTGAGTGCAGAAGCAGGAATTGAGCTTGGATCTTTCGTATTTGGAGCCTGGAGTATCACTGTTGGACACTGTTTTTCTTACAAATGTTTTGAAAGAGAAATATTTATCTTGAACTGAACACAACCTTTCATACTAAAGTATGAATATCTGGACGGTTTGGATCCAAAAGAGTGCCAATTTTGATTCAATACGAATAGTTCAACCATTTGCAATTTTTCAGCTCCCAAACCACAACCAAAAAACACATACAACAATTTTCATACCTCTTAGTGCATCCACAGAATCTTTTTTTTTTTGTAGCATGTTACCAATTCCAAAGGACCTTCTGTTGAGACATAGGGCACCCTGAGTACATCCTCTAGCTGCATAACTTTGTCCTGTGATATCCACTTCATATCATTCCTGGACATACGATTCCTGGAGATTGAAACATTCCTGAGAAGTGGCTGTGAGCTCCCAGGAGACTTTCTCTCCTTCCACAAATGTGACCTGGCACAAGGAGCATCCAATGGATTGTAAAAACTGCCAGGCCACAGTATGCTGGACTGTAAGAAGAGTTAAACTTCATTTTAGACTTTCTTCAAAGACCTGGTGGGAAGAAACATCATTTCTTTGGGATACCAGAATCCAAAATGTGTTAGTCCCCTGGACAGACTTTTAGTTGATTTATCTTTACCCTTCTTCCTCCCTATCACTGTGGGATGAAACAAGGCCTGTGTTTCACCATGCTCTCGGAGTGCCCAGATTGCTACTAGAGACGAGACATCGGAAGGCAGAAGGCTGGCTCCAGCTCTCCTTGTGTTCATCGTAAATAAAACTACTCCCACCTGGGACATTTACACAGCTGCAAATGAAGTTTCTACTAGTGGATAAGCAATGGTTTCCTTACATATAACTGGCCTGACAGGCCATGGACAGGAAGGCTGGACACACAGAAAAATGTGTTTCCCTCCAGCTGAGAAGCTGTCTGTCTATATCAGTTCCAGATGGCTGGGGTCATTACATGCTCATCTCTTCTGACTAGAAGTGTTCTGTGGGAAAAAGGATGACATCTCTGTTTCTTGGGGTATCTGACATAAGGTGAGAGCAATTTCTTCCCACTGTTTTGGAAGCCTTTTCTCTGCAGGTCTAAAATCTACTGTCCTATATTATTATGGAAAACAGACTGTTCCTTTTTTCTTAGCAGTAGCCTTTTATACAACTGGGGACTGTTTTGTTAGAAAAGAGATGACTCAAAAAGAGTCATGAGTAACCTCAGCCTTTTCTCAAAGGTCACGTTTTCCCACTGCATTCCAGGTGAGACATCTGTTCAGAACAACTTGGCACAAATTGTTGTGCAAGGGAAGGTTCATCCTAATGGACGTACACCTCCTTCTGCCTGGAAGTCTTGACACACGTGTAGTCTGTGTTAAGCAGAGATAGTGACTCATCCCCATGAATTCACCAGGTGACTGTTCTCCACATGAGTAGGGCTTTCCATACACCCTTGGGGAGTTCTAGCTCTCCAGTCCTGAACACACCTGTCTGCAATTTAGTTTTAAGATGGTGCTCAAACACATTTACAGACACCTGACCACGGCTTACTTGCTGGCCTAATATTTTTCCACCTATCAGTGGGAATACTGAGATGTTCTACATCTGCTATAGCCTCCACAGAGATTCCTACTCAAGAAATTCTACATTTCATTAGTTAGCTACTAAAACAAACTCTTCATCTTTCAAACACATTTGCTGTCACCTTCTATCTCATCTAAGCCCTCACCGTAAGAGACAAAACATCTGTTGTGTTATTTCCTCATCAGTGAAGCATTGTGATAGCCATTGCTTTCCTCGTGTTCACAGACTCCTGACTCTGCCATAAAGGAAACCATACTGTGTGGCACCGTTTGCTCTTGACAAAATCACACTGGCTGTTATTTGTCTCCTCTAGTTATGTACATAAACAGGTTTGTTGTTCCTGTGTTCTCATAGAGGCCAATCTTAAAAAATGGTCTGTTGAAGAGTTCTCCAGTTCTTTCTTTTTCCTATTTTGCTGAAAGAATCATTACATTTACTTTTTCCCAGTCTTTCAAAGCCTCAGAAGATCCTCCATTATCTGTCAGAAAAAGTCATTAAGGGTTTAGAGGTTACTTTACACAATCCTCTAAGAACTTCATCTCTTCAGTACTTTTCTTGATATTCTTGCTCTTCCCTGTATCATAAACAGGAAATGTTCATTGCCTTTCATGTTCCTAATTTAACCTCATATTCGATCTTGAGTTTTCTGACTTTCCATTTTTACTTGATCATGGTATTTTTATACACATCTTCAATAATTTCACCACTTTCGCTTACACACTTTCTGCCTGTTTCTCTCTTGTTTAAGATTAACATGTACACATAATTTACAAAATGGCCTATTTTTCCAGTTTGAAACTTTTTGTTTCATGGTCTTACTTGCCTAAACTTTCTTCCACCTTCATTTCTCAGCTAGTTCTTCCCATTGCCCCCAGTCAAAACCAAAGAAAATTCCCTCTTGCTTTTTCTGCCACCCTTTGCACCCAGAAACCTGCTGCAACGTATGAAACCTTGCTAAACAGCCTGCAACCTGAAGTGCTGCTGTCCCTACCAAAATTCCCTGTTGCCACCAAGCCCTGTGCTTGAGACAGTCCTGCTTGTTGCTCCCAAAAAGGCTTCATGCACCCCTATTCTGGAGGTCTTGAGCAGACCCTACCATGCCAAACCTGAGTAAGTCCTTGTTCCTGTGCTAGAACATGGTTGTGGAACATGGGTATGGCACACACCACCTTCTCCAAGTCCACTTGGGCAATAATTCTGTTTTAATATCCTGACTCTGAGAATTACCAGAACAAGCCACCTTCTTCCCAGGCAATCACATTCACATTTGGGCTGGATTGAACCACTCCTGGCAGTAGTGGCAATACTCAGAGACACGGGTAGCCTGGACCCTTAGACCCTTACTCCTTGAGTGGGTGAGCCTTGCTTATTTTCCAGCAATGTAGTAGATGGGATTCACCCTTGCTTCCCAGTAATGAAAACTCCTGTGCACTGTCTAATTCTTCTGAAGAGAAGACTCTGCCTCTCAGCATCACACTAACCCTCACCTGCTGTTTGCAGCATTGTGATATCATTGATGTGAAACAACTTCAGCTCCTTACAGCCATAATTCTCCCCCTTTCCCCACTGAGAGCGATAAGGGAAATACTTCTACTTTCCTGGTTTGCTTGGGTTTTGTCTGGTGTTTGTTTTTTTGTTTTGTCTGCAGGGCTTCCCATGTTTCCTCAGAGTGCTTGAATTCAGCAATCCCCAACAGAAGCTCTCCAGATTCTTTCCTAAAGGGATGCCACTAAGAAGCATGTTTTCCTGTTGTGGCTCTTACTGGCAAGAAATGAAGACCATAGACCTTACAAATTCAGTTCAAACTCCGGACTAAAGCATTCAGGATTGGTGCTTCCCTTGGAGAACAGCCCTTACAGGAGCTGCTATAGAGCCATGCAATAGTAGAGAGAATCCTAAAAGACCAGCATTACCTCACTATTTTCATTCTGGCCACTGAGTTCTTTTGTGAAGGATGCACTTCCTACTACTGCTGGGAGCCGGGAGAGCAGAAATAATAAGATGCTCACCTTGTTAGCTGAGGATTAGGCCCAAGCAGTATATATTTAATTAGACTTTAAAGAGCTTATTTCAATGTTAGGAGATGCACTCCTTCCCTGTTGCTGCTGCCTCAATAGAATTGTTTCAGTAAGTGTTCTGCTCATCAAGAGAAAGAAGAGTGTTTTCAGACATTGTGAGTACTCAGTTTTCGCTTGCAGTTAGATTAAGAAGAAAAAAGTTGTCCCAAAGCTCTTGTAGAGGTCATCTAATCTCTTTGGTTGAGAAGATCTGTCCTCCCACAGACTCACCTTCAGCATTATAAAGGAATACTTCTTCCTGATGACAAACTCTCTTGTCAGGGATACATCAAACTTGGTCATTCCAGAAGCAACATCTTCTATTACAAAAATTTAAGAGATACATAAGAAATTAGAGTGCTGCTTGCACATCTCTGAACTACTACTTACCCACAAATTCCAAGTCATTCACAATGAGCATTAGTGAAGATGATGTGGAGAAGTTTCTTGATGGCAACCCTGCTTTTGCCAAGCAGTACTTCGAGAAGAAACTAAAAACAGAGTCCTGGGATAACAACGAGAGTGAAATACTTTTTGAGTTGATCCAAGACATGCAAGAAAGCATCAACATGGAGAAAGTTGTTTTCAAGACCTTGAGAAGAATCAGGTCACTTATTCATGCTGATCGCTGTAGTCTTTTCATGTATAGGCAGAGAAATGGTACTCCTGAACTGGCAACAAGGCTTTTCAACATCCAAGAGGGGAGTACTCTGGAGGAATGCCTGGTCTCCCCAGACTGCGAGATTGTCTATCCATTGGACATAGGCATTGTGGGCCATGTTGCTCAGACCAAGAAAACCATGAACATCAAGGATGTCCGTGAGGTATGTTTGCCATTTATTCATTTTCCAGGTAGAAGAGAGGCTCACAGGGTTCAGGAGTCAGCAGTACGCCTCAGTGCTTGGTCAAAGCTCTTGTGGTGTAGTAGCTGTGTATCGGAAACAAGTAGCAAGTCTGAACGTTGCTTCCAATTTCATTTGTGGGGTGAGGTGAAACTAAGCACGTTGATTACACTAGGTCTTAATGCCTGCAAACAGTGCACTGCTATACCTTGCTTGTCTAACTAAAAAAAAAATCATGTCTAGTCCAGCGGAGGAGAGTGAGGCAGCCAGATCTGAACTGAATGCACATGGAATTTTCCATACAATTTTATATTATATGAGTAAGTGTCAAAGACAGAGAAATCCTTTACAGTGAGTCCAAAGAGGGTTTTCCACCATGAAAGACCTTTGAAAATCAAAGCTATGATGAAGATTCAGCTAAGGGCATTTAGAGGCACTATTATCAAACAGAGGGAGTGGACCCCAGAGCAGGTGCGTTAACAGCAATCCGTGTATGGGTGATCTTCATCAGAAGCAGCAAGAAACAAGCTTTGACCAAAAAATGACTTTCAGCAAAAACTGTGATCTGCAATATCAGGAGGGATCTGAGGGATTTTAAAGTTTTATGTTTATGCTTTTCTGACGGTATTTACTCCCCATACTTCTGGTTCAATCATGTAAACCTGGACGGCAGGAATAACAATCTGCTTGTTCTAATCTTAGATATAAAACTAAAATCCATGTGACCCAAATATGGCATTTGGGATTACTCCATCTATTGTTTGCTAGTTACAAGGAGGCCATCTGTTTATTCATTCATTTGTTGCTCAGTGCAGGCATATCCCAGCCTTTCAGCAAAACCTTCCTTGTCTTCCATGGAACACACTGAGACACTGCTCCGGTTCTGCAACCTGTTTCGGTTTTTTTTTTTTGCTGGGGGTATTGCTGGTGTCGGGGGAAGCATCAGGTGTGACTGAAACTTTTTAAGGTTGTTTGGTTTCTGATGTTGCTCCAAATACATGGAAGGATTTCAGTGCTGTGAGCTAAGTGCTGGACTCCAACTCCAGTGTTTTCAGACGTTGCCATAAGACAATTCCTTTGAAGAAGACCCAGAGACTAAATGCTTCTTCTACCCTATTTGGCAGAAAAGGCCAACAGTGGGGAAGGTATGGGAAGAAGATGCATTAGGAAGTGATCATTCTTTCTGGTGCAACGTTCTGAATATTATCAGAGCTGTGTGGCTTTTTCTAACCCAAACAGAAGAACTTGTAGATGACAATTTATTCACCTGAGCAGGGAGAAGATCTTTAGTCAGCAAGACCATCCCTACCCTCCCCTGTGGCAGGTGATGATGGTATCAATATCGCCCTGTGCAGGTAAAGTGATTGGCCATCTGCTTTCCCTGTACTATGCTTTCCCTGTACTATCCTTTCTCTGATTTCCAAGAGAAACTAGGGGGAGATGCTGCAAACTGACAACAAGCTTCATAGTAAAAGCAGATGAAAAATAAGGGTGAGTGAACTTGTCAGTGACTGCACTGGTTTATATACTGTGGCTGTGCAGTGCTACCTGGCTCTACCCACTCTGCAGTGCTAACAAGAAGTCAGAAGAAAGGATGGAGGAGGTACTATGAAGAATGTCATTGATCTGAGAATGACCAATGGAGAGCCTCCTTGTTCTGAAAGAGTTTGACATGTTAAAGCTTATGATTTGCAAGATCTTCACAGAAAGTTAAAAGTACATGTGTTGCAGTCAAAATCCACAGCTTCTGCTCTTGATATTAGCTTTATCATCTGTACATTGTCCAATTTTCTGCTAATTCATTTCTTTTCCTCAGTAATTTTTAAGCAAAACTTTTTTCAGGCAGCTTACTTCAAGGGGCTGTGCTTTGACTCGGTTTCTAGACTACACACGTTGTGGAAAATGCTTATTTGTAAATTCTCTATTAAACAGTGTGCCCAGTTCAGCCCATTTGTTGACGAGCTCACCGACTACACTACAAAAAACATCCTAGCGACACCCATCTTGAATGGCAAAGATCTGGTTGCTGTCATTGTGGCTATAAATAAGCTGAATGGCCCACACTTCACCAGCTCTGATGAAACAGTAAGTGGTCAGTAGCTGAGTTCCTGTCTAAGAGCTGTTTCTTTTGCCATGTAACAGAGATTCTTCTACGCTAATGTCTGCTCTAGTGGAGCTCCACTGGTATGCGTTTCCATAAAGAGCACTCACACTCTCATAGAAGAGGCTCATAATGAGGATGCTTATCTCAGATCTTTAAGGGAAGATGCAGTGGGATAAGCCTCATGTCACAGCAGAGCAAAGCAAAGAATTTATCCTGGGAAATTACCTTGACACTTGTAAAGCAGTGTTATGAAATACTGTACACATGAGGTTGCTACTGCATTCAATTCAATCTCACAATTTGCCTTTTCAGCTCTTTCTGAAGTATCTGAATTTTGCATCCTTGAACTTGAAAATTTATCACTTGAGTTATCTTCACAACTGTGAGACTCGAAGAGGCCAGGTAAGAGTGAAAATGCAAGTTGACTATCCCAAAATCAAATTAATACATTCTTCTGATTTAAAAGGGGAATCTGATCTTCTTCAGAGATTTGCTCCTGAAGAGCAGAAAAAAAAAGATGCCCTCATCTGCTTCCAGATACTGCTCCTTTCCCAGAGTCCTTCATCACTCTCTCTTCTGCTGTTGGTGAAACTGCAGGACCTGATGCAGTGGCACCAGTTTCAGCAGGACTGACCTCTAGATGTTTTGTTGACTTGAGGCTGTGAAACACCCTTGGATCACTTCATCACTTCAGACAGCGGCACCAAGACATTTTCTGAAACACTTAGGAATGTGATATTTTTTCCTTATCTGCTCATTACAAAGTGCCATTCAATTTCTTCTTGGAGGCAGCAAAATGGTTGTCATATGCCTGTTGTATTGGCCTCCATCAGTAGAAAAGAACATATATTAAGGGTTTAGGATATTTAGGATATTTAGGATATCCTATATATTAGGATATATTAGGTTGTCATATGCCTGTTGTATTGGCCTCCATCAGTAGAAAAGAACATATATTAAGGGTTTAGGATATTCTGGATTGAAGTAATTCAGGCACAATTCTTTTCCATTACTTGGGGTACAATAGAACTCTCAGATTTATTGGGATGGATGCGAGTCCTTGCAATCACTTTGTGCAGCAGGCGTTGGTTATCACTGCAGAGGACATAGAATTGCATCTGTGCTTCATGGCAGCCATGCTCTAATCTCCAGTGGGATTCCCATGGAGAATAAATGCCTGTCTTAGCAAAATGGATGCAGAATGAAAGTTTATTTTGAAGCTTCGGGACAGCACTTACACTTTCTAAATCATTATGCTTTGCCTAATTTTTTTCAGTTATCAAAACACGAATGACAGTCCAGTGACACAGCCACCAGCAATGACGAATAGTTGACTGAACTAGAACTAGCAAAGGTTTATTTCTGTTGAGAGCTTAACAGTAGGACTGGTCAGGGTAAAAAAGGGGCTAGAAGACAAAATGAGGTCCCAAAAAGTGGAAGGCCTAGTGCTTCTGTTCTGGGACTGAACCCAGGAGTCCTGTGTTCCTATATTAGTGCTGTCTGAGCAGGTCCCACAGAAAGGGAGGAAAGCAAGAACGAGATGCAGGACACACTGCTCTAGTTCTGCCAAGAGCTCAGTTGTCAAACCTCTGCCTAATGTAAGTCTCCAGGGCTGTGTGAAAGTTATTACAGTTCACTGTATTAGAATTTAAAGTACTGAAGTACAGAGTGAGCAAATGACATTCTCAAAAGTGGTCTAGGATTTTAATATTGCAAATCCCAACAGCAAAGACTGGGTGACACTGTGGGTAAAATGGCTTGTGCAAAAACAGTTCAGTCTGCTTGTGCTCAGATACTGTGTAAGAGTCCTATTAGAAGACCATATAATACATTTTGACCAACTTCTTTACAACATCCCTTGACTTATATATTTTTCAGCTGCTTCTCTCAGTCTTTCTTACAGGGCTTGTGGCCTTCAACATTACTTATTGCATGCTGTAAAGTGCCAAAAAGCTTAACTGCTGCTCATTTTCATCTAATGGTTTGTATGACAACATCACTACCCTGTTCGAGGGATGCTGATACTGAACGACTTAGACTTCATACAAGTGGCAGAGTTGTGCCAGTTTATGGATTAGAAACAGAGACCAGTGCAGCTCAGAACTGCTCAAAAGACATCTACTAGTGCCCAGTGAAGAGGCGAGACACTTTTTCTGACTGTGGCCATGTAATAGTATTTCTTGTTCAAAGCAGACGTCCAGTCCGCTTCGTGTTGCAGCTCTCAGTGCTTCTGAAGCACAGCCCCTCACATTTCCCGGGCTCAGATAGCCCGGCACACACCTTGGATACAGATACACATGCATTAGCTAAGCTAAGCAAGAGTGTAGATGGCTTCCTTACCATTTCAGAGCAATATTTGTGTAACCTCTGCTTTTACAAATGAAAGATCCTAATAGCAACAGCTTTCTTAAGGGTACACCTGTAGGCCAGAAGATGGGGAAAAGGACCATGGGCTGATGTACACAAAAACCAGCTGCTCAAAGGCTTTGAAGAAAGTGTTAATTCAGATATTTCAAACACCAGCCTCCGGCATTTGCAACGCTTTTGGTGTTAACTGGTTTTGGATGCCAGATTTTACTAATGGGTATAAAATTTAAGTGAGGACAACTCTTTGCCTGACACTACTACTCTTTTTGCTCTGTATTGGTAACACTTGACTTCTACATAACACTATGATGACCTGACTCTTCCTCCATAGTAATTCCCAGTGTGAACAAGCAGTGTAGGTTTCCTGCACTTTTCAGGAACTGTAACCCAACATTTGGGAAGCCCATGTCTCCGAGAAAAGGCTGTGCTTACATTTTGATTTTCTCCTGCAGGTGCTGTTGTGGTCAGCTAACAAGGTTTTTGAGGAACTGACGGACATTGAGAGGCAGTTCCACAAGGCCTTTTATACAGTGAGGGCATACCTGAACTGTGACCGGTACTCCGTTGGTCTCCTGGACATGACAAAGCAGAAGGTGGGTGTTCACATGTGTGCTGAGCATCTTTCTGGTTGCTGCTATCCACTGAGGGGTGATGCACGCAGATGAGATTTACCGAGGCAGTGAAAGTGCAAGCTTTGTCTCACTATTCCTACTTTGGATGGCATTTTTTTATTGTTCAAAGATTAAGATAATGGGTTAAGGAAAACAGAAGAAAGGGGAAGAGCTTATCACTGGAATGGGACTGTCTGAGGCTGGGAAGACATAGGAGGGGAAGATGTGTCTGACTGTGGCAACCCTGGTCAAAGCCTGCAGCACAAACAAAACCTCAAAAAGTCTCTAGGTATCAGAAATGTAGTGAGACACCTGTGGAAACCCCCATCAACAAAGCAGCCACCTTCCTCAAGGACTTATTCATGCTCACAACATCCAGGTTTTTAGATGAAATTTGGCTTTAGAAAACAAGCCAGCAGAATCAAAGTTACCTCTGATTTGGTCTGATTGTTTGCACCTTTGGCAAATTTTACGTGGGGGTTACACAGCATCCTTGCCAGTGGAGCCCTCTTTGTCCCATGGTCAGGCCGACCATTTTGTTGACAGAGTTCTTGTAGCATGTTGTCTTGTGAAGAGGCATGTTAAAAGATCATTAGTGTAAGCTAAAGTCACTTTGATCAACATTATAATGTAGCCTAAGAGAAAAAAAAAAAAAAGCAAAGGAAGTATTTCACTTCTTCCATCTGGCAAGCAGTAGGTCAGCCTATAGTCGCACTCTGGAAAACGAAGAACATAAAAACATTGTCACAGCTGTGTGCTCTGAGTACAGCCAGTGCTCACTGCTCACTGAACAAATCAGCACTCTTTGTATAGGCAGTATATGATCATATGCAGCCATATAAATGCACCTGACACTTCCAGATATGGATATTTGGGTATCATTCTGCTGCCTAGTATTGAATTAGTTTTATTGTTTCCTGCCTTGTTTACACAACATCAAACTCAGCATGGTAGAGCAATGGTTACTTTGAGGCTTGAGACAGAATGCACTTTTCTACTCTAAAAATACTTCTTTAATCTTAAAACCAGGAATTTTTTGACATGTGGCCAGTCCTGTTGGGAGAAGTACCCCCATACTCAGGACCTCGAACCCCGGATGGCAGGGTACGTGGAAACAAGATTTCTTCAACTCTCTCCTGTCTGCATGGATTGCCTCACCACTCATTTTAACAACACTCTTTTTTTCACTTGCAGGAAATAGTCTTTTACAAGGTCATTGATTACATATTACATGGAAAAGAAGACATTAAAGTCATCCCGTAAGTGCCCAGTCCCTGTATGCCAGGTACTGACACAGGGTGTAGCTAAAAACAAGGTTCCCCATAGTTGAAAGACATCCATGTGGAGAA
This sequence comes from Oreocharis arfaki, assembly GCA_013398015.1. NCBI lineage: Eukaryota > Metazoa > Chordata > Aves > Passeriformes > Paramythiidae > Oreocharis > Oreocharis arfaki. Next base: position 146,090 of record VZRR01000334.1, read on the forward strand.
ATGCAGAGGACTGATAGAAGACTGAGAGTCAGAATGTAAGTTGGTGCTTCAACTCACATTTCTGTGGGGAAAAGATTTCCTCAGGGGCGCTGGGATCCTGACTTGGAAGTCAGGCTCCAAAATTCACTGCAACGAGTAATTCTTCTTAGATGCAGAAGTGAGCTGCCTTGATTGCCTGCAGTTTTCCATTCTCCTTGCCAGGCTGAGGCATCACTCTCCTCCATGCCTTCCCTGTGTCAGTGAGTGAGCCCCGGTCAGGATGCCCTTGTGCTGAGGCTTCCTCACTTCTCTCCAGTCCTTCTGTGCCTGACCCCATCTTAAGGCTACCTCTGGCCTTTTCTCCCCTCCTGACACACTGAGACTCCCTTTTTCTGAGAACTGCCCTCTCTTCTCGCCACTGAATTTCTCAGAGGAGCCTTGGGCAGCATAGGCAAATCTGACATTGGAGGGGTTTTGCCCAGTTCTGGTACCACTGCTTTACATTAGTTTATGTGGTGCAAAAAAGGCCCCCATTTCTTGGGTACAGCAGCGTTCAAAGTTCAGGCTGGCAGACCTCCCTAGCCAGGAATTTCTTTTTATCATTCTCTGTGTTGAAGGCCTGAAACATGGCCCTCACTCTCAGGAATGGCTTTTTATTAAGTCTCTGCAAACTGATATTTTATCAGTTATTTCATCTTGAATCCTTGAAAGAAAGTATTGACTTATGTGGAAAATTTTTGCTTGTGCACATGGATCCTTTGAAAGTAACAGGACCGTTTATAGACTGGGGGTTTCAGGTCTAAACTTGGATTACGCAATCAGCTGAACACACTTCAGCTCCATGATCTTTCTTTGGTAAATATATACCTTTAATTTCCCTTACACATTTTTCTTTCATTAGAAATCCTACTCCGGATCACTGGGCACTAGTTACTGGACTGCCAGCCTATGTGGCTGAAAGTGGATTTGTAAGTACTTAACCTAGGATTCATCAAGTCTTTCTGAGAAGAATAATACTCATGCTGCTTTCTCAGCAATCCAGTCCTTCGTTTTGGCAGTTAAACTTCTCATTGCCCATGTTGTAATACTTTTTCTTTTGTGTGATCCCCTAGATTTGCAACATTATGAATGCTGCTGCAGATGAGATGTTTAACTTTCAGGTATCGTGAAAACTTCCAGTTCTATGAAGGATTCAACTTTTTTTTTGCAGAAATGTAATGTAGAGCCAGTATTAGGCATATAAATACTTCTTTTGCTTGTAGTCTTAATGTGACACTGGAGTGCTCACGTGTTTAGAAAACATATTAAGTACACGATGTCTTTCTGCTTGCTGTTGCTTCAAGGAAGGTCCTCTAGATGAATCGGGATGGACTATCAAAAATGTTCTCTCCATGCCAATAGTGAATAAAAGGGAAGAAATTGTTGGCGTTGTCACGTTTTACAACAGAAAAGATGGGAAACCATTTGATGAACAGGATGAAACCCTCATGGAGGTATAGTTTCTTGCCGGAAGAAATTCATATTGTTGAAGAGGTCACTATTGCTCCATGTACAGCTGCAATGCATCCCTAGCGTTTTGCAGCTAATTGGGTGTCTTTGTTGCTTAGAGAGGTGTTATACATCAGCTTGAAAATTTTGAAAGCAACTGTTTGAAATACTGGGGGAGTTTGGTATGGGAGACCCATCTGTGTTCGTGTGATTTTGTTTCAGCCTTTTTGGGTTGTACACCTAGCCATGAGCAGCTGCTCATGTGTGCCAACACAACCATTCTCACCTGTGTTCACATACCTGACTGCTGGCTCTCACTGGCTGGGCAAGTCCCTCAAAAAATTACACAGAAACTATCTGTGTAGCTAGGATACAAAGGGAGGCCAGCTATTGAATCTACCAACAGTGGCTGTGACTAAAGACCTTGCTGCTTAGAGAGGCTCCTATGCTAGTTTCAATGAAATTGAAGTATTTAGCTCTTGACATCTTTTATCAATCAGGACATTTCCTGAAACAGATATTTATTATCAAACAAAAAGACCATGGGAAAAAAAATCAGTTTGAATTGGCCACTGGACAGCAAGCAAGTTGAAAGCAAACACAGGGTGTGAGTAAATACATGTGAGAGGTGATGAGACCACCTTGCTCTCCTTTGATATGAGGGTTCCTGACCTCCTGTCACCATTGCGACAGAAATCTTTCCACAGGCATGGAGGCACCTGCAGCAAAACAGAAATAGTATTCTGTACCCTGAAACGGACAGAGGGTCCTTCAACCTCCACAGCATGGATATTCTCAAGGCTTGGGCTGGTTCAACAGCTGGGGAGCTGCTTTGCAGAGGAGCAAGTCACAGCTGGGAGCAAAGACATGGTTGCTCGTTGCTAGGATTGTGGCCAAAGTTGAGCTTGTGTTTCTTTAAAAATGTATCATACAGTGTCATAATGCTGGGTCTTTGAAGACCAGATGTTATGGCTATTTCACTCTTTCCTTCTCTTCCCCCCTCCAAGTCCTTGACACAGTTCCTGGGTTGGTCTGTACTCAACACAGACACATATGATAAGATGAACAAGCTGGAGAACCGTAAGGACATTGCTCAGGACATGGTGCTCTACCACGTGAAATGCGACAAGGATGAAATCCAGGAAATTCTGGTAATGCCTCACGACGTGAAGCACACACCCAAGTACTGGCCTGGCCCATGACTTACAGCACAGATACAGGTCTCCCATTTCACAGAAATGCTTCTAGCCACCACGACACGGCAGCAGCACCTGGGCCCTAGTAACTGCACAGGGGCAGAACATGTCTTTCTTTTTGTTCCGTGGTCTGCCCTCCTCTTTGGCACACTGCGCGCCACTCTGTTCTTTCTAATTTCCTCAGCAAAGCCAGCCTTGGAGGTGGGCTTGCATAGATGCTACTCAGGGCGGGGCTGTAGGGGTGGAAGAGAAACTGATTTATTCCTCAAAATGTCCTTAGTGCTGAGGATTTGAAGTTAGAGGATTCAGCTGTGACACTGGCTCTAGGGGGGACATTTGCAAGTGAGGAAAACACAAAACAGAATTGAGGAGAGGGAGAACACTACCAGGAAAAATGTGCTGAAAGACAAGAAATTGAAGTAAGGTCCAGGAAAGAAGCACAATTTGCATATGAGAGCTGCCCTAGACTGCCCCAAAGCTGCCCAGTGCGAAGTCCAGTGGGGTTCAGTTGTCTCCTTAACACACCCATGCTCTTTGCAGCCAACAAGAGAAAAGCTGGGGAAGGAGCCAAGTGAGTGTGACGAAGAGGAGCTGGCGAGCATTCTGGTAAGAACAATACACTGCTGGAAAGAACAGCCCTGGCAAGCAAATACTGCCTGCACAGATGTAGGGAAGAGTTCCCAGTGCTGGCATGCTGATCCCTGGTGAAGGGTGAAGGCAAAGCACACCCTGCCCTCCTCCGCTTCGTGAGTTTGAGATTATCATTATTATGTCTCAGCAAGCGCCTTCCACAGCTCCTGGTGAGTCCCTGCTCTCTGCTACTTTATCTCAAGGGGTTCAAAGTCCGCCTGGAAACACGTCAGCCACCTTGGCTTGTGACACATTTTGTTCATCAGAGTAATTAAAAAGGGCTGTAAGTCTTCCCCCATCCTGAGTCTTCAAACTATATCAAATCAAGTGCTTAACAGGAAACAAACAATATTTCCTGCACTTGACCCAAAGTGCCTCCCCTCTTCCTCCACTAATGGGGTTATCATGAACAGCTTCATTTCAGCCTATTTATGTGTTATATTCTAAAACAAAAGCAGCATCCAACCGATATCTTTCTTATTTAGCAAAGCTTAGGAATGACGTAAGTAGCATGGTAACAAACCAGCCCACCTCTCTTACAGAAAGAAGAACTCCCGGGGCCCACTAAGTTCGAAATCTATGAGTTCAGGTTCTCTGATTTTGACTGCACCGAGCTAGAGCTGGTGAAGTGTGGCATTCAGATGTACTACGAGCTTGGCGTGGTGAAAAAGTTCCAGATCCCGCAGGAGGTATGAGCTGGCAAAAGCTAGGATTTCTTGTCTTGGATGTACAGCAGACCTGCCCATGCTTATGCTGTGACTGAGGTTCCCCTGTGTGCCCAGCACAGCTCACAGAGCAGCTACAGGACTGGGTTCACGGGGGCTTGCAAGGAGGGGGCCCGTGTCTGGAGCCCCCTCACCCTGCTGAGGGCAGGAACGGTCTCTCATGTGGGATTGCAGCATAAAGCTGGCCTCTTCTGCTCTCTTCTGCTCCTCACGACCTGCCACAGATGCGGGTTTGCTATGAGGTCTACAGGGATGGGTGGTGGCCCCTGAAAAAGGTTGCTCGCACTTTTTGTGTCCGGTGCTACTCACAGCCTCAGTGTAAAAACACATCCCAGCGGCAACACGCGGAGTGCCTGCCTGTGTGCCTGCTTCCCTTGCTAGTGTATGTACCCTGCAGCTTTCAGCCAAGAACTGCTGAAACCCACTCTGCCAAGTCCCTTCGTTTTTCATCCCCATGCAAACATGGATGTGCCTTCATTTGGCGCAGTTGGCACCAATGCGTCGACAAGAATGGCGTGGCCCTGTGCGAACAAGGACCCCATTAGCCCTGACGTGCAAACTCACGACTTTTGCAGCTCAGAACCTTAAAGGAATTGTGCAAGTGGCGTTTCAGCCGCTCTGCCGCGCCCCAAACGCTTTCTCTGCACATCATGTGAAGTCGATTTCCATCTAGTGGGATCTGGAAGTAACTGCAGGAAGAGTTTACACCCCGGAAAGGCAGGATGGCAAGCGGGAGGGAAGTGAACGGGAATTTACTCTGCGCTTCTTACATGTAGAATGTCAGTGTCAAAAATATTCAACATATCTACTCCGGAACAACTAGCCCCTGGAACAGGTGTGAAAAGCAGTAATTCTCATAGCTGAGATTTTAAGAAGTGAATATTCATTCATAAATAATTTCCTCTTTAATGAGAAAACGTGCATAGCTCCAAGGGGTAGTACACATGAAGAAGTAGACTGCAGAAGGAAAATAACAGTTTTCTGTTTAATGCTCTATATTATAATTCTTTATGTGATATAAGTGTCATTCGCCTCTATATCTATGGATCCGTATCTCTTGAAGAGACGTATTAGTATTAATAAATCACAAGACAAAGGGACAAATCTTATGGGTGATAACCTAGAGAAATAAAAAAATTCAATAAATTCACAAACAGTACAATGAAATCGCTTTTTTCTCTAGGCAGAGCTGATTCTTGTTTACCACTCAGGCATCTCTGTGAATTTATTTTTCTTAATTAAAAAAAAAAATTAAATTAGAAAACAGCTATATTTTAGTGTCCCCTTTTGCTCTCTTCTGGGCTTTATTCTAACAATATTGTCAGGGTAGCCTGATGATATTACAGCCTCTGATCCCTTCCTGGGCCCACCTCTGTAGAGCTGCTTTGAACCTCATCCATGATTTCTGTACGTGACCCTTACGGCACGATAAACAGGCAGCATCACCCACACTAACATCCTCTTCTCCCTGGCAGGTTCTGGTAAGGTTTGTGTACTCCGTCAGCAAAGGCTACCGGAAAATAACTTACCACAACTGGCGTCATGGCTTCAATGTTGCACAGACCATGTTCACGCTCCTGATGGTAAGGTGACACCACCCCAGCTGATTCTGTGGCACGGCTTTACTCGCAGCAGGTCTTCTGTCGCACCTGGGAAATACGCAGGGGTCCCTTTGAACCCTGGTGTAGGAAAAAGGTTTGTCACTCCTAGCACGGGTCCTGCTAAACAAGGTCTCCATTTGCCTGAAGTGGCAGTCACTGCTTTACATGTGAAGAAATCTTTGGTCAATATTGGCCAATGAATGGAGAGCTTTAATTCTCATAGCTACAGATGTGTATAGTGTTGACTAGATTCCTGATTAAACCCTTCTGCAGAGTAGAGGAGAGAGACTACAGGGCTTCCATTCTTTCCAATAGATTCTGACAGTTAAGAGCCAGACCCAAGACAGCTGGCTGGGATGGACACAATTTCGTGCTTTCTATTTTCACCCAGGACAGACTACAGGTGTAAGTCTACTGCTACTGTGAACATGGCGAGTGCCATTTCTCACGGGTCCTCAGGGCAACAGATACCTCTACAAAAATAAACAGGTGTCAGACTGCTGCTCCACACCAGTGACTGACCAGCCAGGGACCAATGAAGACGGTTCCACACATCTGTCACGCATCTGCCCACACATCTGGCGGCAGATTTATGTCTACCACCCCTGGACAATCTTTTTGGGTGATTCAGCTTGACAACCACGTTGCCCAGAAAGATGCAGAGCCTTTTCACGAACTACTTTGTGTCCAGTGACTGGGAGGGGCACTTGTGACAGCCTGGGTGAATCCTAGGGCACAAGGCTTCTGTAGCAGTGGGTAGCCAACCCTGCAGGTGTGCATCAAGCAGATAAACACTACAGATGTGCCTGCCTCGGTCTGAAATATTTTGTTTCCAGCTGATTCCTCATTTTGACTTAAGCCTACCGTGCATTGCATTTCAGTTCACAAATATTTTCTGTTCTCCTGGACTGTCCCAGGACATGCCTAGCACAGAGCAGTCACTGCTCAGTACCTTTTCCTGTTAGAGATGCTAACATACAACATTTAAATTCTCTCCCTCCAGACTGGAAAACTGAAGCGTTACTACACAGACCTCGAAGCCCTCGCAATGGTAACTGCTGCTCTGTGCCATGATATTGACCACAGGGGAACCAACAACCTCTATCAAATGAAGTAAGAGTTTTCTTACCACTTAAAACCATTTTCTGTTCCTCCTTATTTGGCGTGGAATCAGGCTGTGATCACACCAAACCCCAGTACAGCTCCATTTAATACACAAGGATTTTTACTCCTTTTACAAGTTACCTTGCTTTTCAGCTTGCTGTAGCATTTGGGCTCATTCTTTGGCTGGTGGGGAAAATTTTGCAGTGCTCTCTAGGGCTTTCTTTACCTCCTAGCAAACTTCCTTTGGCTAAAGCAAAACTCTACATTACCATTACCATGCAGAATGGGTGGAGAGCAGGCATTTGGTATCCTGAGCATTACAGGAGACTTAGGATGCCAACAGAAGCATCCTGGACAGCAGACAATCAGTTTTTGCTATATCTCTGGAGAAAGCACCATGCATGGCATTACCTTCACCACCTACAGGAACAAAGCACCTATGAGAATGCTGCTCTCAGTAGGTAGTCGTTAGCTACAGATAAACAACTGCATAATTTTGTTGCCTAGACAGGACTCTATTTAAGAGTCTCCCTTTAAGAAGTCAGGTCACTGGTCTTCTGCAATGCTTGCTGGCTGTATTGTCTTATGTTTCCTGGAGGTGAAGTTGGTGAAGTTGGCTTGTGTTTTTGATACAAGAGGGCCTTGCTTTTCAGCTAGGAAGGTGTCCAAAGATTGCAGGTTTTTCTGTTCCTATTACCAGGTATCAACACATAATTATTCAAGAATTAAACAAACTTACTAAGCCAAGTAATTACACTGCAGTCATAAACAATAGTTGGAGTGAAATTTGCAGTAGGAAGACTGTTTTACACAGTGTCCAAAGAATTATAAGCAATGTCACGTAAGTATTTTATTAAGGTCATTACCCATTAAAAGTTCTACTCATAAGCCTTTTAAAAAAAATTGAACTTACGTGTGTGACAGAAATTAAATACAAAACGAGATGCTTCTTTCCATTTTTAAGTGCTGCACTAATATCTTCCATTTTTCCTTTATGCAACCAGATCTCAAAATCCTTTAGCTAAACTTCACGGATCCTCAATTCTAGAGAGACATCACTTGGAATTTGGAAAATTCTTGCTCTCTGAAGAGGTTGGTAATGAACAGTGGTATAAGGGCATGAATAATTTACTTTTAGGGAAGTTTTTCATTAACAACAGAGCTGTTAGCACAAGACCTTTCTGTGGCTTGGATGCCAAGAAACTGCAACTGCCTCATTTCCTAAGGACTCTATGCTCAGCTGGGACCAAAGCACATAGGCTTCCTAAATGCATGACTTGGGTTCTTCAGAAGCTACATGGTTATCCCCATAGGAATATGTTAAATAAAGGGTTGTTCTCCTGTAGCCCCTCTGACAGCACCAAGGCTGACACATTCCCACAGCTAACTCTAAATTTCAAGCAAATTTCCACTGTAGTCCAGGGATGGTGTTTGTGTAGATGCTGTGTAACAACCTCCCCCTGTTCAGTGAACTAAAGGGGAAACAGCACCACACACAATGAACGGGCTCACACCCCTTGCACCTGAGGGGAGCAAGCTGAACTACTGAAAGAAAAAAAGTGGATATATTTGGGAAAGGGAGGTGGCCAGGAACTCATAACAACACAAAGCTTGGATTTTGCAACTCCTTTTCCTTTGCTTTTCAGTCACTGAATATCTGTCAGAACCTCAACCGCAGACAGCACGAGCATGTGATTCACCTGATGGAAATTGCCATAATAGCCACAGACCTGGCACTCTACTTCAAGTGAGTCGGTCATGTACACTGTGTGTGAGAGGCAGAAAGCAGCTGCCCCTTTACAAAGGCCAGATGTGATGCTTTTCTCTGAAAGCCACACACTCACCCGTGCAGCAATTCTCTTCACTGACACTGGCTCTGGGAAACTGCCCTTAATACTGACCTTGGAGCTGGTGGGAGAACTCAAATCAGTCAGAAGAACTTTGAGCTTCTACTCACTTGAATCATATAAATGACTTTTTAACCCTCATTTCCAGCAAGGCAGGGATATGTGAACCCCTATGGGAAGAATGTCAGGATTGTTTTGTTTTGTCTTGTTTTGTTTTGTTTTGTTTTGTTTTTTACCTAGCATTTCAGCTCTGAAAATACTCCTAAATGGCAAATGGCCTGGCCAGAATTATACTAACTTCTCTGTGAGAGCTGCATGACACAAATAACAAGTAGTTCATTGAAGGTGAATGTCCAACTCAGAGTCTATTTCACACCCAAGGGCCAAAAGCCAAAATCTTGAATCAGCGTGTGCTAGCTTTCTGGGACATAAGGCTGAAACTTAATGACACGTAACTTCCTGATTAGAAAGGAGCTTTCAAAATGTGCTTTCAAAATACCGTGTCAAGACCAGAGACTGCTTCTGTGTTTTGCATTGCAGTATAATCACATAAAATTTAAACAGTCCAAAAAAAAGGAATTTGAGGGATGTTGAAATGCCCAGAACTCTTACTGTGGAGATGCAATACCTGTATGGCACCATCTCTCTATATACCACCACTTTCTCAACAGTTGGGGGCAAACTGGTCCTTGCCTTCCTTGCGCAAAATGAACTGCAAGCAAAGGCTTGGTTGAGCTAAGACAGAGGATTATTGATGAGAGAACCCATGCACGAGTCCCTTTGGGATACGGCCTAACTGTTCTCTCCGCTAATATTGAAACACAAGGTTTCTCCAGATCTTATGCCACTCCAAACAAGGGTGTATTGTGTATAAACCATTCCTCAGAATTCCCTATATATATTTAGATTATATAAATAAGGCTAACAATGCCTGACTAAGCATATAAAGCCAGGTAGCTTTAAAAACACCCCAGCTAGCTCTAGGTTTCTGCAGTTTGCTTAACATTTAAGGAAGAAGACTTCTTGTTCTGCCAACAAAGGTGGAAGCATTTCTCAGCTGACATAACTTCCAGTAGGTCATACTTTCAAGGACCTGCTCATATCTCACCACTACACTTATTTTTAAGGCATTTACAATAGTTAAGAGAGCAGATGATGGTTCTTGGTTTTGTTGAGGGCTTCCTTGAGGATGTAAGTGCCAGGACAGCAACTACTGGAAACCCTTCTGGAAGAGTTACCAATACCAGGATCAGCCATCTGTTTTCAATACATTTGTTTCTATGTTTAATAGATTTTTCTTTTTTTCCCTTTTTTTATTTTTTTTAACCTTCCTCCCCCACCCCTCCCAAAGAAAGAGAACAATGTTTCAAAAGATTGTTGACGAGTCTAAGACCTATGACAGTGAGACTGCCTGGACTGAGTATCTGTCCCTGGAGACAACAAAGAAAGAGGTTGTCATGTGAGTAATTGGTTCTGGGGAAAGGACAGTGATGTGGACACTCGATGAGAGCTCCACTATATACTTTGTGCTGCACTTATAGCAAAGCCAGCAAGTGATACATTACTGGCCACTCAGATTTGATCTTCTGGAGAAGCAGGGAAAAAAAACCCAGAGGAGAAAAAGCTTAAAGTGGTTCTTCATCCAAATAAGTGTCTTATTGGTCACGTGCTCCTAAGGACATGCCAGCTCCCCTCTGGTTATACACTCCTACCAGGTCATCCTGTAGGCCACGATCCATTAGCTTCCAGGGACATCCAATCCATTGGCTTCCCAGTGGCAACGAATCTGAGTGGCACAATGCTGCTGTTGTGACCAGACGGCCACTTTGCAGGATGCCCTTCTCTGGTGATGAAGTGCTCTCACAACCTCACCGCAGACTGCACTGCTACACACCCATGAGGGAGCCAAAGGTGCTACTCCAAAGCCACGGAGTTCAGCCCAGCAATGACTAAAGCCCCAAACATCTTAGTGCCAGTTCCCCATCATAATTCCATTTTAATCAAGAGAGCAACCTTTGATGAGTGTTCCAGTCAGAACCAAGGCTGTTGCAGCAGCACATCTTTCTTAACCTGTCAGTTCACCAGGGGCCGGGAGATACCTGATGCAGTACTGGGGTGTGAAGGTCCTGAGCCTGAAAAAATACGGAATAAATTAATTTATTTCCTGTTTTTAGGGCCATGATGATGACTGCCTGTGACTTGTCCGCTATCACAAAGCCTTGGGAAGTCCAGAGTAAGGTCAGGTGCTTGATAACCTGCTAGATTTTTGTAGCTTATACTTCAAAGTAATGCAATTTCTAAGCTGTCTAGAGGTTAAATCAAAGTCTTCTACCAAAATTACCAAAAGGAATACCTATGGTTTTGATGGATTAACCAATCTTTCAGATTGTAGTTTTGAGTTCTGCAAAAAATTAATGTTAAAAAAACCCCCAACAAAACAAAAGACAAAGCACACCTCCCAGTCATATAGATTTTTTGGGTCACAGTGAGATTTTTTAGATATAACATATGCATTGGCTTTATTACAGCAATACCTACCTGCAGTTTGCTCAGTTGTTTGGTTTCCTTTAGGAGTTAATTCCTGAACTGTACTTGAGTAATTGCTAAATAATGAACACTAAAATTTAAAGGAGGGTGAGAGAAATAAAACCTACCTTCCTGTTCAGCATGAAGAAAAGACAACAGAAAAAAAGGAAATAGACACCCACAAGGTGACCAGTGAGCAAATCCTAGAGGGGAATACATTGGAAATGTTTCTTAATTGATGAGGAGCGGACTAATGAGATCCAGTGCAATAGGATTGTTGAGCTGTCACTAGACAGGTGCAATCCTATTGCCACAGCTGCTCTTCCCAGGAGGAAGAGTGGGGCTATGGTTGGACTAGAAGAAGGAGAATGATTAGAAGTGAGATTTGCTTCCGAATGGAGACGTGAAGTGCATCAAGTTACGAGGCTGAAGTTGGTGCTCACTTTTCTTTTTCCCTCCTTGTCAATGTAGGTAGCTCTACTGGTAGCAGCTGAGTTCTGGGAGCAAGGAGATTTAGAAATAAGCGTCCTTCAGCAACAGCCCATTGTAAGTACCGTGCAAGAACCAGGCAGTTCAGTTCAGACACCAAGCAGTGCTGCTCTGAACTGTGCACTTACTACAAGCAGTGCTGCTCTGAGTGCTCTGTGCCTGCCTGGAATCACCATGCTTGCCAAAATCCATTAGAAAAGTGTGTTCTGAGATAATGATGAGCATCTCTGACTGTGCCCACTGCCTGTCGTCCAGCTGTCCATATACTTATATGGGTTCAGTGGCTGTGAACCATCAAAGGGTGACTGAGCCCCTGGAGGTTTTGTTCAGGTCCCTTACAGAAAAAGTGAAAAAACTGAATAGATAAGTCACAGAAGAAAGAAGAGTTTCTAATAAAGAGAAAAACCACAAACACAGACTTCACAGAGTCAAGGAATTATTGAAAAATGGAAGGGCATTTCTAATATTTTTAAAATTTAGATAAATTTGACATTGAAAGAACCAGGAGTCATTCCATGATGTGGCCTCCACCTGTGTGGTTTGGGTTTTTTTAAGTAGACTTTCATGCACCCACTCTACCCACAGTGGCATCACAAATTATATAGCAAACAACGAGACCTTGTAAGAACATAATTTCTTTTTCCGTCGTGTTTTAGAGAATTTAAAACCTCTTCAACACTTTATAACATTAATCTTTTCTGGTATCTGTTTGAGAGGCACAGGGAAAAACTTGTTCTCCTCCCCATCCATAGACACTTGAAATGCTGTCTCAAATTTCTGCTAAAATGGGAACAGGAATGAGCTCACTTCGTTCTTCTGAGCTGAGGAAGAGGGCTCTGATGGACGGTCTTTAGGACAGAGTGACAGAACTGCCAGGCTGACACAACAAGGCAGTTTTGGGGAGAAAATAGAGGTGTGTTTTTCAATTAAGTGGTCTCATAAATCATGGTGAATTTGTGTCCTCCCACAGCCCATGATGGACCGGAGGAAAGCTGCTGAGCTTCCAAAGCTTCAAGTGGGTTTCATCGACTTTGTGTGCACATTTGTCTACAAGGTAAGTAAAGTGCACCCTTACACACCCCATTCTTATCAACAGGGGGTCAAATCCCAGGTGACTGAGCCCTGGTGCAGCAACACCATTCCTGGGAGAGGGACAGGTCGATGAGGGAATATCTGCCCTTTTCTGGGCCATTGCAATACGGTGCCTCTTTCTGCCATTAATGCTTTCTGCAAAACATCAGCTTTGGATGTGAGGTGTCAGGGTCTATCCTGGGGTACGATGGACAAGCACTCCCTCTGCACTGTGTTTTACTGAGAGGTGTGTTTTGATTAGGAATTTTCCCGTTTCCACGAGGAAATTCAGCCTATGCTTGATGGGCTGCTGAACAACAGAAATGAGTGGAAGACCCGTGCTGATGAGTATGATGCAAAAATTAAAGCTCTGGAGGAAGAGAAGAAAAAAGAGGAAGAGAGAATAGCTGCAAAGAGAGGTCAGAAAAAGTAATTACCTTTTCATTCCTAACTCAAAAACATGCTTGTGTATACTCTCACAGATCTACAGCAAGCTTTGCTGGCACAGCAGAGTAAGGTGCCCAGAACAAGTTTCATAAATTTGGCTCCATTGGCAAGGCTGAAGGCACCTTGTCTGACACCATGACGGGTTGTCAAAAGGCCACCAGCTTAAATTCCGAAGCACTAGTGTCTGAGAAACTAGCGAGAATACATTCAACATGAGTTCCCGTGCAGCTGGGGACAGCAGGATATCATTTGCCTGTCCCTGGAAACAGCAGGGAGACATCCCTTTGTACACAGGGGATGTGGCTGATCTGCTGTCCGACAGGTCATGAAGAAGAAGCTAAGAAAAGTTAACACAGTCCTAGGAGAACTCTTAAGGAATAATGGTTCATCCCATTTCTAGCCCAGATTAGGTACTACCTAGAAGCAAGCAGTACTGGCAGTATCCAGTAGCAATTTATTTTGGTTGAACGTGGTTTACTTCTTCTGTTGGCCCAGCCTGTGTCATACTGAAATCCATCAACTGTAGTGGGCTTTGGGTGAAAGCTTATCTGATAGCCTGAGAATTTGTTTGACTCTCAGAAAGGCAGAAGCTGAAGGTTGTCCCGGCCTCTCCCAAATGTCTGATCAAATATCTGCCACAACTGGGTGCCTTCACTCCACAGAGACTGTATCTGAACTCTCCTTTTGTTCCAAACTGGACCAAAATTCCAACAGCCCATGGTGTGGACATTGCTCAAATGACACAGTTTAGAAATTATTAGAGCTGTCTAGATGTTTTATTTCAGTTTAATTCACAGTAATTAACTTAAAATATCAAAAGTAAGTGTTTTAACTATGATTTAGAACATTTCTGAAGAATTATTTCCTGAATAAGTAATTGATACTCAAGCAAGGACGATTTCCACTAACTCCACAATACTCTTTCCAATAGTTTTTCCATGTACAATTACTTTGCACAGCAGAGAGCTCTTGGTAGGGTGCCATAGGTATGACCTACACCAGTCACTGGATAACATAAAAGTTCTAAAAAACTCCTGCAATGACTGAGAAGGAGATTTATGACTGTGCCTCTAATTGTGTGTTTCTTTTTATATGGCAGGTGAAATAACCTGTAATGGAGGAACAGCTCCAGCTTCCAGAACATGTAGCATACTTTAGACCTATCATAACTGCAAAATATGCCACCCAAAATGAGAATGCCCACACTTTAAACAAAAAAAAATCATGGCATACGAATACATTCCTGATTGGACTATTCTGATAATTTATTAGGCTTGTGACCAACCAGGGAAGGGCTAGATCTTGTTTGCCTTAATTGCATCTCTTCCTGATGGTAAGGAGCCATTTCTGTCCCATCTCCTGTCCTCCATTTAGTGCACCTGCTGTCAGGTGGCATGTGGCAAATGAGAACAACATTTGGCCCAACAAACCAGGTTGCAAGATTATGGAAGAGCACTTTTCCTGCACAGAAACACTTCTTACCCCAAAGTTGATGGGGATAGTCCCGCTCCATACAGCCCCGTGAGGCTGACAATGAATGCAACCATAGCCTGCAGAGTAGGAAAACAGAAGAAGAGATAAATTTATCATATCTAAGTCTGTATCTGTCAGGATATCAGAAAGAAATCTGAGGGTAAAGATAAAGCATGAAAACTGGCCATAGTAAAACTTTGAACTGCTCTAAAATGGTACTATTCCATGTAAATCAAAGGAAAAATCAGACAGATAATAGTTCTGCATTCACTTTAAGAATCTGGATGGGTTGCTCTCCCAAAGCATAGAGCCTTTCAGGCAACACAGAATAGCTGCCTTTTTCAGGAGCAGGATCCACACTGTGTGGTAATCGAAGCTTTTTTCTTTCACATGTCGTTTTAAGAAGACAGTGTTATCATCACCCATTACAGTTCCTCCTACAATTAACCAAGAAACCTGAGTCATGGCATCTCTTAAATTTGTTCTGTTTTGCCTCGTAATACCAGTTAATTAACACAATTGATCAGAACCAACTGTACTTCCTTTCCTCCTCCTGTTCTGAGTTGTCTGGTTTTTAGATTATCCTCCAGACTTGTAACTCTTTTATTTCAGGTGAAAGTTACTTTTCATGTTTATTCATGCAAATACATTAGAATATTCAATTACACTCTTGTAGTGGTAGAGACACCCTTCTCTGCTCCTGCTTCTCCTCTGTCTCTCTCTTCCTTTTTTAAAACTGTTTGGACATCTGTTTTGCTGGGGATTTTCTTCTTCTGCTATTACTCCTGCTACCTTCATGGCTTTACCCTTCAGTATATTGTTTTGCATTATAAAAATACTGCAAGTAAAAGGAAAACTAGAGCTATGGTGGTACCTGGTGATCATTTATCTGTCTCGGTGTAGTAAGCAAGATGTAATCTTCAATCACTATGCAGCAATTCTGTGAGAGGCAGTTTGTCTTTCAGGAAAACACAGAAACTTGCCCACTTGCATGAAAGTCAACATGCCGCAGGTAGTGACTCCACACTGTATGTCTCAGTTTCATTAAGAATCTTGGCATGTTAAGGG
Organism: Oreocharis arfaki; assembly: GCA_013398015.1. Lineage (NCBI taxonomy): Eukaryota > Metazoa > Chordata > Aves > Passeriformes > Paramythiidae > Oreocharis > Oreocharis arfaki. The sequence continues at coordinate 161,734 of VZRR01000334.1, forward strand.
TTGGAAGGGACCTTCAAGACCATTTAGTCTCAACCTCACTGCCATGGGCAGGGATGCCTCTCACTAGACCAGGCTCTCACCAGACTCAAGGCCTTATCCAACCTGGCCAGGAACATTGCCAGGGCTGGGACATCCACAACTCCTTGGGCAATCTATTCCAGTGTCTTACCACCTCACAGGAAAGAATTTCTTCCCAGTATTTAACATAAATTTCCCTTCTTTCAGTTTGTACCCTTTACTCCTTGCCCCGTCACTACAACTCCTGATGAAGAGACCGCCTCCAGCTCCCCTGTGGGACCCTTCAGATAATGCAAGGTTGCTAGGAGGTCTCCAGCAGCCTTCTCTTCTCCAGGCTGAACAGCCCCAGCTCTCTCAGCCTGTCTAGGGGAGGTGCTCCAGTCCTCTTATCAAGGTCATGGCCTCCTCTGGATTTGCTCCAACAGTTCCACGTCCATATTCCATAATACGTTCCAACATATTATGTTGGGGGCACTGGAACTGCTCGCAGTACCCCAGGGGGGTCTCACAAGAGCAGAGGACCGTGTGGGAAGCTTTTATCATACAGCAGAAGTAGTCAAGTAAGTGGTGTTCTTTTTTTTTTTTTTAAGCGGAAAAAAAGCCACACAGTTATTGTATGGTGGAGTGGTAAGCAGTAGGTTTTTGAAGATCACCACAAGACACTGTAACTTAAATGCAGAGAAAAGCTCCTTATGTTCTCAGATGTTTTCTGGGAAATAAAACCTGGAGGCTTCCTGTTCCCTGTGCCCAACGTGAAGCACTCAGAGCGCTGCAGGGTGCTCCAGCAGGGCTGCTCACACAAGGAGCATGGGGTACCTGCCTGCCCAGTGCACACTGTGGGCTGTGGGCGGCTGTGCCCCATCTGCCCACATGCACTTGGGAGCACAGCTTGTCCTCACAGCCTCAGGGTGGGCACACTGCCAGGTATTTCCAAAGGGGACCATGAATGCATGCATACAGAGGGGTGTCCATGGAGTGCCAGTGCAAGAGGGTGTTTCTCAAGGTTGGACCCTTTCCATGGGAGCAGTGAGTGTTTCTCACTGGAGGTATTGACCACTTAGATGCAGGTGAAATTTTGCATAATTCCTCCTGCAGTGGTCTCCCTTTGCAACTGGGAGCTGACTGCCTGGATGTATCAGACACAGGGAAAAAAAGGGCCTAGGAACAGATTTGTCCACTGTTTTCCCAGGCGTGATGGACCGAACTTTGCTTGGATGGACTGGTTGAGCCAGTGTCCATGGTAACCTGGGACTGATGTCTTAAACAAAGTGTTTTCACATCAGATAGTGAAAAAGGCAGACAAGAAGCTGATCCTGTGGAGGTAGGGTAATGCTTTTTATCATGCCAATCGCCTTCCTTCTGGTGAGGCACAATTGCATCTGACAGTGTAAAACTCCCCCTCCAACGGAAGTATGGGGGTGTTCACACACAGGCCTGAGGGCATTCCTCTTTTCTGATAAGGCGATTGGCAAAACTACGCAGTTGCAAGAAGAAGGGCCAAACAGCAGTTGTGCCATTAGAAGGCAACATAAGCCATCAAAGACCCCTGAAGAACTACCCTGACTCATTTCCACAGTGTTGCATCAGACAGTGTAAAACCCCTCTCTGGGGGTGGTATCAGGCTGTTCACACATAGGCTTTAACATATAATAACTCAGTAAACTCTTTGTTGTGTGGGCCTCCACTCGCAATGGATCAACACTGCAACCATCAGAGCGATGACCATGGACACCAAAATTGTCCACCACACCTAGATCAAGTCTTGTCACTGGATCTTTCCTCTCCACTATCTACTCTCGTCCTTTCCTTCTGTTTTTTAATTTTCCTTTTGTATTTTCCTTGGGATATTTTTACTTTTTTTTTTTTTTAATAGAAAGAACCAAAACAGCTTCATACCTCCTTTCCACTGCAATCAAATTGTTTTAAAGCAAACCTGCCTCGTGGATACATACCAGTCATTCAGTGTTGTTTCACTCTAATCCACCCAAGGGATCTATTAACAAGAACCTCAGTTAGCTTGCCTCAAAGGCAGGTCATAACACCAGGCCTGAAAAAGATGTATGTCATTGCAACACAATTTTGGGGAAAGTCTGTTGAGGGCTGTAGATAATTTAAATGTGCTTATGGCATATTTGCCTACACTCTGGTTAAGTGTTTTCACCTCTGGCTTGATGCAGCTCCCAAGTCTGGTAGAGACAAGAGGGGAGCTGTTTTGTAAGTGCCTCACTGAAGCAGGTAATGCATACAGACCTCCATTCTTGGTTTTGAAGGTGGTTGTTTGGGGGTAGGAAAATTAATATCCCTGTGAGACTAGGAGGAGAGGTTTCTCAGAGACATGCTCAGGGGTGGAGTGTAAATCTTCCCTCCATGCAGGAGAACAAGCTTGCTTGAGTGAGAAACTATCAAGGGACTTTTAATCCTGCATCTTGGCCATCATCTGCTGTCCCTGTTGGAAGGGGTAGGACAAGCTGACACAAGACAGGACCTCTTTGCTACTGAAAAAGAGCATGCGTATGCCCTTCCACCATTCCTTCTACTGGAGCTTAGACTGCTGCTGGGTTGTAAGTGGAGATGCCTGACCTGGCACAGTCAGACATGTGGGAGCATGTACAAGGCCTCTGCTGCTGGCAGAGCTGTGAGGATGGCAGTTCTAGCAGAGAGGGAGGGAAAAACTTCCAGGGAGAACGGAGAACGTGGTCCTAAGCCACCTCTTGCAAATTTGAGCAAAATGCTTACTGTCTTTTCCCAGCTGGCCACAATCTGACTCAGGCTAAGGTTGGGAAGTGCTCCTCTCCTCCCAGTCAGGCAGGACAGGAACAACTGAACCTTCAATCAATTCCTCAAACAAAGAGATGGTGTTGAACACTACAGGGTGGGTATGGATCCCAGCTCCACCCTTCAGGCAGATGGGTTGCACGTCTTGGTGCTCAGTTAAGGGGCTTTGTCCTATCAGCATCTCCAGGTCCTGTATAAGGAAATCTCCGTGAAAGCCCAGAGAGTACTAGATCCAAGATTTTATTGTTGTCTGGGCTGAGTGTGGCTTGCATCCTCTATCATAAAACTTGCAAGAGGAAGATCTCTTTTTTTTGTACCTCTTCCTCTACTCCTTCCACAAAACTATAGGATTAGAAAAAACATTCAGTAGATTCAGTAGAAAACCATTCAACTCCCTCTCAAGAAGCAGCAGAGTACTCAGGAGTCACACAAATGTAGTTCCAGCAGAAGAAAAGGTGGATGCAGTGTTTTCCAGAATACAGAATAAACATGAGGGGTATTCCCTCTCATACCCTTCGGGAGCAAAGACATTTTTTTCATTGCTTCCTTCCTTTTCTAGGCCTTTTTTTGACTTGAACCTGATAATCATCTATTGTCTGTCCAGAATGGGGTGGCAGAGAACTGATTTGGTCCCTGTGGGATGACTGTAAAGAGATACCTTTCCCACCCCACGTAGGAATTCTTCCCGGTCTAAGAGGTATTACAAGGACAGCTTTCTTGCCTGGAGCCAGTTTTTGAGGACAGTATGGAAAGCGTGGCAGACCTCTCCTGCATAATCATGCTGCACAGCTGGTCATTCCCTTTAAAAGAGACGGACTACAACTTGGCTGTAACTTAGTCTGAGGAACAACATCTGTCCATCTGTAGTGTTCAGAACATCTGACTAGTGGGTCAGCACCAATTCCTTGGATCACAGCAGAGCTTGACAAGCCAGAATCAAATCTGACTGCCCTGCCACATGCAAGAATTGAGCAACAATTGAGCACTGTGATGGCAAAGCTGAAGAAAAGATGGCAGAAAGGCAGAATTGTGATCAACAGTTTATTGTCCATGCAGACCACTGACAGGCGGTGTCCCTCAGGGGTCAGTACTGGGACCATCACTGTTTAACACCTTTGTCAGTGACATGGACAGTGCGATCAAGGGCACCCTCAGCAAGTTTGCCACCGACACCAAGCTGTGCGGGGCAGTTGACACACTGGAGGTAAGGGATGTCATCCAGAGGGACCTGGACAGCCTGGAGAGGTGGGGCTGTGCAAACCCCATGAAGTTCCGCAAGGCCAAGTGCAAGGTCCTGTACATGGGTTGAGGCAACCTCAGACACAGCTTCAGATTGGGTGGAGAAGTGATTGACAGTGCCCTGAGGAGAAGGCCTTGGGAATGATGGTGGATGAAAAACTCAGCACAAAGCAAGCCAAAGGGATCCTGGGGTGCATCCAAAGCAGTGTGGGAAGCAGGGCGAGGGAGGGGATTCTGCCCCTTTGCTCTGCTCTGGTGAGACCCCACCTGAAGTACTGAGAACAGTTCCGGTGCCTCCAGCAAGGAAGGACATGGAACTGCTGGAGCAAATCCAGAGGAGGCCACAATGTTGGTAAGAGGACTGGAGTACCCCAGTGAAGACAGACTGAGGAAGTTGGGCCTGTTCATCCTGGAGAAGGCTGTGTGGAGACTTCATAGCAACTTCACAGTATCCGAAAGGTCCCACAGAGAAGCTGGAGAGGGACTCCTTGTCAGGAACTGTAGTGATAGGACAAGGAGTAATGGCTACAAACTGAAAGAAGGGAAATTTACGTTGAATATTGGGAAGAAATTCTTTCCTGTGAGGTGGTGAGACACTGGAACAGGTGCCCAGGGAGGTTGTGGATGCCCCAGCCCTGGCACTGGTCAAAGCCAGGCTGGACAAGGTCTTGAGCAACCTGGTCTAGTGGGAGGTGTCTCTGCCCATGGCTAGATGATCCTGAAGGTCCCTTCCAACCCTTAACATTCTGATTCTATGAAACTCCCCAGTTAAGCCATTTAAGTAACAGATTCAGGCAATCAATGCCTTGCCAGCCCCCCCCACCTGCCCTTATACATCAAATTGTACGTAATTTCTGATCACAATCATTACCTGTGGGTAATAGGTGTAGTGACTAGAATACAATCAGCTGCAACAATAGCTAGATTGTGACACATGCTTCCTGTCACATTCTCTAAGTATTTCTGCTGCTGTTCCATGCAATTCACTCAAAAAATACCCACTGAAGAGCAGTAAATACTTTATTGATAGAATATCACACAGAGTTCAGAAATCACTGGACAGCTCAGAGCCTAGCCATGTATTTCCATGTGTGAAATTCAGATGAAATCTGTTGTTTATTTCAGTATGGAATCTTCACTTGCTAAAAGGGAAGAAAACACAAACATGGTTAGGACTATTAGCCACTCCCATGCAGAACTAAAATATGCAAAGCATTAGTGGAATCAAAGACTAACTTTATGTAATTTCTTTCTAGCTAATATTTATGATGCCCACTTTTGTTTATTCAACAGAACTGTAATTCATAGCTTTAGGGTAAAGGCAAACTTTTAAGTTTACTCCCCAGTAAAAGGCAGTTTTCTGAACTGACAAGTCAAATAAGCCCAGAAAAAGCTATCACTACAGGTATGTCCATCTTTAAGGAACAATCATCAGCAACTGCACTGCACATAATGAGAGTTTAAGAATTGATTTTCTGAAAAAAACACACCAAAAGCATTGTTGGGAACAAAAGACCAGTCACCTTCGTGCCACTTTTAAACAGACTAAACATTCTGAAGAAATAATAAAAGAAAATTTCCTTTCTAAGTGCCCTGAAAACATTACAACACAGCCTCTACCTCCAAAAAGACAGGAAGTTTCATCTAACTAGAGGACATCTAAAAGATCCACTTATTTAGTCCATGACCAATGGGGATGATGTATTCAAAATGGCAAAATAGCTTTATCTCTAGTGAGTGATACAAATCATATTTGATTTTTTGTACATGTACTTAATTTAAGTGTTTTGTTCAACACTAGTTTTGTTTAGGACAATACAAATGTCACTCTTTCCCAAGGAAAGAGTTACTGAGTGTGTCTCTGCACCAAGAACAGCTAGAGTTATTAATCAATTTTCTTAAAATTCTTCTTAGTTTGAAGTCTACCTAAAAACCCTAGGTGAAACAAAGCCAAAGAGCACATTCCTCTGTACAGCAGCGGGGAAGGAATCTTCTGTTAGAACCGTACAGGAGACACAAGAAATAACTCTAAGGACAAGGGAAACAATGCTGCAGCAAGACTACTACAGATGGAAAGGAATGAGAACAAAAGCAGCAGTATTAATTGCAAGTAATGCCCTCCAGCACACACTCTTCATGTGAAAGATACAAAGAATGAAGCTGACGTCTAACACTACAAGATACAAAAAATCAAGCCGACCTCTAACCATACACCTGTGACACCACCTGCAAGTCTCAAGTTGCAATTACACGCATTTGCCTATGGCTTGTAGTTTAGATAGTCGTATTTTTGAGGTTTCTACACTGCATGGAGTAAAGGGCTCACACATCCAGGTGAGTAAGGGACATCCTGCTACAGTGAATATACGGATTCAGTTATTCCTCACAGAACAACAAGCAGCTCTTAGCAGTTTGTTCTCTCAGCGGAAATTCAGCCATTTAACAAGTCCTGACTGTTGCAAAAACGTAAACTCTTGCTCTGACGAACCTTTCAAAATGCAAGCATCATTAAAGAGCAACACTATTTACTCCCCACACGGCCCTAACCACTGCCTCCCAGGATTAGCCGCAGGCCTCAATTTCTCCTACGAGCACTGCGGTGGAACAGCAGTTCTGCAGCCAAACACCTGCAGGGCAGCGTGGGATGAATAAACTAAACCGAGGAACTACCTTCTGCAATCTCTTTTGCAATCCGCTCCAGTTCTTCACGTTTCTTTTTCTCCTCCGCCTCTATTCTTCTCTCCTCCTCAGCAATCGGCTTCAGGTAGTCTGCCATCAACACAATCCCTTTAAAACACAACAACTTCCCGAACCCCCCGCGACTGCGGGCTCGCTTAAAAAGGAGGAAAAGCCAGTTTTGCTGGCACAAAGGCACATTTCACACGGATCTGTGGGTTCACACCACCGGAGCCCTCCTGGCAGGGCCGTAGCCGGGCGGGGGGAGGGAAATGGCGGCCGGGCCATTTCAAGGTGCCCTTGCGGGGCGGGCGCGGGGGAGCGCGGAGCGGCCGCCCGGGACGCCACACTCACCATATCGCTTCTTGCCGTAGATCATCCCCACGAGCAGCGCCGAGTACCGGGTGAACTGCGGGAAGCAGAGACAAGGACGCGCCCTTCGCTCAGCCCACAAGCACGGCCGGCCCCGCCGCCCCCCTCCCCGGCCCGCCGAGGCCGCCGGCCCCGCCGGCCCTCCCCGCAACGCCGGGACACCCGGGACAGGCCGGGTGATCCCCCCGCCGCCCTCACCTTGATGAGCGGGGAGACCTGCACCGGCGGGATCATCCTGGCGGCGGCGGAGGCCGGAACTGAGCGCGGCGGCAGGAAGAGGCGGGGAGCAGCCGTGACCGGGAAGCCGAATGCCGGCGCTGTCCTCTGCTTCCCGAGTGCTGGCGAGTCCGGCACCCAAAGAGCTCCGGCGGCGCAGGCAGCGCAGCGGCTCTGCCACAAGGAGGGGCTGAGGGAGCTGCCTAGTGCAGCCTGTGAGAACGATCGAGGGGATCTCATCGATGTTTATCAATAATAAATGGACACAGACTGAAATGCAGGAAATTCCTTTTAAATGGAAGAAAAAACCTCACTTCTTCTTCTTCTTCCTTTTTTTTTTTCTTTTTTTTTAATTTTTCCCCTCCTAAGGGTAAATGGACAGTTAAACGGGTTGAGCCCTTTGAAAACAAGATACTTGAAAAATTTTTTCACTGTCAGGATGGTCACGTATTGGCATAGGCTGGCCAGGGAGGTGGTGGAGTCACCAGCCCTGGAGGTGTTCAAAAGGCAGGTGGATCTGGTGCAGGTGATGTGGGTTAGTGGTTTAGGGGATACAGTGGCAGTGCTGGGTGGATGGCTGGACTGCATGCTCTTAAAGGTCTCTTCCAACCTTGATTCCATCATGGTATAAGCTATGGAGTGGTTATCGTGTCTCTGTGCAGATGCTCAGTCTGACTGGACACAGACCTCTGCAACCAGTCTAGCCAACCCTACTTGAGACTGGAGGGTTGGACTAAATGGTCTTCAGAGGCCCCTTCCAATGACATCCATTCTGTGATTCTGGGACCGTAATAATTGTTGTATTTCACTTTAATTTTCATAGATACAAAATCCTGTGCTCATTAGTAATTCTGTAAAGAACAGCTAGTTACAGTTATATTTGAGAATGATCTTTCGACTTGAGAATGACAATTCAAATTAAGGCAGTTTGTTTCTCAAGAACTTAAAATGATGCTGAACGAGCTCTGTTTCTACAAAGTCTCATATCGTTTGTCCTCAGGTTTACGTTCTGAGAACAAATTACTTATTTATAAGTGGGGTAAACAAAAACCTCCAAAAAACCTCAAACCAACCAACCAACCAAAAAAGAGCCAATACAGTACCTTGTAGTATTTATGCACTGCTTTATAAAAAGCATCCTTGTAAACACTGAAATGAAACTCCTTGGTCAGATTCAGTTTCTGGGTTTCATTTTCTTCAGGTACCCACAGAAGTAGAATCAACATTTCTTTACATCACATTAAAAGCATTTTGGTGTTTTATAAAAAAATCACAAAACTGCTGATGTTGAAAAGGACCTTGATGATTTTGAAGGAAAAAAAAAAAAATCTAACATCGTTTTAATTATAGACATAATCAATTATATCTAATGTCTATGGACTTAAGGTTCACCTACAGAGAAGAAATAAATGACTAATAGTTTTGTTTTTTCACTGATTGCAATTTATTACAAATACACATATTCACTACTTACTATGTGCCTGCTGCACATTAGAAACAAAACCACACAGAAACGAAAGTGCTTTTATTAAGTATCAGAAAAAACATTATACACAACACAATGCAAGTCATTTAACCACAACTAGGTATAAATCCCCTTGAATAGCTGAACATACTCTCCACAAGAAGTATGTAATATTCACAATTACATATTGGTATCAAGGTGCTTCAAAACAAAAGCACAAGTGCTTTCAAGACTGATCTCAACTGAAACGAGATATCTGAATTTGTTTTCATCTAGAATTTCTTCGGGCATACGTTGCCACAGTACTTTTTTTTCTATAATGAACAACAAAATTCCCCAAATGCCTTTAATTATGGCATTAAAGTTATCAGGCACTAAGACAATTCAAGATACAAATTAATCGCTCTTCCAAAAGGAAATGTAATGGCTTCTAGGGCAGCCAGAGGTTAGATGACTTGATAAGCACAAAACTTATCCAACTGCATGTAAGTGTAAAAAAAAAAATCAAAATATCATGGACAGGAACTTCTATAGGGTTAGTTTCCTCTGCTGTCTTTCTGAGACTCAGAAACCTGTGGGATCCCTTAGTCATCCACAACTCAGGAGAAAGCTCAACTCCCTGACCTGATGCGGAACTCTCACACATGGCTGCCTCACACTCTCCCTGAATACGACACCATGCCTTCCAAATAACAGAAGGATGTTCCATTGACAGACACAAAACAGACACAAAAAGCCTGAGAAATTCAAACATTTCAGATGAGCAGCTGCTGCAGAACAGAAAAAAACCTTACCTCTAGTCACAGAGCTCTTTTCCCTCAGAAAATATCAAAGCTAATTGAAACTTGGATGCAAAGCCACGTGAATCCTCATTTGTTACATATATCCTTTTCTAAAAAGAATAGATATGCTAAAAGAACTTGTGTTCAGGTAGCTTGGAAGACTGCTATTACAATTGCAACTCCCATCTAAACTCATACACAGAACCACTCAAACACAGGTAGATTTCCAACTGCTATCCCCTTTTTGTAACTACGCAGAACAGACAGTGTAATGATTGAAAAAAAATTTAAAAAGAAAAGAAAAGGAAACCAGCAACTTGTATGCATATATGTCCTACTATGATGCACCATCCAGAAATCCAGAGGTCTCCGTGTCTCCCATGCCTCACATTCTCTTACACAGAAGCAGAACCAGCTTCTATGCCTGTGCTTGGCTGCCATTTTGCTGGCCATCTGTGCACTTCTTAACCGATCATCGCTGCAGTTACATGTCAAGCAGCATTTTTTCCTACAGGGCAACCCTAATAGAAGGAGAACATGCTTTTCTTTGTATCCCCTGTTTACCCAGTATTTTCAACAGCAGATTTTGGAGAAAGGGTCTTGAGCATGACCAGCTAAAACATAATTTTGCCCCAGTTATGGTCAATACAGGCTTTGGTTTACATCGATATAATCCACACACGAATATAATGAGAGTCAGAGGAAATGAAGCTGATCTCGTAACTTCACATGCACTGTGCGGAAATTTAGGACAGCGTTTCATTTGGAGACAAACATGCCTCTTCTTCTTCTAACAACACAACCTTCCGTCTGGAGAGAGACATCACAGACTTTATGGCAGTTAAAGAAATTCTAACAAAGATGCGCAAGGCAAGAAAAGCAAATGGGATTACGATCTGCATAAGATGGAAAATTGCTGTGCTAAATTCACTTAACAAGCAAGTTAGAAAGAAGGCCCCAAGGCTTACGCAAGGGTAGAGAGCCAGCTTGGCAAACATGAAGGCATGCTCCTTGCCACCGTATCTTGCAAAGGCATGCAAAGTTTCCTCTTCATTGAGAAGGGCTGTAGTCCATATTGCAAACTGAAATATGCTGGCAAAGAAAGTGATAACGCAGCTGACCTGAATGGCTTCTATTTCATTATGAGACTTTTCTGCAAATTCACTGGTCAGCTGGTAAGCTAGTGGAAGCCCACCAATGAAAGCCAATGAAAGGATGTTAAGCAGTCCCATTAATCGGGTAGCTTTTGTTACATAAAGGAAAAGAGAGTGATGGACAAACCACAGGAGACCGATTGTAACAAATGAGCCGAAGTAAGCAAGGTAGTTTGGCCCATATTCACTTAAAGCTTCAAGAAGACTGCCATGGAACTTCTCCTCAACTTCTCTGGGATCAGGAACATTGTCTTCACTGTGGAAAGAAAAATTACTTTACTTTGCATATTACTATTATAAAAACACAACTAGAGCAACACTGAACTATGCTGCTTTACTCTGAGCAAGCAGAGAACAACAGGCATCCACTCTGTACTTCTCTAATTTATAACTTAGAAACAGTGTTTCAAATAACAGCTCTGCAAAGATATGATATATAAAAGAAAATCTGAATGTAAGTTAGCATTCCTCTGGGTTAATAAAGTTGTCACAAAAAACCAGCTTTTATTGATAGAAGCCTTTCATCCGAAAACATAACTAAGCAAAAAAGGAAGCTTTGTTCTTCAAGACTCTACATCCCAACATGTATTACACACACTGATGATCATTACTGCTGTAACGTGGGTGTTACAAGTATCTTCGGCTTGTACTCTGTGTCTTTCCAGAAAATCAAACTTTAAAGTAACCACTACAGATTTTAGAAGTTAAAGACAATGTTTGATAATTTTATTTCCTCAAATATTACCTACAGACAAAAGCTGACATATTTAACAAGACAAAGTGTAAGAACCACCACAAAGCCTTACCATATATCCAAAATGAGCAGGGTTGCTACAATGGCATAGACTCCATCACTGAATGCTTCTACCCGTTCCTTACTCAGAGGCTCACTGAGGTAAAAAGTGAACGTTTCTAAGCTATGATGTTCCTCCTCTTCACTTCTCTGACCTGGAAACAAATCCAGAGGCTTAATAATGAAAATAAGTATAAAATAAGGCAGTTCAACAACCTACTGTGGCCTCTCTTTTTCCCCATCTGCCAGGTTTTTTTTTTTAGAAAAAAGGATGCCTGTCATCCACACAGGTCAGTCACTCCACTTTTTTGGGCATATGTGCCTCTCCCTGAAGTTCAAGTTTCTTTCAAGAAAAGTACTTCAGGAACAACAACAAAAAAGCACTGTCCTTTAAACTGTATGGCAAACCATTTCCACCAAGTGAATTATGACTCAAAGCTGTAATTGAACAAAACAAATCAGATGCTGTGCCTCAGAAAGCCCTAATAGCTGTAGGGCCTCTACGACAGCTCAGAGAACTTATACTACATGGCAGAAAAAAGCTTGTCTTGAGCATGGGGGCTGAACTGGGATATCAAATGACCTGATTCAAAATAACACAAACCTTTTGTCAAAAGGCGTAGCTTTTATAGGAAATGTCAAATACATCTCTAAAGACTGAACTCAGAACTGCCTAGCTGGCCAAAATACACTGCTTCAGGTGTATAGACTGGAGGAATAAAAAGGTTAAGCTTCCACAGGAATGCAAAGCAGGTGTAATTAAACTCAATAAAGCAGTAATTCAGCCATGGTGAGAGGTACAGACATGACCTGACCGCAAACCACAGTGGGCCCACTGCAATAAGCACGTACAATATTTGTATGTGTTTACTCTCGGGCTCTGAGAATTCTTTAGCTTCATCCTTTCAGAGCATTTCTGCCTCCCTATTATTGATGCCACATGGGGGAGTCAAGAGTACACTCCCATTTGCACTGTAAACAGACAGGCTTGTACTAATCTGAACAGCAGCAGTAGAGGCACAAAGGTGTTATTCTTCTGACCCAGCTCGGGAGTGTCCGTTCCGAAGACATTATCTGTTCAGTGGTTTTGTGGTCCCTCTCACAGGGACACTGCACCTTTTGGCCAAGTAGTTTACATGATACCCCCTTCTCCTTTTATTTTGGCAATGGCAATCTCTTTCTCAGCAGGATTTAAGAGCAGCTCAGGTTGTTGCTATGGTTGTACAAATGCTAGTCCTGACACAAGGAGGGCAGAAAGCACATGAGGGAAGGAAGCATGGATTTAGGCTAACTTAAGACATGTGTGAAGGCATGTCTTTAGACCACAACACTTAGGTTAATGAGATGTAATATCCTGAACAGTTAACTATTGTGAGAAAGTCTGAATTACAGCTGCAGCGCTTGCTGGATTGAAAGTGTGTGACTATTCAGCATTGCAGTGATAATGGCATAGAGCTTGCTTCCTTATGTTCTTCCGTCTCCATGCTCCCTCTTGAGGAGGGAACAGGGATAGATGGCCTGCAGCCATCACTCATATGTGTGTCTGCATGCACTTGCATTATCAGGACAAACCAGGAAGGTTTTGCACTGGGAAATGACCTTTAAATGTGTTGTGCCTTACACAAACCACATCACAATTACCGGAAACCAGGGAGACACTGTTTAGAAGCACATCAATAAACCCTAAAATCATTATGTTCCAAGACTGAAAATTAAAGCAGAACTAAAATTACTTCATTCTGGGCTGTACTGATTACATGTTGACAACCTAATCTGAACATATGCATGGGAATTTTGTTACTCACCAAGAACTTTGGTTTTACACCACGTAATTACTCGAGTAAGATGTGGGAAAACGATTACGAGTCCAAGAAGTACATAAGACTGTCGGAGAAGATGATGAACAGCTTAAATACAGTTATCAAAATACAAATTACCTTCCAACTTTAATATGAAACTGTAACCATCAACCTTAGATCTAGTGAAACTGAGAAAACCAAATCTTGTCTTTCAAAAAGAAAAAAGGCTCAGCTGAAATGCACACACACCTCCTGAATTCTGCATGTGGAACCAAGTACTGCTTTTTCCTAGCTAATCTAGTATCAGTAATAAAGCAAGCTAAAACAAACAGGGAAATAATTCTGCTAACAAAAAGTACAGGAATAACTGCTTTAGAAGCTAAAGAATTATCTCAAATGATCCTTATGGGTCCTTCCAACTCATGATATTCTAAGATTCTACTATTTGTGTCACAAAAACACATTGGTGGGTCCTAAGTGGATGGGCTTTGCACAGGTCTAAGCACAGGAGCAATTTGGAGACTAATTTCACTGTTGCTAACATGAAAAACAAAAAACCAAATTACAGTGAACACAGTGAGGAAGAAGAAGAAGAAGAAGAAGAAAACGTATTTTCAGATAAAACTAGACCTTTTCACCTTTGGACTCATAACTGCTCCTTTCATCAACAGCAACTTGATTTTTCACAAACTCGAGGATTATTTAAATACTGCTAATTCCTGTGGAATCTTTTTCAAAATTCAGTTAAATCCCTCTTTCCCTAAAGAACAAGAGGAATGGAAGCTCAAGATACATTCAAAAACTAGATTTCAGTTCTGAGTAGGGGTTCCAAAAAAGAGTTAACGCTAGCAATAAGGAGGAGCAACTCACTGACACTAAATAAAGATGGAAGAGGAAAAGGCTATGAAAAAGCAGGCCTTAGCCGAAACTAACAGTTTTGAGATGCAGGTTGGCTAACTGGTCTCTTTAATCTATTTGCTCTTACACCCCGAGTTAGCGCAGCAATTGCATGCACTTCTCTTCAGTTGGTGCAATGTGGTGTTTATTTCACATAACCTGCCATACTATCTCAACTACTTCTGATGCATAAGATACTAAGGTAGACTTTAGAAGACCTACTAAAACAAAAAAAGCAGGCATAGCAAGTAATATTGTAGCAGAATATTCTTCTTAAACTATACAAATTCATGGATCAAGTCACAGGCTGATACATGTGATTAAAAACACTCAGTGCAAAATAGCAGTCATGATTACAACACCACAGAACTTGCAACTGAGAAAGTCTGCATAATTAACATGGACATCATTATTTTCATACACAGTCCTAAAGACAACTAATACAAACTGCTGCATCAAAGTTTTCAGTTAACTGGGAGAACTTACCAAAGGAATAAAGAAAAAAGAAAAGATGGCTGCTAGAAAGCATAAAACTGGTCCTCTTAGAATAATCTTTAAGATGTGACGTTTATAGAAATTCTGATTTTCAGACTCCTGTATCTGTTGATTCAATAAGTGTGGGTGATAGAATCCATATGCTACTATCACAGCCTGCAAGGAAAAGAGCATTACTGAAATTACTACATGTAAGTATATACAGCACTTCAAATATAAGACACAGAACTATAAATCAATGCATTCTAAAACACTTCCAAACTAATTCTTCACTTCCATATGGAAGGCTGGTCCTAGAAGCTCTGAGATTCGACAATATGCATGTCAAGACTTTAATCTCTTCTACAGAGCCTATCATGACCTTTGATCCTTGATGAAGAGGAATGAAAATCTCTGTAACAAGGAACTGAAAGCGACAAAGCACTGCACCAGGAGGAACAGTGCTGCCGGACTTCAGGCTGAAAGCCTGTGTTCCTTCACCCACTGCTGCATGGCTCAGAAAGACCTCAGCAGGAAAAGTCAATCGTTCTTTCCCCAAAGAACTTTTACAAAGAGTGGGAAAGGAATTCTGTGAACTTTGAGATCAGCTGATTTAGTTGCATAAAACAGCTTCACATGACAGTGAACTTTTGTCTTACAAACTGGCACTATATTATCGTAACAACTTCAAAAAAGAATGCTATACAAACAACACATTCAGCAATTTATGCCCCCCACTAAGAAACTTAATTTCAGTTCTACACAAGAAAGACTACTTAAAAGTGAAAATGTAAATGGATAGCTCCAATACCTGTATAAGGCCAATGACAACAGCACAGACACTGAACAGGAAGATGCCAAAAGGTACTCCTGGAAAGGAGGCCATTAAGGAAAACTGGAAAAAAATGCAACAAGATCAAATACTTAATTAAGAAGCAATGTAGGAATAATAGACGAATGGAAACATTCCTCATTCAATATTGAAACTCATAAATCTAAGTAATAATTTGCATTTCATCATAATTCCATTAAATGCAATTTCTAGCCACAAATATCCCAACCAAAGGCATCAGGAGAGATGTTTTGCTCTGACATTGACAGTGCTAAACCTTAACCACTCTGGCACTGTGCCTCCATAATAATTACAGACTGGCTTGTACCTGAGCGTAAAGTTTAACTGGTTTTGGTCAACACGTCATAGCTGTGAAAATTCTTGATATTAGGATACCTTTTTGAATCTTTTATTTTGTCTATCTCCATGGCTCCCTGTTGTAATTTCTGCAGCTTCTTTAAGGGAGGATAAAAAAAAAAAAACAAAGAAAAGCAGGGTGTAGTATTAAGGTAACACTGACAGCTTTCCAAAACTTATTTCAGCTTCAAGACAAAATGAAAAGCATGTTTTCTTGCTGAGAAAGATAATCCTGACCACAGACTTATTTTTAGCAGACTAAATGTAAGACATATATATCCACAGAGAAACAGGTGCCTGTCTTACGCATACAACAGTCAAGACGCATTTTATGCAACTGTTTTGTTCTGTTAATATAGTATTTCGTAGCAAATGTTCCTTTGAGGTCATCTGACCAAAAATTGTGCAGATTTTAAACACGAACCATCAGCTGCCAGAATCAACCTTGTGGAGAAAGTCAGAAGGTGATACCACAAACTTGGTCTAAATTACAAAAGCAAAATATCCTGCCATATACGGAGGAGTTTGAAACACAGTTTTATTTATCTTACCAAAATTCTCATCCGATAACTTGGACCTTTTTCAATACAGTTGCTTTTCAAAAAAAAATCATGGGAATTTTTTTCCCATGAGGGTGGTGAAACATTAGCACAGGATGCCCAGTCCCTCGAGACATACAAGGTGAGGCTGGACGGGGCTTTGAGCAACCTCATCCAGTTGAAGATCTTCCTGATCTTTGCAGGGGTTGGACTATACGACCTTTAATGGCCCCTCCCAACCCAAACTACGCTACGATTTTATGATACTGTGACTTTCCATGACTGTAATTTTTGTTCTAGAATACACACTTTCTGCCAGGTCTAAAACTAGCAATATTTGAAGGTTATAAAATAGCTTCATGAATTTTAAAGAAGAAACACTTAACTATGATAATGGATTCAGGGTTTATACTGTAACAACACTTCCCTGGGTTTCTGAATACTTTGGTAAAGTCTTTCCAAATAAATAAAGGAACAAACACTTTAATTTAAACATATGACAGATTTTAGAAAATTACTTACTGTATATGGCAAGAAGGTTATGATCATCATACAAGCCTAAAATGGAAAAAAAGCATATTGAAACACGGTATTTTCGTGACACATCTTCAATGAGGGTATTGCTTGTTTTGTATTTTACAAAGAGATCAAATGCTTGTGCTGCGTAATGAAAAACACCCACATTTCTGAAGCTGCTGAGTTTTGACTACAACAAATGGCTAGTTTTGTGCACATCTTCCATGTTCTCTATCCAAACTGATAGGCTTATTTTAGAAAACACTACAGTTTTTTACCGATACCCCAGGTAAAAGTTTTGCTACGATTTTTAAGAGACTTCTTTCTAAAGTAGCAATGCTAAATGTACCACACCTTCTAAATAGGTGTTTCTGATTTGTTAAGAATATTAATAGCTGATCACAAATATTTTGTATCTAAAAAAGCAAAATTAAAAAACCCAAGTGAACAAACAAAAACATAAAGAAATGCATTGCCTTGAAAGCTACATTTGGTAAAAATTACATGTCTTAGGCTATTCTTCTAAAAGAATTTCCTCTTGTGTAATTCATGGAGCTCCAACAGTGCTTTTACTAACAAAATTAAATTAACTGTGTGGTTGCATACTTTCAGAGAACAGAGTTTAAAACAACATAACAAAATACTCAGTTCCCCAGGTGAACTTCAGACTAACCTGCTGCAGAGCTTATTTTGGCTTATAGTAGAACATTTGTAAGTTAAAAGCAAGTTACTTATCAATCAGTCACCTTGGAACTAAAGATCGACGTATTTTCCTGACGTGGAAGTACATCAGAGTTACGCTATTGGAAGTAGAAGCTTTTAGATATTCACAGAGACAATTAAGAAACGGAGACATGTAACACTAGGTTAAACATCCAGCATGTCTGACAAGACTCACCAGATTTAGAAGAGCCAGGACATCATCTATGTGCTCTATCACCTGAAACAACCTGGCAAGGCAAGGCAAGGTTATCACGAACAAGCCAACTCACAAAATATATTTTACTACATATAAATTGTACATTTATGATAGCATAGGTGAACCCAATTTCCTTTGCTCAGGAATTAATACAAGTATTCCAGGTGCTACCAAAACTCATGTAGCTCAAATATGAAAGTAATTCGTTAGAAAAATCTGAGAAGTGAGATACAATCAAGTTCACTCATGAAGCAGTTATTAAGAACCTAGTTTCTATTTGAATGGCAGAGCATTTTCAAAATTTTAAGGCTTAAAATAATTTCTCCCAAAAAGAGAGCACACAAAGAAAAAGCTCTCATTGCAAACGTCCCCAGACTTTGTTAATGAAACTCCCCATCCACAAAACTGCCACTTAGAATCAATAGCACCCATAACCCTCCACAAAACCCTGAGACTGTATGTCAGCATTTACTTACACTAGCAAAGAAAAGCACTGTGATAAAGGCATGGATGTGAGGGATCACCTTCAAATATTGAATTACAGGTTGCACACCTTTATTGGAATGCAGTCAATCCACTTGCATAGTATAAATTTCAAAATTCAAACAAAAACTGCCCTGGTTCCAATATGATGCCTACATGCCAATTTCTTTTTAACCACCAAGACATGGCAGGTGGGTATGTCCACAGCTCTATAAAATACAGAATCTGAAACATTACAATTGATTTTGTGACAAGTACTGAGGAGGACAGAGGGATGAGTTTTAGCCCAGCTGTACTGTATCAGTTCCTTTGTTGTGGAATATGCAAGTTACAAATTCCTGTTTTTTAAGCATAATTAGAAGTCTAATTCCGTCTAGACTTTGAAGTAAAATGAAAAGTAACTCTAACAGCTATATAATGCTTGTTTGTATCACTATGGCAGTGGTGTAAGAGTAGCTATTCACTGGTAAGAGCAGCACTTCTTTACAACGATTTTCTAGTATTATTCAACAAAAGACATTCCAGAAGTCTGGCAGCAAGACAGAAATGTAACAGAGACATGGTTGTTGCCTGCACTTTCTAGTTTTTAACTTCAAACACTGTGTTCCTACCTTACATGAGCTGCCCATGCCACTGTGACTATTAAAAAGGTCATCAAGTAGACTGCAATTTTTGCTAGAAGAAGCTGCTGAACACTTTCACCTAATTTCTGAAACAGAAAGTGACACCCAAGGAAACAAAATTTAAATGTTACATTACAAAATTATTACCAACATCTGCAAAAGAGATGTACCGTAATGTAACCTATTTCTCGAAAATGCCTCCCAAGAATGCAGTTCCCTTTCAACAATCTCTTTCGCACATTGCAGAGAAACCAGTTTATTAGGAACTTGTTAAGTAGGCTGAAATATGGCATGTGATAAACCACCACATCCCTTCAATCTGTAAGAGGGTTTCCAAATGCTCTATTCACCTTGTGATTCATTTATGCATTCTCATCACTGACTATAAAAATGCATTTCAGAGGAGTGGACACAACATGCCCCTTTTACTGTCATAGCAGTGACTTCTGCAGTAGAAGCCTCACACAGGTTTTCATGTAATGATTGCTAACAAGGAGAAAGGAGAGGGCTTAGCCTCATTTTTGCACATTTGTACCACTACAATGGCTTAAACAGACTCATGTAGTACATTTGCTGTGTTACAGATCTTATCTGAGGTCCTTAAATTAAGACTTATGTCTGTTTAAGAGTAGAAAATAAATCATGATAAAAGAAAAAGCCTGTAAACATTCTCAAATGACTAATGTTTCCTAAAACTCCTGGGTATTTTCAGAATTAATTTATTTTCTGTAGTCTTCTTTTTCCACCTTTGCTCATTCAAATTACATTTATTATGAACCTAACTTTAAAACTAGCATTCACGTTGTGCTATGTAAGTGGCTTCACTAAGTGATGGTTTCTTACCAAGAAGACCAGATGCTTACTGAAAGATGTTTTGGTCAGATGGGCAATCCATTTTTCACAGAAAAGTAACTACATATAATCTATGGCCTCCAACATATGGCTTATTCAGGCTTTATGTCACAAGATCTGCAGATAACACAAATATTCATCTTGAAGTTTTACACCCAAAGTTCACCAGCTCCTCGTCCTATGCAAAATTTCTGTTAGGTTTAATGTTACTTAATGGTTTCTGCTTTTTAAAGCCTGTAACTCGAAATGAAGCGGGCGTGCTAAACACGGATGTCACATCTACTCGCGAGGACCCAAGAAACAACAAAAGGCACGCGATACCTGGTCAGGATGTATTTTTGTGTGAGCCACCGGCAAAATCTGAAATAACAAAATGTTTATTAGCACACGACGTTCTTTTCCTTCCTGAGCACTTCCCTAACACCACACAACCGTCCGCTGCCTGCGGATCGCGCAGCCAGGAGCAGCAGCTCCGGAAGTCACAGCCGCTCTTGAGCCGTGGCCCGGCCCGGCCGGCACCGCTCCGGGACAGCGGCCGACATGTCGCGACAGCGGGGCGGGCCGGACAGGCACGGGCGCGACCCGGAAACGCGGGACCAGCCGCGGCTGCCCCGGGCTTCTCCCTCCCTCCCGCCGCCGGGCGCTCACCATCACGGTGGCGATGATGGAGAGCAGCGCGTCGCTGTAGGCCAGCAGCCGGTGCGATGTCTGCGTGCTGCTGCCCGGCTCCGGCCCCAGCCCCGGGCCGCGCTCCGCAGCCCGCGGAGCCGCCATGGCCCCGCTATGGCCCCGCTGCGCTCGGCGGCGACGGGGGCGGCGCTTCCCCTCGCCCTCGGAGGGGCGGGAGCCGCCCGGTGCCCCTGGGAGGCGGGGGAACGCTGCCCTCGGAAACAATGGGATGCATGCCCGTGAGCGGTGGTGGCTCTGGGCGCCCAGCGGCTGAAGCACCCAGCCCCTCTGATCTCCCAGCACCAGCTAGAATGCCAGAGAGTTTATCCTGTGCCATATTTCTATATTCTTAACACGGCACTCAGAAAGATTGACTTTTCTTTGCATGAATTTTTTTTGTCCCTTTTACGTGTAGGGTTGGAATTGGAGAATACCCTTCTAAGGAGTATCTGTTGAATGAGAATATTGTATAAGATACAATCACAGAATAGGTAAGGTTGGAAGGGATCACTGGAGGATACCTAGTTCAAGCTCTCTGCTCCAGCAGGGTCCCCTACGGCATATTACTCAGAATTGTGTCCATATGGCTTATGAATATCCCCAGAGAAGGAGACTCCACAACCTCTCTGGACAACCTGCTCCAGTGCATAGTCACCTCCACAGTAAAGAAGTTCTTCCTCATGTTCAAGTGGAACTTCCTGTGCATCAGTTTCTGCCCATTGCATCTTGTCTTGTTGCTAAACACCGAGAAGAGCCTGGATCCATGCTCTGACACCCTCCCTTCAGATATTTCTATGTAATGGTAAGATCCCCTCTCAATCTTCACTTCTCCAGGCTGGACAGGCTCAGCTCTCTCAACCTTTCCTTATAGGAGAGATGCTCCAGGACTCTCATCGTCTTTGTCACCTTGCGCTCAACGCGATCCAGGAGCTCCATGTGTCTCTTCTACTGAGCAGCCCAGAACTGGACACAGCACTCCAGATGTGCCTCACCGGGGCTCAGTAGACGGTCAAGATCACCTCCATTGACCTGCTGCCAATGCTCTTCCTAATGCACCCCAGGATCCCATTGGCCTTCTTGGCTCCCAGGACACACTGCTGGCTCATGGACAGCTTGTTGTCCACCAGGACCCCCAGGTCCTTCTCTGCAGAGCTGCTTTCCAGCAGGTCACCCCCAGCCTGTGCTGGTGCCTGAGGTTGTTCCTCCCCAGGTGCAGGACCCTGCATTTGCTTTTGTTGAACTTCAGGCAATTCTTCTCTGCTGATTCCTCCAGCTTGTCAAGGTCCTTCTGAAGGGCTGCACATCCCTCTGGGATACTGGCCACTCCTCCCAGCTTTGTGTCATCAGTGAACTTGGTGAGGAGGCATCTGCCCCTTCATCCAAGTCATTGGTGAATAAGTTAAGCAACACTGGGCCCAGTATTGACCCTTGGGGGACACCACAAGTGACAGGCCTCCAACCAGACCCTGTGCCACCAATTACAAATCCTCTGGCATGTGCCATTCAGCCAGGTCTCCATCCACTTCACCATCCATTCATCCAGCTTCCATTTATGAGCACATCGTAAGAGATAGCACTGAAATCCTTGCTGAAGTCATGGTAGACAATATCCACTGCTCTCATCCATCCACGTAGTTGTCCCATTGTAGGAGGCAGTCAGGTTGGTCAAGCATGATTTTACTTTAGTGAATCCATGATGACTACCTCTGATCATCTTCTTGTCATCCATTTGGATAGAGATATCCTTCAGGGTCAGCCATTCCATCACTTTTTCACATGGAACAATGTAAAGCACAAGTATTTTAGAATGCAGTGTAACATGAATTCCTGATGAAGGAGACAGAAATTATTCACTTGAATGTTGTCCCATGCCTCGTATGAAGTGTTTTATGGAAGATGTAACTTGAGCTCAAAGTGTATTTATTACACAGAATTGAAATATTTTCAGGCAAATACATACAAATCTCTGTATGGCTAGTATAATTTTCTACCATATCATAATAAATTCTGAAACTAAAGAAAGGCACTGAAATAGATGAGCTAAAGGATTTAACAGGGCATTTCTGATAATTATGAACTTGGTTTAAAATCTTTTTCTTTATTGCTGTTCTCCACAAACACTCAAGCAATAATTGTTCTCTGGAGAACTGGTGGTTTTTGGTGTTATGTGCTGAAAACTTGTGTTTCTAGGATTTAAAAAAAAAAAACAACAGGCAAGACAAAACCAAAAAGGGTGCAGATGGTCTTTTTCCCTCAATTAACTCACCTCTTCACATATTGCTTTCCGGAAGGGTGGTTTTCACAGTTAGTGACTGGCCTCTCGCAGCACACTAGCTATCACTTACATTGCCACAGTTAGGCTGTGCCTTCTCCAGTCATTGCAGCTGAGATGTAATTTTGCTTTATTTTTGTGAGGATTGGCTTTGTCTCATTTGTTTAGGTGCTTTGCCTTCATTACTGATTTTATTATCGCATTTACCTCACTACTGGGAAGTCTCGTGAAGTGAAGTAGTGCCTCTTCCTAGCATTGAAGACTTCAGAATGAACACACATCTCCTGTGAGATGTTTGCTGGTGGCCTGGTAAGGAATGTGGTTTACTTGTGATGGCCAGTTGTAAAGCCTTCTGTTGTCAGTGAAGTTGTACCTGCATTTCAGTACCACTCTTGCTGCTGGTTTAACATGCTTAGGTTATGGAGCAACATTTTCAGAAATTACGAATGATTTAGAGAAGCTGAGCTCAACATGATGTATAGAAGCAGTGTAGAGCTGCTCAGAAGGACAAGGGTTTTTAGGACCAGACACAACTGTTGTTACTCCTGGGTAGCTTTTTGACACTGCTCTATTCAGGTGTTCCAGTGTGTTCTTGTCCTGCATTCTGAAAAAAGCCAAAGGGAAACAGTGCTTCCAAATGGGCAGCACTTCTTTGCTTAGTTTGGATAATTGAGTCTATCTACTTCCTACTAGTGTCTCTCCACCAAGACAAAAAGTATGAGAAAAGGGGTCTTTAAAATGAATTGTGAGAGCCTGATCATTAACGAATCAAAAATTTATTGAGCTATAGTATAGCTTTCAGTTTCAGAATTCAAGGTAAATTGTAGTACCACACTGTCTTCATCCTGTTTCTACAGATCATGTCTTCATCCTGTTTCTACAGATCATGTCTCCATCCTGTTTCTACAGAGCATGCTGTTTCGTTGCTCTACAGCTCCTGACTTAGCCATGGTATTGTGGAAGAAGAGCACAGTTCTTCCACTTGGAGCTGTTACGAACATTTGCTCTCACATAGATTTCTGCACAGTTCACTACTGTAGTTGAGTAAAAATTATGAATATTATGCCTAGTTGAAAACATCATTTACCTCTAAAAAATCAAATAAAATCTGTGTTCTGTGTTACTACCTTGAAATGCTCTTTAGTTAGCACTTAGAATAAAGAGCAAGAATGGAGGCTCAGGAAAGTCTGCAAGAGCACTGAACTCTGGATTATCTATGTTCACATTTCAGGTAACGATAGACTTCTGCACAGTTTAGGAGGTTACCCACACTGAAGTCTTAGGAGAGAAGTGTCTGTAGCAGTGCATTGTAAAAGCCACACAGATCAGCCTTATCTGTTGAACCTTTGGGGAACAAACAGGGAGGAGCAATGACATCAGCTGTTTGCATTAAGACGTTAAACTTTCCACTTCACCTTCTGCCCGTGCTTCTTCTGTAGTCCAGTTGCTTTGGTTCTCTCTCACTCGCAGGCCTGCTAAAGATACCAAAACATGTCAAACAAAGAAAAAAGATTTCTCTTTACCTCAGAATCTGTTGCTGAAGGACATTCTTGTAAGTAAAAATGCTGATTGTATCTTTGCTTTTATGGATGCTTGCACAGAAGAACGCTATCTGATGAAAGTTCAGTCGTATCTCCCCAATGGAGAAAAGAAAAAATAATTATTTTGAATATAATTTGGATTAGTGTCTTTGTTTGCTTCACTAGGTTTTGTCTTATTTGTTTAGCATGCAATACAATCTGGCATAGGTAACTTTAAACTTTTGCTTGAGAACAGCATGGATCAGTCTACAGGAAGACATGGAGCTGCCATGTATACTAGAATTGCAATTTCATTTTTTATCCTGTACTGAAAAAAGTACTACTTTATGCACATGTATATTGTAGGTGATCTTTGAATTTGATTCTCTGAAATGTTTGGAATATTCAGCATTAATTTGCATCAGAGCTGCATTCCAGATACTGCTGTAATACTGCGTATGTCTATTTGACACATTGGTTTTGGTAACACAAGTTTACAAGAAGTGTAGGATGTACAAAACCATTGTATTTTCCAGGTCTGGAACTGCAAGACAGTGCCTCAGCTCTAATTGCTCACTAAATTCAGCTATTTGTCATACAGCTTTGTTTACAAAAATATTTATCTAGAAGCTGTGTTTACTGAGGCACTGGAGGAAGTTTGGACCTCCAAGACACATGGTTATGACTCAAATTTACAGTAAAGGTAGTACCTTCAGATGAAGCATTTTAATATTAAGAGCAAAACTAATATTTCCTCTTACTTTTTCTATAGTAGAAGACAAAAAAAAAAGTGAGAAATAGAGGGTGGTGTCAAACACTGAAAGTTTGCGGTGAGTTTTTCTTGTGTATCCATGTTCTTACTCATCAGATGGGAATGGTACAATGTGAGACCAGTTACAGTAGCTGGTCTGCCCTGCCCCTAATGAACAGCCTGGCAGCTCTGTGGCACCATATCTTGAACCACCACTTGCTCACTGTAAAACAGTGCACTGCATGTTGTAGTGGTGCACATAAGCAATAAAACTTACCAGTTGCTAAAGGTTATGCCATTCCTTCTTGAGCCTCGGACCCTTTGGTGTAAATAAATTTCTCAGTCTTCAGAACTCAGTTCACCTCAGGGTATCAAACTGGCCAGGTGACATGGCATTTCTGATTTTGTGCTTGCTTGCACAAATGAGTCTGGAATTATGACCACATGTTGTTTCTGCCTTTCATTTTATGTCCTTGTGTCTTCAATCAGTGGTCAATTTTTATCAGTGAAGGTGAAATATAACTTACAGAACTGATCAGGATTCTTAACCTTTGAGCAGCAAGAAATTTCAGGAAGATAATGCCTAAGCTGGGAAATTACACAGCACAAATAGCTGAAGATCGGCTTTAGAGGTATCAAGATGGTGGGTATTTTTGTTTTGTTTTCCAAGCCTCTAAATTGTTGGACTTATTTTGCGAATGATTAAGAAATGCAGTTTGATGTTTACCTTTAGCTTGTTTGGGGAAAATGCTAGAAATAGAACATAAAAAGTACAGACATTGCTGATTCATGTTGAGAAAATTATGTCAGTTAAGAAGCAACCTGTGCACTTCCCTTAGAAAATCTCGTGAAGACACTGAGACCACTGTAGCCTGTGTGAATAAAAAGGGCACATGTATTTTTAGCACTCATGCTTTGCTTTTGGTTATAGTCTGTATTTGAGTGTGGTGGTATTGATGGCACGATGGTTCATCAAAGCTACCTGCTAGCATTTCTCCCTTTTCCATGCTTTTAGGTTGTGATGAAAGATAATTACGGTTCTCATACTAAAACTTAATTTGTACTTAAACTCTGCTTTGAATTACATATCTTTTCGGGTAGAGAATAACCCTACTCTTGATTTATAATTTCATTCCGATGTTTGTGTGCTTCCAGACCAGATCATCTGTAAAAGTAAATAAGTAGTTTAAGGTGGACATTCAGTTATGCTTCTTCAGTAATTTTCTCTGCGGGCCCTCAAAAGATGTTATTTTCAATTGGCAATTATGTGTATAATTACATAGACTATTACACAGTCTAACATTACATTAACTATATGGGCACCTGGCTCACTAATACAGATGATTTGAAGACTCAGCTGTGTATCTGTGTGGCTGAACATATTTTGGATGGCTTTTTTTTGTAATGATGGTGGGTGAAAATTCATTCATATTCCTTATGTTGGTTCTGCAGATATGCTACCTCACAAACATATAGTTTTGAAGTAATAACATGGATTTCTTTCACCTGGTTCAGTTATCCTGACAAGACAATCCCAATTTGTCCCCTAAATTGTTCATTAACTTTTAACAAACCAAATGCATTTGACATACTCAGGTCTCATGCGGACAATAGGTCATAGGTGCTAAAGATGGTGTGGGTAAAACCTTTTTTCTCCAGTGCTTTTTTCCCAAAACCAGCACTTCAGAAATATAACTGTAAAAACTTGTGAGGGGGCAATGCTTGACTCTGTGAGAATGTTTGCGGAAGCTTTTCTGAACTTGAGTGATCCAGACAGCAGTGCATAACTGCAGGAGCAGGCTTCAATATAATGTACCCTTATATAGGAATAGCAATTCCTCTTGTCATCCAAAAAAATTGACACATGAGATTTCAGAGGTCCACACTGCAGGTAGAGAAGGGATAAACACTTGCCGAAGTGCAGACCTCTGACAGTTATAAGATGTGGATCAAAACAGGTCATCCACACAGAAAATGCAATACAAAGTTTGAAATAAAAGAGGAGAAGAGTGCAAAACTGCTAGAGAATGGTCTTAGTTTCTTCCAAAACTACTATAAAATATTTTTTTATCCTGAAATTATTGTGATTATTTGAGATGCCATTTTTCATTGTCCCTGCACCAAGGAGGCTCCTGGCCTGTGCAGGTGATAGTTAAATGTCAGAACTGACTTGAGGAGAGGAGTGAAAACAGGGTAAGATGTACCTTTCAGGATGTAAGTTGATAAAATTGCCTCTTGGCAGATGCCCAAAAACCAGAAGTCTCTTGCCCATTGGAGATTACATTTTATTAGGAAATCCTTTTTTTTTAAAATCGAAAAAAGAAATGTGGTATCTGTCTTATTTTTATCTTCCAGATAAGATATGTGATCAGATAAGTGATCCTGTTCTAGATGCTCATCTCAGTATTGATCCAGATGCCAAGGTTGCCTGTGGTAAGTACAATACAGATAGAAAAACAGATTAATGAAGTACAACATGAAATCAATGTTGATATAATGTCTTTTTTTCCAAAATTCCTCCAATAGCTGTCTGCCAGTCCAGACTTTTCCTGTCAGTAAAGAGGTCAGCTGTGACACTCTGATTCAGAAGAGAAGGAAAAACAGGAAAAAAGGTGCAAAAATGATCAGAATAAAGGAAATAACATAGTACTCCAGTGCAAATTAAAAATGATGACCTATAAGAAGTACACTAGGTGGTATCAGGGAAAAGTAGGGTTGTCAGGATGGATGCTGAGGAGTCTAAGAAAACCAGAGAAAAAGAGAGGTGTGGAAAGATATATGTCAAAGTGCATGTCTTCACAGAGTGATTAGGGTGATGCCCTTTGTTCGCAGGAGGATAAGGTCGTTTGAATGTGATCCTGACCAAAGCAGCTTGCTTTTTTGTGTGACTTTCCGTTAGGGCAATGCACGGATGTTGTCATTAGCAATAGAGGCTCTGGATGTGTTACCAAATGAGCTGGGTTGCCACAGAAAAATGGACACAGAAATGGAATGTACCTAAAGAGCATTCCAAATGCAGTAATTTTATTTCTAGAACAAGCCACCAAGGCCATAGTTGCAGCACAGAGGACTAGCTGTGTCTCATTAACACAATGATATAAAATTTTTCATCTGAAAAAGCTCGTGTGATTCTTGATGCACAGACGTGAGCAGTGAGATGTGAGGGAAGGGTTTAGCATATGTGTTAGACTTGATGAAGCATGTCTTTCAATACTGCAGGCAGTTATGCTGCCAAAACTGCTGAAAAGATGACGATGAGGAATGCTGCAAAAATGTCAAGGAAAAATGTGTGTAAGAGATGTGAGAAACTCCAACAGTTTGTCTTACCAAGATAAAAGACTGAGGTGTGACATGATTACGTAGACCTAGAAGATCATATTGTTGTGCCAAATTTTTTTGTGATTGTCTGCTATATGTTTTTACATAAACCAGAAAAGTTTGGAGACCAGATGGACTCTCAAAACAAGCAATAAAATAAAATATTACATGATTTTGCGCAAAATTTCTTATGAAGTTGCATAGCTTCTTGCTCCAGGATCTTGTCGAAGAGTAAAGTTTTTGTGATTGCCAAGGACAACTGGATGAATTACTGTAATAGAAATATATCAAAGACTGGTAATACCATCTGTTAATAAATTATGTTCCTTTGGCTTCAGGAAAACTCTGAGCTGAAATTCATGTATTTGGTGAAACAGCCCTACACACTTGATCTGCTTCTATAGACATTTGCTTCTAGCCAGTATGAAGATAGGATAATTGGCTATGACAGGTCCCCACCACATGCAGGCTTTTAAATCCTATCAGCTGAAGAGAAGGGTCGTTGCATGAAGACCCCTAAGTGTGCTAAGGTTTTACGCTCACTTTCCCCTGTGATTTAATCCTCTGTTCGTAGAACCATCTTCAGGATCTCTCTGTTTAACTGTAAAATAGCATAAGTAAAATTCTGACATTTTACTGATGTATTTTCTTCAGAGTGTGTGGCAAAAACTGGAATGATTTTGCTCTGTGGAGTGATCACATCCCAGGCTATAGTAGATTATCAACAAATTGTAAGAGAGACCCTTAAGAGGATAGGATATGATGACTCTTCCAAAGGTGAGTGAGATGCATGGCATTGATAATACTGATTATCCTGACATTGATAATACTTATTATTATTATGGTTCAAACTGAGTATGGGCCATTCACTTAAGAATTGAATGTGATGATCCTTGTGAGTCCCTTCCAACTCAGAATATTTGGTGATTCTCTGTGATGCTCTAATGAGGTCCTACATGTGTTCATCCATGGATCTGTTCTGCGTGTGGCCAAAGTCATGTTTTTATGGTCTTCTGAAGAACAAAATGAAGTGTGTATCCAGGCCTGGGAGAAGACTCACAGCTGTTGTTGTTGATGTGTATTTCTCACTGCCTGGCATTAAAGGAGCTATTTTAAGGTGGCATACTTGTAAAACACTTATTCTTGAAAGTGTCAGGTATCTCTTGCTTCTCTGATGCAGAAGAGCTAGTGTTTGGACAAATGTCAGAAGGTGATTACATCTGTAGGTTTGTACAATGAAAACTTTTACACTGATGTTCCTTGTCCTTGGAATGTATAGGCCTGTGACACTGGAAGTTCACTCCAAAGGACCTCTTTATGTATTCTTAACATGTACCCTGAAGGAGTTTCCTTTCAGCAGTTGAACTACTTACATGACTGCTCCTCTTCAGTCTTCCTTTTTCATGCACGATATATACTTTTTCCGTAATTCAATTGAATCCTAGAACATACTACAAGAAAAACTGAATACCAGTTTCTGGTAACATTTTCCACACTCCTCTCCCAGGTTTAATAACCAAATAGTTTAAACCCTAGTCAAAATAAGCTATGTCATAATAAGCAATATCATAATAAGCATAACAAGCTTTGGCAGGGTAGCTTGTAGGATTACACTTACCCTGTCAGTTTCAAGGATTCAAGTTTGACCAAATAGCACTAACCTACCCACATCCTGAAACTGTTAAGTAAATGTGCTGATTGTCTGCTTCTGCTAGCAATAAAAAATGTGCTATAGGAAGCTTACATGCTTAGAATTTTGAAAGTTTTAGCCAAGATAACTAGACAATCCTTAAAAACTTCTCTAGCAATCTGTGAACTCTCAGGAATGTATGAGCTAACTTTACAAAACTCCTTCCACTAGGACTGGACTATAAGACTTGCACAGTTTTAGTGGCTCTAGAACAACAGTGTAAAGAAATCAAGCATGCTGTCTCCGATGGCAGGACTGACGATGACATTGGAGCAGGGGATCAGGTAATTCTCAAATCTAGTTTAAGCACAAGCAGTTAAAATTACAATAGACCAGAGACTTTCCTTAAAAGCTTTAAATTGTGCAAATTGCAAGAATCAGCAGCTGAGCACCGTGCATTCTCTTAATCACCGGAAGTGTGAAAAATGTATCACAGCCTTCACCAGTTTCAAGAAAAGTGGCTTTCCCCATATTCAGTGGCTTTAGCAGGATTGAACTACAATTAGGGTTTTTGTCAGTCAACTTTCTGATCTTTCAAGTCCTTTAGCCTGGCAGCAATTTCTGTGTGGGCAGAAGACTGAGCAGTCTTGATGAGCTTATGTTTATGAAGCCTTTGCAGTGGGTTCTTACGGATGTGTAAGGCAGAGGCATTCTTGGGAACCAGCCCCTGTTGTGGCTGTGATTCTTGCACATATGTTATTTCAGGCTGGTTATATGTCAAGGGTATTAACTCTGCATGTTACTGCTGTCTCTTGCTAAGCTTGGGTGATTCTAAAGTACTATGAGGCAAAGACAGGTGCAGAAATGGAAAGAGAACATGGAAATGAGTGGCTTATTTCCCAATTTTTCAATGCAGTTCCCTGATTTTCAATGCAGGGTTTGATGTTTGGCTATGCCACTGATGAGACTGAGGAGTGTATGCCCTTAACAGTCTTCCTGGCACACAGACTGCAAGCATAAGGGCTCTGGAATGGAATGGAACATGGCCCTGGGTTAGACCAGATGGGAAAACACAGGTTTGTAACAGATGCATTGACTGTAAGGGTGAGAAACAACAGAAATCATTTTTCCTGTCTGCTACTGTATTAGAATTTATATTTGTCAAAAATGGTACTGTCATTCTCACGTTCCAAGGTGATGTGAGTTTCATAAGGTACATTTGTATATAGCACATACGGTTGTTTAAACTGTTCTATCAGTGTCTCAGCAGGTCTCTTCAAAACAATACTTGTATTTTCCTTGTTTTCCCCAGGAGATAAGGAACATTAGCAAATTACCAACAATCAGATTTGAGAGTTTTCCTGAATAAGTATCAGCTACTGACAGCTGTGTTGCAGAGCTCAGTGGATTAGTCACAGAGCCTACTGTAAAAGTGATGCACTTTGGCTGTCTCAAAGACTGTAAGTTCTCTGTTTTCTGGGCTGTGAAACCTGCAGGACAGGAAAGGAAAAACTTACATATGGCATTTCCAGTACAGCAAAGTGGTTTAGTCCTAATTTCTATTATTTAGTGTGGGCCAACTGCATTGAGTTGTACTGCTGCTGTTGTTGCAGTACAACATGGATTGTGTCCCTGCCTCTTGTCAGGAGTGCACAGAACATGTGAACAGGCTGATTTCTTTATGATGTATCTATTCAAGCTTGTTTCAAGAGTAGGAAAGTAAAGAGACCACTTCAGTCTGTAAGAAAACAGACACTAAGGATGGAGCAATGCCAGTTTATACTTGCATATGCATAAAAGCCATGTAGAAGGAAGCAAAGGATACAGCCTATCATATGATTTACAGTTGTTCATTTTAGCAGGGTTCTCCAAAATTTATTTTGGCTTTACTTTGCTAATCCACAATTTGAAGTGATGTTAGCATAGCAAACCAGATTGATTTTAGCATCACCTGCTAAAATCATAGGATTTTGTAGTCTTCTTGCTGTTATTTTGCTTCTCTGTGCCAATACTTGTAATATCCTGTAGTTAACCCTTTTGGTAGAGGTACTTCAGTACTTTTTTTTCCTAAAAGTGAGTAAAAGCATTGACAACAATCCATCATTTTTCATCCAATTTCTCTTCATCTGTTTCTTTTTAGCTGCAGGAAATAATTGTGATGTTCATTTCCAGCTTTCAGACAGGTGCTTTTGGCCCTGAGTGTTCATTGTCCATTTTTTTTTCCTCACTAGGTCACAATGGAATACAAGGAATGTAATGGTGCACTGGAACCCATCTGAGTGCACACAGTTGTGATCTCAATAAATCATGCACCGGACATACCGCTACAACAAATACAGAATGAGCTGATGGAGAAAGTTGTTAAAAAAGTCATTCCAGAGAAGTATCTTGATGAGGGCACCATTTATCATCTCCTTCCAAGTGAAAAGTCTGTAGAAGGTGGTCCTAAGGTATGGTACTTCGAAAAACAACAGCCTTTTTTTCCAAAAACAACTTAGATTCCACTTCACCACATGCTTGTAAATGTTCTCTTGAACAATAGTGCAATGGAATGGTGTACTTTTAACCAAAAAGTCCGCATTTTTAAGGAAGCTTCAGTTATTTCTACTGGAGCTTTCCTACTGGACAGCTGCCACCTAAACTGAAGCTATACCTGCTCCCAGAGCCACATGTACACATTCTTGGATCTTTGTCTTGCTTCTAGAAAGTATTTTAAATAGGCAAAAGCCAGTTCTCAAGTTACGTGCTAAAATGGCTGGCTGGAAGAATCTCTTCACTTCCACAATAAAAGTCAAAACCAGAAATAACAATCAATCTGATATCTACACTGAAATTATTCATAAAGCTGAACAAATTTCAAGGGAGACTTAATATACTAAGTATCAATAGTCATCAGAATTTGAAATATGTTCTACTTTCCAGGTGTTGGCACTAGATAGGAAGGCCATTGGTATGAAATTGTAAAAAGTTACGTTACACAAAACTCTCTAGTTTGTGTAAAGAGTTCATAAGGATTAAAACTACAAGGTGTGCTCTTGATCACACTGGAATGATGTAGTGATACCACTTTCACTGAGAAATAAATGTTGGCTTTGCTCCCATATTACTTATTTAGAGATCTAAAAATAGTGGATTAATGCTGTTTATCCTCTTTCAGGATGGAATTTACCAGAACTTGAGTTCATTTATCAGCATGTAGTTGCCAGCTTTACTAATCTGACAAAGAGGCAGTATTTCTTCTCTCCTGGCTGAGTAAGTTGGATGACCTCACAAAGTTGTAGGAGACAGACAAAAGTCTATGCAAGAGTTTGGGACTATTATCAGGGGCACGGGAGGGAAGGAAGAAGAAAGAAGTGTAGTATCACGTGTGTCACTACTGAACTGTTGATTTGAAACTGATCTAGAATTTCTCACTACTCTTGTGCTGACAACATTGAGCTGCAGTTCCATGAAGCCCCTGCTTCCCATTCAGTGTGTGTATCTAATTGAAGCCTGTTAGCCTTTTAGGTCATGTGATCTGTTCTTGTCTCTCAAAGTTCTTGGCCTTCATCAAAGTGTTGCTGAGTGAAGACTTTGACCAGTAACCCAGAGATGGTATTTCATAATTGCTGATTTGAAGGAAGCATTCTTTTTGTTTACAGTTGTGCTACCTTGTTAAAGGTTTTCAAAAGTGACTGCAGCACAGATAGCTTAGTACATTTCTGAAGAGTACTCCAGCCACCGAGTGAACTCTTTCATTAAGCAGTTGCATGGGAATATGAACACTGTGAAGCTGTACTCATTAACCTAATATGGGATTGGATGTGCTATTGTGTCTTGTGAATACATTTAGTTATTTGTCCTTCAGGCTGCTGCTGGACTGACTGGCTGGAAGATCATTGTTAATACGTATGGGGGCTGGGGAGCCCATGGTGGAGGCGCATTCTCTGGAAAAGATCCCTCCAAAGTGGATCGTTCTGCAGCATATGCAGCTCCTTGGATTGCAAAATCTTTGGTGAAAGCTGGCCTCGCTAAAAGAGTATTAATCCAGGTAAGAGCAACCGTAAAAGTAATATACCAAATTCTGAAGCAGAAATTCTGTCTCAGAGTACATATGACCAACATAACAGCCTCACTCCCATTTCAGAAAATCTCATAGCAGAATGGGGTTCCAGGAATTTTTTAGGAGCCTTATGAGAGAAACCAAAGACATGGGCCCGGATGGTCCTGAAACAAGGAATGCGTTCTCAGTAATGTTCTTTCTCCAACTCCCTTGTCATCTCATGTCTAGGTACTTCTTTGCAAAATCCTTACTTTTTAGGTGTTCTGCACACACCTGCATGCCCAGCACCCTGGCCTGGGCTGCACAGCATGTTACAGTTATGGGAGCACTTCCCAGACATAGTTAAGCAAGTTGCAACTTGCAATAACTCAATCTGTTTTCAGCTATATTTGAGACTACCTTAATTTGTTCCTAGTATTCTCCTATGGTGTAGGGTGTGACTAAGAGCAAAATTCCATTGTTTTAGAGTTTAAGACAAGAACAACTTTCATTAGTCTTACATGCTCAGACAAAAAAAAATGCCCTTGTGCATGAATTTTTTTGACTACTAAGTCAAAGAAGTAGAAAGAGGTATTTTACTGACACCTTGACAGTTTCACCCTGAACAGAATACGACTATTAAACAGTGAGATTTGCCTACGTAATTCGCAATACTAGTTTATACCAATACTTGTTCTGAGTAGCTGCTATCTTTTAAGTAATTACATAGTATTTCCTGAGTAAGTAAAATGTAGCAGTAATCTGGTGGATGTTTTGCTGCAGTGGTGTGTTTAAGACCTTTTACCTTCTCTATGGAGCAGAGGAAAAGCCCATTGGATGTGGTTATCAATGACATAGTATCCAGACATCCCACTTAGCAACAAGGCTGCCTGCTTCAGATGTTATGCGTGTGTTTGACACCTGACAGTTTGCAGTTAGTCAAGAAAAGGGGAGACTGGGAATAAAGCGAGCACAAATAGGTTTTGGTTAGCAAATTGTTGATATTTTTGTTTTCTGAGGGGAAAGAAGACAAACTTCTGATTTCTTGGTATGCACATTTGGAATGTTGTTTTTAAACTACTACGTCACTTATTTTTGAGTTAGGTGGGAATGTTGTTATTCCAGTAATTCCAAAGACCCTCCTTAAATTCCTGAACCTGTCTCGAGACAAGGAAACACTGATATTTTTAACAGCAAATTATGGAGATCTCAGACACTAGCTATGAAAATAAGATGGGAAGATAGGACATTAGAAAAGCCAATGTCCTTTGAGGTCTTTGAAGGCTGGATTAAAGATTAACAAAAGGAAAAACGTATCAAGTGGAAATGCAAAAGTCATTTCAGCCCATTAATATCTGTGTGCTACACCGAGACCTTGCCAGCCTTCACTGAGGCTGACAATTGAGCTGGCTCTCCTATGGATATTGTTTCCATGCTAACCATCTTTCACAACAAAAGGGAAAAAATGGATAATAGAGGTACCTGCAGTTTAATAGCTGTATATTAACACAATATTATTTAGTGTTATGTCGAATTGTCAGTTTATTGGTTAATGGCAAACAGACATCATAATCTCATAATCAGCTAAGGGAAAGATAGCCACGATTAGAAGTTTCTAAAAAAACCCCAGTTCTTGGTTACTAAGATGCATATAGACAGAACTGAGCCACTGGACTACTCTTGAAATCTGCAGAAACCAAACACAATGAGGAGGACCAGTGAAAGGCACAGAATGGTTGGCATTGCATGGTGTCATTCAGTCAAAACGTATTTTCATCCAAATAAATTTGAGTGGGAAAAAATTAAGTGTATTTTAGCCTGTACTGTAGCAGGGCTGTATTTTGAAAAGGGGACTGAGTGATAAAAGAAAATAGATTTCAGGAGAACCTGCCAGTGCTGTGCTGTGCAGTGTTGTGGTGAAAAGAAGCTAGCATGATTCTTGGATGACAGAAAGGAGATGTAGAGCTGTACTTCCTGGGTTACTTTGCCTACTTCTGATGGCTGTGTTTTAAAAAGTACATGGCAATATTGCAACAAGTTCTAGGGATTGCATGGAAGTAACTCACTCTAGAGAGAAAAGTCTGTGAATGCTTTAGGAACATGGAGCTTTTCCTCATCTTGTCCTAGATAATATTTTCTCTGCCTCAGAAGAGAAAAAAATCAAAACCAAACCATAATTATTTGTAGAATTCAGAGTTTCCAATCTCAAGGGCATGAAATCCTTGTGTCTGGCTGAAACTGAAGGATGAAGAATGGCAGTAGCTGAGGATGATAGAAAGTACCTTTTTTGTTTTAAAGGAATGTCACGTATTTCTGATATTTTACCAGGCTGAACACCCTCTGAGGAAAACATAATTTTCTAACATAAAAGACAAATAGCAAAAAGATACCTCCTAACTTTCTTTATGGAGACAGGATGTTAATAAACTCTACCCCGAGACATATGATGAGTCTTTCCTTTCTCTTAAGCAAAAAGCAGGAAGGACTGCATTAACTGTATTTGGGTTGCATGCTCGTGTTCTACAGCTATCATATGCTATCGGCCTCAGTCACCCTCTTGCCATCTCAGTGTTTCATTATGGAACATCAGACAGATCTGAAGAACTGCTTGAAATTGTCCAGAAAAACTTTGATCTACGTCTTGGAGCTATTATAAGGTTAGTGTGATGTTAGTATTTACTGTAGGGAATCATATTTTTAATGCTCTCTCTAACAGTTTAATTATTTGGCTTATAACCTCAAGAAAGCCACCTTTATCATAAATCTCTAATTGATATAATTTCTGCTCTTCCCTCATCTGTGCATCCAGTACAACATACAAGAGCCAATTGATAAATCAGGTCACAAAATGCACTGAATAAGTAAGACCTGCCTAAATTACACCATATATATCTACCAGTAACCCTGGTAGTGAGCTGTGTTGCAATTCATTAGCCAGGTGGTAGTGTGCCTGGTGAAGCAGAATTAAAGTTTAACATTAGACGTAGTTAGGCTTTCCAGGCTGTTTACAGGGCAGGGTCTGTAAGGCTCCAAATCTCTGCCTTATCTGAAGGGCAACAGAAATACTGGCTCTTTCTGAAAGAAGTATTGGGCTAAGTATGTTCTCTGTGCCTTTGATATTCAGGTGGCAAAAACTTGCGAGACAGCTGAAAGGCTCTGGTGCTCTCATGTCACAGTCTGGAGTCAACTAAACTTAACTAAAAAGGAATCCAGGTTTCTTAAATGCTCTCTTAAGATCTGAACTATTGTAATGGAACTGTTGTAATTGAACTATTGTATAAATTTAAAAACCAGAACAAGGATAGCCATGAGATGAATGTTCTTGAAGTGAAAATTCAGTTGTGACCAGAAGTATCACTGAGGCTACCATGCAATCAAACAGGACATGCAAACCCAAACCCATTAACACTGCCTTTTGCAGCCCACCATTTCTGGAATATTTCTGGGCCTGAAATAGAAGGTCTCTTGGACAAATATAATCCTTATATTTAAAGAAGCATGGGAATTACTCTTGCCTTTGAGAGAAGAAAGGACTGGAGGAGAGGAGCAGATAAGCACTTGTCCTTATCAGCAGTTCCCGACCTACATTCCAGGGAGCTGTAATTTGACCCTCGCATTTTTCACTATTTTTCTCCCATTTGAGAATAACTCATACGATTCTTTATGTAAACTTCAAGGCAGCAGGTCATCTTGCCTTTTTGTAGTATGGCTTCCTGAGACCTAAAAGTACAGGTTCATCTTCTCAGTTCTGAATAACTTCCTGATCTTTTGGATGATTTTCACCAAACCTGGGAGACTGGACCTCTTAGAAGTTTTGTGAAACACATAAGTAATGGAGAGAAACACTGTCTCTTTCTGCTTTTAAGGGAGCAACCACATTGTGAGTTCCCCCTTTGTTTTAAGTCTGTCAAATTGACATAGGAGCTCAAGCCTGAGATAGGTATTGACAAGAACTTAAGTCCATGCACATACTTTGTCCTTTTGAGCTATGCAGGTTTTAAAAGTTCAGTTCTAAAATGCTAAAACATAAATGTTAGCTATCTCATTATTTGAGGAAAATGCTTTTAATGATTCAATTCTGGTTTAAATACAGATCTATTAATATCATGCCATTCTCTATATCCCAGAACAATCTTGTGCATATTTGTCTCTGAGGGAAAAAAATATCAACATGAACAGGAAGTCTCTTTTTTTCCCTTGAAAAAGGAAATACTTGTCTGACAAGCTGTATCAACATTCTGCTGCTGTGCTCAGCATTCTGCATTCCTTCTCAGAGTATGCAATACATATGCATGCTCTGAGAACAGAGTTGACTTACAACTTTAATAGTCAAAGAAAATGCAAGGCATTATGGCAACTTCTATTGATAAGTAATGTTTTCCAAGTGTTATCAGTTTACAAATATAATCAAAACTGTTTGTTAGCTTTATCATAATGGCAGTTCACTGCTAATAATTTGTGTGGAGATTCCCAGACGCTTATCTCAATTTGTTGTATTGAAAAATGCTGCATTTAAAAAATACACTATCATAATCCTGGTAGTGGTGAAGGCAGTAGGAAAGGACGAAAGCAGGGATTAAACCATGAGCATTGTTGAGTGAATATTTCCTTGTTAAACATCACCTCACCATATTTAAAATCCTATAAATGGTGCTGTCTGTCCATTCTAATCAACTATTCATTGGCATAGTTCATGATGTCTTTATTTAGTCAGCAGTCATATTTCAATGGCATTTGGCTTAGGATCAAGCACAAATAACTCCTACAGTAGCCATTGCAGCATGTGACCATGCTGCACAAAATATTAACTTGAAACAAGACTCCACTGCTCTACATCATAAATGTCCATGTAACTGCAAGAAGGTGTAATCTCTTCACCTCCTGAAATGTATTGATTATCTTGTCAGTATTTGTGCTTCTTTCCTTACTTTTGTCATTTCTCCACCAGTCTTCTCTCCAGCAGTTTACAATATGAATCATCCATTTTAAGTGAGCTTTCAAAGACAATTAAAGCAAGATAATACCAGACAGAAGAAAGCCCAAGCAGATGAAAATGTTTCAGGTCTTTCATGAAATGAAGAGAAACTTCTATATAGATACCTGTAGCTGACCATTTAGCACTGCTGCAATCCACTATAACATGTAGGCTAAAAGGCAACAAGCATGAATTGCACCTTCATTATGATTTATCTCGTCATAATTATGTCATGTGAAGCTCTATTCTAATGATAACCTCTCTATTTTTCCTTCTGTAAATCTGTGTGTGGAAGGAAACAACACCTAGGTTTTATTATCTACCAGGGATGGTACTGATTATCCCTCTGATGTGTCTAGATCATAATATACATTGGAGTGGAGTTAAGTGTATAACTGTTCTTTTTTATTTTTTTCATTTAGGGAGCTGGATTTGAAGAGGCCAATCTATCAAAAAACAGCATGCTATGGGCACTTTGGAAGAGAAGAATTTACTTGGGAAATACCCAAAAAGCTTGTGTTTTAAGCTTTTCCACTTGTTCCATGTTATTGACATGTGATTTAATAATCAGGTAAAATTTCAAGCAGTTGAAGAAAAGACAGTATCTACTCTTTTTAAAATGATATTCTGTAGTTAATAGATATCCTGAAAATTATTTGTATCTGATTTCTAACTTTCATAGTCCCCTTACACTTTCAATGCACGCAGCTCTATCTAGGATAGTATTCAGCTTTGGTAACATGTGAATAATTTAGGCCTGTGACTGTGATCTGACATTAAAATGTTGTGGGTATTGATGCCATACCTATTCTGTCAAGGAAGTCCACTATTGCTTACCCAATTAACTTTGTACTGAACTGGAAGAAGTTGGTGAGGTAACTTTTAGAGTTCTCTGTGAGAGGAGAGCAGAAATAGCACAAAATGCCATAATTATTTGGGCCAGAACTTCCATGACTACAGCTTTAGTTAAGGGGTGCTTCAGTTACGTTTAAACAAATCAGTAAAAATACCCATTTCTAAACTGGTCATTGTAACCCTACATATACCTAGCTCTTAGGTCATGTTATTTGTTTGCTTTTAACATTATATTTTTGTAGTTGTATCTACAAAAATTGATGAACTCCTATGTTGTGAATCTTTCATTCATTTATAGTTATTCTCTCAAACTTGAATTTTCCATGTCTACATGAATTGGAATTGGTTGTATAAATTTCCAACTAAGTTTACTTTGGCCACTTCTGAAATATAATAAAATGTAAAAAACACTTGGAGGACACGACTTTCCTTTTACCTTTCTGTCTGAAAGCATAAAATGGAGAGAGAGCATTTGAAATCATTTAGCTTCTCATCAAGAACTAGAAAGGATGAAAATGCTTGAATATCAAAAATAGCAATAAATTTTAAAAAATTTATCATTAAATTGATACCCAAGACAGAATCTTGGAATATTATAACTGCTCTAATACCAGGGAATTTTAATAGAACACTAAGGGATACAGCTACCTTGCCCCTGTTAACAGAAAGGTAAAGGCTCCAGTGCCAAGTCTACCCAAATGCAAGTAGCTGCTTATGTCATTAGTCTCAAGCAGGTTTTAAAAAGCTTCTTCCTTTTATGCCAAGACTGATCAATCCTTTGATACACCAGAGCTGATGTGAGGTCACTGTACAGTTGTACCTGCACCTTACCTGTCCTGGTACAGTTAACCTGATCTAGCACAGTAGTGCTGCAGTCAATTCTTGTGACCTATACATGAGGCACATTTTTCTTGCATAAGAAAACAAAATTAATTTCTGCAATTCTTTTGTGGGCATTTTTTGCAGTTTTTTTATTTAATGGCAAGTTTTCCTTTTTATCGCAAGACCCTGGACCCTATCATTGCCTGAAAATAATCTGGTTTAGTTTGCATATGGCCATGTAGGCATAAAACCTATCATTAACCTTTATTAAAATTTGTTCAAAATAGTATTGTCTAAGAAATGGTAATGTAGCTTGCTAATTCTGAAATGTCAGAATAATTTCCACTTTTAGTATTACAGGAGTACAATGGCAAGGGGTTGCAGAGATCACTACACAGTAAAATTACTGTAATGGTCTTTAGGAAGAGAGTTTCATGGGCATAGAGTCTCAGTTTTACAGCTGTCTCAATTATAGCTAGTATCAATTTTACTGTCATAATACTTCACCCTTCCAAAGTGAAATAGTGATGCTTTGGTTATCACAGAAAAAGAGCATTTTGATAAAAAGTCTTTTGTTAAATTTAATAAAGAAATTATTATTCAATTGAGGTGTCTGTTAATCACGGCTTATCATCAAACAAAAAAACAAGCAAAGCAACACCACCCAAAAACCCCACAGTGTATTTCAGGCAGTAAGAACATATTCCTGAAACACTTCTTTCACCTTGCTTTCTGGCTTCAAAGTTAAAGACCATTTCTTCAAAG
The DNA here is from genome assembly GCA_013398015.1 of Oreocharis arfaki. NCBI lineage: Eukaryota > Metazoa > Chordata > Aves > Passeriformes > Paramythiidae > Oreocharis > Oreocharis arfaki. The sequence goes on from VZRR01000334.1 coordinate 203,113, forward strand.
AACTGGATAAGCCCCAAATCTTTCTTTCCCTTGTCACTGACTGGTGTTTCAAAGAAGCCAGAAGCACCAGCTGCAGAAGAAATCCCTAACTACAGATGGGGACCTGTACAGTGTACATTCCATCTCCAGAGGCCCTGTCCACAAATTTCAGTGAGTTTTCTAATAACCAGTAAATTAATTTTATTTGTACAGGGTAGCTAATTTGCCCTATATAAAATTTTCCGAAAGAAGAGCAAAAAGATATATGCCTTTTTTGAAGCCAGCAAACAGAGAAAAGTTACCTCTGCTAACTTTGTAATGTCTAATCCAAACCTAAAGACAAAACTCCACAAAAACAGTGATTTTTTTCTGAATGATTGGCATATTTTCCTATTACCATTCTAGAAATAATTAACTTAAACTAGAAACTAAACTATAAAGAAAAGGTTCCCCAATCAGACAAAAGCATTAAGATGGCAATTATTGCTGAAAATTTAGGTAAATCAGAATGTAGCATACATACACAGAGATCAATTAAAATATCTTTGTTTCCAAATGCTTCAACTACTGCTTTATTAGCCTTGTTATTTTAATATCAAATGAACAGGCTTTTATTTGAAATATGTGGCTAGAGTATGTTATAAAAATCTCCCAACATATAGCAGGTGACAATCTGCATAAGAAAAAAACCACACATCCAAAGAACACAACAACTTATGCACTGTATTTTGAAACTAAGACAAAAAGCCACATGAATGAAAGATTTGTACTGCAAAAAATTACTTGGGTGTAACGTGGAGGTACTACTGGCTGTTCACTTCCCAAAGCGCCAGATTCTTGCTTTGGGAAGAATCTTGCAGAGGCGGAAATAAGCTTAAATCTTTCAAAAAGGCATCGTTTCACTCAAACCTAGGCTAGCCAATTAGGAAAGAAAATGAGTGGACAGAGGTGCTGCCTTGGCTTTAAGAGAGCCTTTGGTATATTTCTGATCTCAGAAGAAAAGGAGAGCCTCTACGTGCAAATTGAAGATATCAAATTAAGAATGGTCAAGCCTCTTTTGTTTGCTTTGTGTCAAGATTAGCTTTATGTCTCATTCTTCTGGAGTACTTCATGAGCAATTGCAATAAAAAGTACAAACATTGAGGAAGTATTTAATCTTCTTTCTAAGATGTACTTCTAAAATAGATTTTCAACTGTGCTGAACTTGATGAACCCTATGTAGATCTATGGAGACATTATTATGTGTGCTATTTTCTAGTTATATTTTGATGAAAGGTTATGTAGAGAAATGCAAAGTAGAATGTTAATTCATTGTTATTTAATTAATTTAATTCTTAAGAAGCTGAAAGCAATTACTGGAATGAAAATTAAAGTGCTATATTTAGTACATGCTAATAGAGAAAATGAACTTTTCATTTAATAATTCCCCAGATGATGATTCTGCCCTGCCTTGACCTTATGACACGCAAGGAAATCCCTTCTTTGCCACCTTCCCCACCCAACGTTTTTGGCCAGAATGATTTGTGGTGCACTCTGCGTGCAGCTGTAGAAGAAAGAGGACTAGGTGAGAGTTAAAATGGGAAGGCTGGAGCAGAGCTTTTTAATCAGGAGCTCAAGCATCCCACTGGAGTCCAGTGTGGTCATCAGAACTGGGATGCAAACTAGTAACAGATGGCACAATCTTGTTGTCCTCTGCTTTTCTACAGGAACTGTGCCAGCATATAAGTGGATAAGCCTTACTGCTTTTAGCAACTTTAAAAAAATCCATAGGCCTCTCAAGCTGCAAAAATAAAAAGAATACATTACTTTTTTCTGACCAAGTACACTTTAAAAACTGGAGCATTTTACCACACTTTTGCCTCAGTAATAAATGAAAATGTCAGCCCCCACCACTGCAGAGCCTTCTAGACTCACTGAATGATCTGCTTGACCTCTCCAGTATGGTCCTTGATATTTAAAACCACAGAGGTTAGTAAAATATTACCTAGGTATCCTTTTGAAGTTTTTTAATCCAGAAAAGCTGCATTCATATCAAGGCTCTCCTATCTTACCTGCAGTAGCTGCAGTGCCAAATACATCCTGATTTTTTCAAATGTAACATTCCTGCTGCCTATCCTACATTTTTTTCTTATACCTCCTTCATGTGTAACAGATAGTTACTGCTCCTGCAATCTTTCTGAGAACAAGCTCCCACTGTAAGCTACGACTGACCTATCTTAGCACTTTCAAGCAACAATTGGTTGAGCTTTTAGTATCAAATCTCACACTTGATGCCTACCTGCATATAATTTTTGGAATGGAATTTTGATTATTTGTGTCAAGAGCCTTTCTCAACAGTCAAATCTCTTGCATAAGCAGTAAACCTAAAACGTTTTAAATACAATCCGTTTTCATGGATAGACTTTTATTTACTAATTTTTATACATTAAAAATGTACACAATGATAGAGAATCACTATTCTCAGACAATACATTTAATGGCATTTCAATCAGGCATGGTGCTGCTGAAACAAATGAAGTCCTGCTGCCTTGTCATCCTCAGCTGTTTCTTCTGACTTTGGGACATCTCTTCTGCCCTGAGGTAAATGTGAGACTCGTCAGTGAAACAGGGAATTTTAGCGCACTGTTAAACCTGGTTAGCAAAAAACCCACAAAAAACCAAATATCCAAGAGGTTATTTTAGCCCAGGTCACTCAGTCTGTTACTGAAGTTACATCAGAAACCTCAGTCTTCATTTAAGCTGAGCTAATATGAAGTAGTTGCCTCATAATCGTCATATCTATGATATTGCCTCATATCTGTGACAGAGTCTTCCATTTGTGAACAAGAAAGCTACTAAAATAAAACCTAGACCTTCAAAAACAGAAGGATTGCCTCTGTGGGTCCTCATAGAAGTTCCTGTCCTTTCTCCAGTGGCCTTTTATGAATGAGTCTTTGACGGGGTAGGTGCAGGTGAATGATACAAGGGATGATAACTGGAACAGTATGGTGTAGCAAGCCTAACTAGCAGTGTTTGTTTGTAAAAAATAATCCCAGCATTTCCCTGAACAAAAATAACCAGAAAAGTCAGAAACCAAAACAAGACTGAAGGTAAGATGCTCCTGCAGGTAAGGAATTTTCTGCAAAGAAGTAATGTTTAACAAAGAAGTATGGTTTAACAAAAGAAGTTTCATTATAGGGAGAATTGAAAAATAGCAGCTGAGCTGACCCCTGCTACAGATAGAAGGAAACTCTCTACCATAACCTTTGACAATTTGGGGTTTTTTTAATTAAAGGGATAAAAACATGGGATCTCCATGTAAATCTACTGGCTGTTTAGACAACACTTCTTGACTGATCAAGCATTACAGAACAGTGAGGGAATCACAAGAGGCCATGCCCCTGTAATTTACACAGTGCATGAAGAACATCAAGAACATCTTTGTTTATGGAAGTCGATTGAGAAATACAACTTTAAAAAATTTAACCAGTCATCTGTGCAGGAGAAAGTAGCCATGGCCACCTGAAATCTTACAGAATTTGCGGATGTCTTGGATCATTTCAAAGTGATAGCTGCTGGCAGGGTGCAGACAGTAAAGACTGAACTTCTGAAGGAGCTTCTTGACCATCAGTGTTATTTCCAGAATAAAGTTTGGAGACAAGCCTTCCTTGTAGTGGTCTGCTGTCCCAGGTCATACAGCCTTATTCCGAAAATGGGCTGACCAGTTTGGGATATGCCGAACACACAAAGGAGTCAGCCTTACCTGTAAAAATGCAGGCTTGACACTCTCTGTGGATATGGCAGTTCCCAGCATTCATGCGTGTGTTGATTTTGCATGGCCTGGTTTTTCGGGGGGGTGGGGGGCAGAAGTGGCTTCTGTGAGAAGCTGCTGGAAGCTTCCACCCTGTCCAGCAGAGCCAATCTGTGATGGCTCTGAAGATGAACATGCTGCTGGCCAAAATTGGGCCAATTAGAGAGGCTGCTAACGCCTCTGTGATAACATATTTAAGAAGAAATTAAAACAAAAGTAGGGGTGCAGTTTTAATTCTATCCAAAGAGGAGGAGGTGAGAACATGTGAGGGAAACAACATGGCGACACCAAGGTCAGTGGAAGAGGCGGGGGGGGCGGTGCTCCAGGCCGAGATTCCTCTGCAGGCCGTGGTGCAGCTGTGCCCCTGCAGCCCATGGGGATCCATGGGGAATGCAGAGATCCACCCGCAGCCCGTGGGGGAGGTGCCCGTGCCGGNGCAGTTTTGGGAGGACTGCTGCTCGTGAGGGTGGACCCACATCGGAGAAGTTCACGGAGAACTGTGCCCTGTGGGAGGGACTCAACTGCATAGCAAGGGATCACCTTCTCTCCCTGACCAGCGGAAGGAAACCTCGGGTGATGAACTGACCAAACCCCCATGCCCCGTCTCCCTGCACTGTCAGTGGGAAGGAGGGAGGGGTTGGGAAAAAAAGGTGTTCCTTAAGGGCTTATTTCACTTCTCATTATCCTCTTCTGATTTTGTTAGTAATAAACTCTTGGTAGTTCTAAGTTGAGCCTGTTTTGCCCTTGGAGTGTTTTCTCCCGGTCCTTATCCCAACTCATGAACCCTTCATTGAATTTTTCTCTCCTGTGCGCAGCTGTGGCAGGGGAGGGTGAGTGAGCGACTCTCGTGGGTGGCCTGGCGTTGGGCCAGTGTCAAACCACGACAGTGTGACACACGGAGAGCGCTCCCCCCCACGCCCTCCCGCGCGTCCCGGTGCTGGCAGTGGGGGTGCAGGGAAGGCAGCGGCTGGCCCGTCAGGTTTGCGGGGGAAAGCGACAGACGTGGGAAGATGCTGAGGGCAGACGAATACGGAAAAAACGCCCGCAATGGTCTGTGGGAAAACCGCAGGTGCTGCCCAAGAGATAGCAGTGCCGGCGGACAGGAGAACATTTATCTCTCGCCGACTGCCAACCTAAGTGTTAACTTGGGGAAACGCACCGCTGCCTAGGAAATGGCGACCATTCCTGGGGGAAAAAGCCGCGGGCAGGGCGGGAAGGCGAGCACCGCGCGTCGCCCGGGGCCGGCGGGAGTGGGAGCCCGGGCGAGAACCGGGGGCCGGGAGCGGCAGCGGAGGCGGGGCAGGAGCGGGAGTCGATAAGGGAAGGGAGCAGGAGCCGAGCCGGAGCGGCAACGGAGCGAGAGGCGGAGCTCCTGCCGCGGGGCGGGGCCGTGCCCGGCCCGGCTGCGGCGGGCGGGCGGCACCGGGAGCGCGTAAATGACGCAGCGTTCCCGGAAGCCGCCCGGAGCTGAGGGAAGGGTGGCTGAAGAGAGGGTAGGAGAAGGCAGGCGGGCTCTCGCTGCGGCTGTCGGTAGCTTGGCGGAGCCCTCCAACTCCATCCCACCCTGCTTCCATCCCTTTCCGTCCCGCCCCATTCTATTCCATTCCTACGCGCCTGGCCGCCGCCGGGCATTGCCTGCCGGGGGCCATGTCGCTCTTCCAGTCCGCCCTGGACTTCCTGGCGGGCCCCGGCTCCCTAGGAGCCGCCAGCCGCGACCAGAACGATTTCGTGGGGCAGACGGTGGAGATGGGCGAGATGAAGCTGCGCATCAAGCGGGTCATCGCCGAGGGTAAGAGCGGTCGGCAGGGCCGGGCCGTGCGGGGCGGACCCCGGCGCTGCGGGGCTGGGCTGGGCTTCCCCGCGGGCCTCCCGCTCCCCTTTTCCCCGTCTCCTGTTCCTAGACCGGGAGGGTTTCCTCCTTGGCAGGCCGCGCCCGGGTGGGGGCGGGCGGGGCGGCGGTTCCGGCCTCTCGGGAAGGGCTGGCGGTGTCCGTGCCGCTCCGCGCCGAGCCGCTGTTACCGGCGCGGGGGGACGGTGTCCCCAGGCCCGGGCGTCGGAGCGGTGCCTGGTGGTACTGTCCCGCGTGAGGAATAGCCGCCCGAGAGCCGCTGTGTTGTGTGGCCGCTTCTTCGCTTGTTTCGTGGTTTAAAACGCTTTCACCACATAACAGAAGTCAAAGGAGTTTATAATCTATCAAGGTCTTTATAATCTACCGAGGACCTCATGGAAATTCTGGATTGTATGTCGGTTTTGTTTTTTTTCTTTAGTGACAATGTATATATAATATAAGGCCAAAAATGCAAGATTGCCTCTGTTGTTTGGAAAACTATGGAATGCAGGAAATGTGTTTGCTTTAAACACACATGTTAGGAGGCTGATCTTACTATGCGCGTAGACTTTGCTACAGTACAAGGAGTTAAATATCTGGGCAATTTTCAGTTTCAGGGAAGTTTTGGGTAGGTAGCCTGGCACGCAACTTGTTGATCTGTTTTAGAAGAGATGCTATGTTCGATGGATGAAAATTATTTAGATATTAGCAGAAATTTGGATTGTCTTGTCCTTGTGGTCTGAGAAAATACTTTCTTTCTCAAGCAGAAGAACCGTTGAAGGCTAGTCTCAGAGGACTAAACTGTGAGCTTTTCCGTGCTACTGCATGGAAATATTCAATATTTCGCTAACTTTATAGAGATGGTTTATCTTATTTAGGTTAAGTACCTCAAGGCTCTGTTTAGTGCTCTTTTTCGTTATTGGAGTTTCCTTCTGCAGTTTCTTCTTGTAATTATCTGGTACCAAGTAGTTTTCTGTTGAAATCTTAGTGATCAGCATAGAAGAAAAATTTGGTTCTGTAAGGTTAGCTTCCTCAAACCACTTATAAGCTACTTACAAAATTTTTGTGCTTTAAAACGACAGCAAATAGGTCTTCACCACTGCTTTATCTTCTCAAGGGCAATAATTTGTCACTTGAGTGCTCAAACACTTTTGGCATATGATCTTAGAGAAAACCTGTCAGTTTCTTATGTAGTAAGTTGTATTTAAAAGAGTACTAAATGTCATGTCCTCCTGTTCCGCCTTCAGCCTTTACTTACGGCTTCTTTATAGTTAGAGTTGTGAGTGTAATGTAAGCACTCAGCTTACATTCACTCAGGATGTGAATGTTAGAAGAACTGTCTGTGCTGCTGATACTGTAGCGTTCTTGCAGGCCGTGACCACAGTAGTTACCAAAGGAAAGTTAGGGCAGGAAGCTATTTTTGAGGCATACGTGCTATTTAGTTCTTGGTTCTGGAGCAGGTATTTTAGTACTTAACTTTGACAGCAGCCTACTGTTTCCTGGGGTCTGACACAGGCATTATAAAACGTCCAGGGAAAGATGCCAGGTTAGGTGACTTAAAGCAAATGGAGACATGCTTTAGCTCTACAGTTCTTGACAATTTCTCTGTAACCGCTGCTTTGTGTTCCATGTTTGTCTCGGTGTTGTGGTGTCATTTTATGTTGTTTTCTTTCCTAATTTTGCTAACTGAAGTTGGGCTAGCTGCTTGCTCTTTCTGGAAAGTATAATTTTCTAGCCAATGTAGCTGATCTAAAAGAACCCTTGCGATATATTGAGTATAAAGGTAAAATAGATATAAAATGTAGAAGTCCCAGCCTCTCCTGCTATCTTCAGACTTGAATTTGTCTGTAGCCTTTTTTTTATTTCTCAACTTGCATTTATCTTTCAGCTCTGGACCCGTTGTGGTACCTTCTGATACACGGATCCACAGCTGTGGCTTATATGTATTCTCGTCCATGTTTACAAATACAGAATCTGTTTTTCTTCTAGATCGGTTCTGTCGTGCAAATTCCCTACTGGAAAGTCAAGTGCTGCCTTCTGAATTTGGATTTCAGAATGGTGAACTGCGTGTCGTCTGGCAGTACAGAGAGAGAGCCTTTTCTCTAGGCTCGTACATTCAGCTTTGTTTGTAGATGGTGTGAGCAGAGCCTGTGGTTTAGCATTGCACGGTATCATGTGGCAGCACAGGTTCAGTTATTCCCATAGCCCACAGCTCCTTCCCTCTCTGTAGTGTGCTGGACACCAGGGCTGGTGCAGATCCATGTGTGGCTGTGCTCTAAGCTGCGACTTGTTGCACAAGTCGCTTGGACATGTTTCCCTGGTTGTTTCACAGAGGTGTCGTGCTGGGGTGGGACTGGGCTGATTGAAAATACGGTGTGCTGCTGCAGGAGGCTCACATCCCGGTGGGGGTGATCTCTAGTGCTGATGCTACCTCTAAGTGCAAGAACAGACTAAATGTGTCAGAGGTTGGACCGAGCACTCCTGGAATATTGTATCCTGTTTCTTTTTCTGCTTGGACAGTTCAGTGGCTCACTGCAGATAAGATTTGAGAGGACATTGGTGGGGGCCTTTGCATATAATCCCTGCTTTTCTTAGGTATGATGGTGGCTTCAGGTGTCATGGCTCTCTTGGGTCCTCCACTTAAGTGTACAGACTCCCTCACAATTTTACTTAAGTAAAATAGTCACAGATATCCTACCTAATTAGTGAATATTGTTGCTTCTTTTGCGTATGAGGCTGAACACTTTAGAATAAACCAGGTGTTTGGTTGTGTGAAGAACCAGAAACAAGTTCTGTAGCATGTGTTTAACAACCATTCTTCAGATGCAGTGATTTCTTATACTTCCTTTGAGCAACAAACATTGACAAAAAAGCACACGAGAAGAGAAACATGATGAGAAAAAGAAAGCATTATTCAGACTGTTTGATCTGAGTCTAAAGCTTTTACCATCATGAAAAAATCATTCAAAAAGATAGCAATAGGCTACAGACTTAAATGGCTACAGACTTTAATATTTTTTTTGAGTTTATAAATAGGCATCATAACTTGAAGCCACATAGGTAGGGACTTGTTACAAGCTGCTTTCTGTCAAGGTGAAACTTCTGCAATTAAAGCAACTTTTTTTTTCTTTGCTACTTTAAGGCTTCCCCAGTATTTTGAGTGTGAACAGGCAGTATTACAGTTTGCCGAGCTTATAGGAAGAATTTTATGGTCTCTGCAACTACTGGATTAATAGGATAATGATGACCTGATTAGGTCCGGGTTTTTGGGTGGATTTAATTTGTAAAACTCTAGCAGCAGAGGCAGGATGAATGCTTGATGTCAAGTTTCTGTGAACATTGTTAGTTTTATTTGCTGACAGATAGGAGTCAATTTTTTTTTACCCAAAAGAATGACTAAAGCACTTGACCTAGCAGCTTTCCAGTTTGCGTTCTCTTTACGGTAAATGTAGACAATGTTTTCAGCATGGAGCAGAACAGTTCTGTTTTTCAAAGCTGTTGTTTCTTGGCTGTAGCAGTTCCTGAATCCAGGGGAGCTCTGAAAGTTTCGAGATATTCTGCCTCTGTGCTTCTCAAGGGTGTGGGAAAATGTACAGATCTTTAAGTTTGGGCCGTTCTTCATTCTTGAGGCAGTTTCATCTTGTTACAAGGACTTTGAAATGGACACAAATGCATGACTGGACTTAAAAAAAAAAGCGCTTGTGAATCAATGTTTGGCAGCAATAACAGCATCTTTTCTGATTTGATATTCTGATAGAAAAGCTTTCAGGTAAGGTGCACTGTAACTTACAGTCCAGGCTATAATTACAGTGTTTCAATCAAGTTATGGTTGAAACATAAGCCACTGAAAATTGATATAGAAGCAAATTTGGTCAGTGTTTGGGAGGGGAGTAGACAAGTCATATCAAATCGTTACAAACAGGAAGCTACTCCCACCCTCGTTTTCTCATGACTAGTTAAGTATGTAATGAAACAGTGAGTGAATTACAGTAGCAAGCAGTGTTATGTTGTGGTTGATGTCCGTATTTTGATGCTTCTCTAGCTGTCGTTTTGCTGAAGCTGCTTATCTGAAAAAAATAGTTTGTGAAGATGTGAAAAACAGGGACAGGATAAAAAAGAACAGTTAAAATCCAACTTGATGGGTAAGTGGAGTGAAGTTATTCAGTATTACGTAATGCCTAGGTTTGACTTGAGGGAGAATTCGAATCTCTTGGTTGGAAAAGCAAGGGTCTTCAAATCTTTGTAAGAGAATGATGAAGTACTGACAGGAGCACTGTCTGAGGTCTGTGGTGGTATAAGTGTAGAGTACTCACTGATAAAGCAAATGAGGTAGGGCTAGTTCCTGGTTTTCATGAGTTGGTGCAGTGCTCTGTGGTGAGGCTTGATGTGTGAGCGCTTCTGTCTACAGAAAAGCAATAAACCCAGTTTTCTTCTGCTGTAATTTCTGTGGCAGAAGATATTAACTGAGACAGCTTTGGAGGGCTTGGGTTGTGTTCTGAGAACGGGGCTCTGAAATGCCTCAGCAATGCAAAACCTGTCTCTCTGGGCAATAGCTGGGATGGGTGTGCCCACATCTACACTGGTTATCTGTATGGGGGAATACTGAGATGATTTTGCTGTTACAGAAAGCTTCAGAAAACTGTCTTAAAACCATCTACAAACATTTACATGAGTAGAAAAAATAAGTGAAAACACCCAAATTTGTACTTACATTCTTTAGACACCCCTAGAAGTTGTTCTACTCTTAAGCTCCATTTTACTGTTTGCGTCTGTTAGGCCTGCTGTACAGGTGTTTGTTTGTACAGGTTTGTTGAAAGTGCTTTTTGAATTATTTCTTCTGGGTTTTTTGCAAAATATATTGGTCAGAGGGCCTGGAGTAAACTGTTAGGGCAGAGGAGAAATTTTGCCAGTAAACTTGTCCCTACTGAGGGTATATTAAAACTGCTTTAATAGACTACTTTATCAAGGGAGCCAGCATCAAACTGTAAATGAAACTGCTTTTCAGAATGAAGCAGTAGGACTAGTTTCACCTTTTGTGTAAGAATTGCTTTCATCAAAAACAGATGGTTTTAAAAGAAGTGAATTAAAAGTACCTTCATAACGTGCTCTGACTCCTTTGGTATCCCAGAAAATCCCCGGATTTAAACATGGTATCTGCTGTAGTGCTGCAGTAGTAGTGAACCAAACACTACATGGAATGAGCCGTGTTGTAAGGAGCTGAGTTCTGATCAGGTAAAAGAGTGAAATGACAGAATGGGAAACTAATTTGAAGCTGATGTTTGGGAGGGACGTGGTTGTAAAAGGTGAGCTTGTAGGCCATAGCAGTTGCATTTGTGATAAAGAAGGTGCAATAAGTAGGAATTAACCAGTTGTGATACCACTGGCTTTTCTCTGGAAATCTGCAAAGTTTAATGAACTTTATTCTTGTTTAGCATTTCAGTACTCAATAATAATCAGTGCAATCACTGAAGTAAAAATGTCTATTTTAAGCTAGTTATGTACTCTCAAACCTCTACTATCTTGATGAGGTTTGTGCACTGTTCTTGAGCAAAGGGAAGTGTTTGAGAAAATAGATAGTTTGACAAAAGGAGCTGGAAGGAAAATATTTTATGAAATAACACATTGCAATTTAGTAACACTATTACCCTTATTGGAATGTGTACTTCAGTGCTTGAAAATGCTTTCTGGTTTTAATATGAAGCTTGAAGAATGACAATTATTTTGAAAATAGGAGGTGTATGTTTAACACTTATCTTTCTTGGTTATTGGTGGTTTTTTATAGGACGTATTAGCTGTCTAATACAAAAAAGTTTAATTGAAATTATTAGGTAATATTGGCTGTACTGAGTTTTAGTTTTATAAGGATCTTTTTAAAAAAATGGCTTCATAAGAAATCTGCATATGCAGACTTAACAAAATGCAGGAAAGTAACAATGTCAGTGTGCTCTTGCTTCTATGTACAAGAAAGGAATAGAATATTTGAACTCTTGTGTGCAGGTAACCAGAAATCGTGACCAGATGCTGAAAAATATGTGCTTGCTACGTTCAGAAATGTATCTAAATTCATGTATTGTTTCTGTTAGACTGAAAAGAATTATGTACCTAAATATTGAAATTAAAACTGACTTAATGTGCTTTCTTCTTGTAGGGGGTTTTGCTTTTGTCTATGAAGCTCAAGATCTTGGAAGTGGCAAAGATTATGCTTTGAAGGTAATATTAATTTATTCCACTACAGGTTTATAAGGTCTGTCTTTTAGCTTGATATTTTAGCATGACAGTTAATCCTTGATGTATGCCACTGAACAAGTACCTTGGAAAAATCCAGTGTAATAGTCATGTTTATGGCCCAGTATTTAGAATGCTCATTCCAGTTAGAACCCTGCACTTCATACTTAGAGACAAACATGGGAGTTGGTCTTTTAGGTGCCACTGGAGGGGTTTTTTTTAAAATTTGGTTTAGAAATCCATGGCCCAGTCCAAAACATTTTTTTGCGTGGGTAAAAAGAGTATTTCGTAGTTACCTTAAGTGGGGTGCAGGGATCTTTTTCACTTGTCGGAAGCAGATTTAGCGTACCTTCTTACTTTAAGAGAGAGTTTAATTAGTGTTAAAACTAATGCTCCCTACTTTCACTCTCTGTTTAAACATTCAGCCTGGTGCTTTTTAGAGATGCTTTTCTGAATTCTTTGTTTCTAGGGCTTCTGGTAATCAGCTGTAAACAGGGTAGTTGTGTGAGGGGTGGGAGAGGTAAGATGGCATTATACCACCAGTAATAATGGGTTTTTTTTCCATTTCATGCCACATCCTACAGTAACAAAACATGTGACCAAAGCCATATACTATATGTGTTCAAAAGGTCCTCTAGAAGTAGCCCCATTAAAAAATAACAGGTAAAAGGTGAACCGTTACTATTCTTCCTGTGTTCTGTAAAACTGGTACTTTTGTAGCAAATGCTCAGGCTGATTGTAGTCATATGTTGACTGCAAATCCAGGTAATACTAGAAACGGTAATGCTTAATTTTTTTACTGATTGCACAAGTACCATTGAAATAGCTGGGCTACGTAATTTGGAGGAGTTCTGTCTAGAGTGAGTTGCAGGTTGTTGCTGAATATTTCAGACAGAAGGTGAATCTTAGGCCACAATGCTGCAGCCAGGAGACTTTAGTGTTTTATATATCAGAACTGTCAGAGCAGTTACTTTTAAGAGTGTCAAAAGTTACAACTGCTCAGTTACCATTAAACCTGAATAGTCCAGGTAACTGAAAAACTGGGTATTATTTATGGCAGAATGGCAAAATGTACAATAAGCCAGCTCTTTTTACTGCCTCATTACTGGTTCTTTGGTTTTTGACTATAATTCATCCTTCATATTCTGTGAAAAAAAATCTATGCACTGTTATTCTGTAAGTTTTAGTAACTGTATCTTCTAAACCAATTATTTTGGGTTTTTTGACAGCGATTGTTGTCTAATGAAGAGGAAAAGAACAAAGCCATCATTCAGGAAGTTTGTTTTATGGTATCCTTTTCTGTAACATATATAACTCTCTGATATTTCTGGGAAACAAAGCACTGCTGTACAGATTCTGTGGTTTTTTCATGCCGTACACTGCCTAAGAGGACTGGCATTCTGGAGGTCTGGGTTCGTGGTTTGTCATGGATCTGATACCAGCATCCAGAATTCAGTTTTTCAAAAATTTCTGTAATATAAACTGTGCAGATAATTTTTTAGCTGGTGTAGACTGTGCCATGTACTTTTAGCAAGAAGTGAAATTCTTATTTGGGCTTTCTTGCAGCCCTGTGAATGTAGTCAAGAGACCTTTTGACTATTCATATAATATGTAGTTCTGAAATAGAATTCCCTTATGTGCACTGGATTTGTTGCTCTTTGCTTTTAATGTTTATTAATTTCTGCTTTGAATACATCTGGCTTTAAGAAGTAATGCTGGATATTAAGGAAGAAATTTCATTAGACTACATGCATCAGAAACAAGAAGCACATGTTTCTCAGTGTCCTTGCTGTTCTTCTTGTCTTCGGTCAGGTAGTAGGGTATAATGTAATCTCAGAGTATTTTCAATCCTTGGTTTTAGTAAATTCAGTATTTTTTCCCTGGCTTGGCTCTTCTTAGGCCCTCAGTTTGTTTCAAGAGTCAGTGAGTAGCTGTGGTATGCTGCTGTGTTCCTCTCCGAGTATCCAACTACATTTTGAATTAGCAGGCTGATCACAATAAAGACCACTGATCTTATTTTAAGCTACTCAAAGATTTCTTTTTATAGTTGCTGATGTTTGGCAAAATCTTAGCCAGAACACCGCTTACTAGAAGTTCACTTCCAAGAGCAGAGTACTGTAACACTATACATTTTCTATCTACTCTGACATTATCTTGCTGAGAGTAAAGAACTCAATGTTCTTTAGATGTTTTTCACGAATCAGAGTCATTAAAGCATGTGTACAAAATGATGAGGGGTTAATTGTTGCTAACTTTCTGAGATAAGACTGTGAAATGCAGTTAATTTCTGCAGCCCTCAGTAGAAGGTTGTGGACAGATGCATGAGATTGGATTCGTGCAAATTGCGTGGATCCAACTTGCCCTTTTGTGATAGTTTTGTTCTACTTACAGTCTTTGCTTTTTTCTCTTCAGACTTGGTGAATGCATCCTGTAAATAGACTGTGTTTGTCTCGTAGGCATGAGTCTCAGTGCATGCACAGACAGGCATAATGCTGCATAACTTCCACTGGCAGGAGCGGAGATCACTTACACTGTACTCCCCTTTACATAGTTCAAAAATGATACCTCTAATTTTTGAACTGGAAGTGAAACATGATAAAGGTTTTAGCATGAAAAATTATTACCAATGATGGGAAGATAAGTTTCTTGCAATTTTAGACCTCTAATTGTTTTGAACTTTATTTTAGTTGCTTAAAATTGAAGCATGGCATAATTAATACTTCCTTGGGAAAGGTAGATGAAGAGGCAATAGCCATTTCTTGATCAGCCGTCTAGAGAAGTAGCTGGTGATTACGAGATGTCCTTCCCTGCTACTCATGCTAAGCTCTTGCAGTCATTGTCAGAAGATAAAAAGAACTAGACCTGTTACTGAGTCCAGTTTCCTCTGAGCTGTAATCACAAAGATTTTTTTAACATTTAATTTTGACTTATTATTACATTACCTTAGGTTGCTTTCTCAGCAAAGACATGGATTTTCCTGTTTTGCTTAGGGTATTGATTGCAGCTGTTATGCTTTCTGTGGTTTTAAGCTAACATTTGAAATGAACTACTGGATGCAATAGTATCAATGAACTTGGCAATCATCTTCCTTGAACATGTTATCTCCAGAAAAAACTTTCAGGTCATCCCAACATTGTCCAGTTTTGCTCTGCAGCATCTATAGGAAAAGAAGAATCAGACACGGGGCAGGGAGAGTTTCTTCTGCTTACAGAGCTGTGTAAAGGTAAACTTTTATTTCTTTTCCCAGCAGTGCACATTGCTTCTGGCAGCTGTTTTGCACAGGTTGCTTGTTAACTTTCAAGCTTTGCATGACTGCAGAAGCTATGGTTCAGTGGAGCTCGAGTTCAGCCTTATCTTTTATAGGATAAAGATCATGGTTTTTTAGACTACAGTTTAACCTTGTCTTAAATATGAGGTAATCATTAAGTTTTTTGAGTGTGAGACTAGTCAAAGAAACGAAGAGTAGGAGTAGTTCCTTAGAGCACTCATTCTTTTGTCACTGTAGTCAGTGTGGACTTGCCATTTTCTGCATATCTATTAAATGCAACTCAAGACTGTAACCCATCTTGACAAGGGTCTATTTGCATCAAGCTTTCAGAATTTGTGGTGTTCTCTGTGTGCTTATGTGAATTTCTTTGATTTCCTGCAGGACAGCTGGTAGAATTCTTAAAGAAAGTAGAATCCAAAGGACCTATCTCTTGTGACACAGTTTTGAAGATCTTTTATCAGACCTGCAGAGCAGTGCAGCATATGCATAAGCAAAAGCCTCCTATTATCCACAGAGACTTAAAGGTGGGTTATGATATTTAAATAAAGGCTGAACTTCTGAACAGCAGAGGAGCCTGTTGGGTTGGATCAGTGTTAAAAGCGACTCTTGAGTGTGGTGCTTAGATCTGTTGCCTTGCCTCCACTGCTGAGTGTTAGTGAAGGTCATCACTGAAATACTTGTATCTCTTCAAACATCTCTTCCTTGTGCTTGGGGTTAGGGACTGCTTGTACTCTATCTGAAACAAGCTGGCAGAAAAGTACTGTATCATGTTTTGCTGATTGAGTTAGCCTAAGTATGTTTTTGATAAAATAGCCAATTACAACTAGTGAACTGCAGTTCTGGGATAAATAGGTGTCTTAATAGAAGAGGTAGGGTTTTGAAGGAGAAGAATGTGGAATTGTCTGTCAAGGATTACATTGCCATTGAGAATGTGTAGTAAGCCGTTAGTTTTAGAACTGGTACCTTGCATTGTACTTCAGTGCTTGTTTTTAATTTGAATTTTAAAATTTGTTAGGCGTAATTCATGTTCGGTTTTGTTTCTTAGGTTTTTTTTGTTTGTGTGTTTTAGTAGCCTTTACCTGTGGTCTATAGGGTTATGCTGTAGAAAGTGTTCTACCCTTAAGAGCTTTGGAGGTTTGAAACCTGGGTTTGAATTTTGTATTTTGAAGACATGGGTTCACCTTTACTTGTTCACTGTACCTTAGATGAACAAGCCCTAAGTGAGATTCTGATATACTATGAATATATTTGAATTTTCATTAACATAAACAAATAAGGGAGAGAAGATTTTTACTCTTGGAACAGTGTCTGAATTTCAGTGTCTGTATCCAGCCTGATGTGATTTCATTTGAATATAAAAATAGGAAAATTTGTTCCTCCTTAAGTAAGCATGTAGTCAGTTACTTTGAGGAAAGGAACCTAAGACCACTCTTTCAGAATTTATTGTGTCAAGTGTTTTCAGCACTCTGCATGACAGCTTTAATGTTGGCTATCAGTGTAGCTCATAAATACAAACCTAGCTTTGGTGACAGAGGACTCCTGGTTGTTTTGTGCTTGGTACCATTGAACAGGCTTTTTCACACTGTATATTCTGACTCAGCAGGCGAGGTCGTGTTAAAGTCATATTAACCATTTTTCACTGAAATTATATATGCCAGCCCCTGTCTTGTAGAAAAGGCGCATCTGTCTTGTGGAAAAAAAAAGCATAGAAAACCCTATTTCTTTCGTAGCCAGCTGCATAGATTTTGAGCTAATGCTGTAATTCAAGACCTGTTTTTTCTTCTTGAGGAGTGTACAGAGATAAAACATGGGAAAAGACAGGAATTTGGTTTTGTGTTGGTCTCATGTTGCAGAGGCTGCAAAGCAAGGTTAAATGATTGTTGTGCTGCAAGCGGTAGAGGCCTTACTACAGCCAGGAGCCAAATAGGGATCATTTAACTGTGCTACCCTTTTTAGCAGGCTAAACTAAGGTCAGCTGCCTAGAAAACTGTGAGTCAAAGTTTTGAGCCAATTAACTTTGACTCCTTTTCTCAACATTACACAGAGGTACAAATTTCGTATTTCAGCCTTTCAGTGGTTATCACTCTGAGTACATCTGCCCAATACTTTTACTCTTTGCTTAAGTTTCTTCTACACTTCTATTAACAATACAGGAAGGTTGGAATTTGTGGAGTAGAAAAAGGCAGGTATAATGGATGATGGACTATTCAGGTAGCACGTGGTCCTCAAATAGCTGTTTTCTGTCTCTGTACAGGGTCTCAGCTGACTCTTTATGGCTGTCTCCTTAGAAGCCTACTTCTCTAATAGTTCCTTCCTCTTTTGTGTCTATAGCAGTCCTAACCTCCACTCCGTTGCAGTTAAGCTAAAAGGGTTCCGTTTTATGCCTGAAAACATTTGGATTCTAAGACACTGCTTCTGCAAGTTCTCATCTGAAAATCTGGCCTATTCTTAGGCTCTAATGAAATTATTTTTTCCCCCTGGGGTTTATTTCTTGCTCTCCTGAATGTTTCCTGCCCGTGTGCTTGCTGCGTCCTTTTAAAACTTGACTATGTTGCTACCATATGAAACTACAATACTGTCAGAAGTCTTTGTTCTCCTGTAAACAGTATTTTTGGCTCAAATGATTCGTTTTTATATGTATGCACAAATTAAGATGATGTGTTAAAGTGTATGTGTTAGTGTACAGGGCAAAAAAGATGCATTATTTGATCTATTGTTCTACATCTTTTTGAAGGTGGAAAACTTGCTGATTAGTAACCAGGGGACAATTAAACTTTGTGACTTCGGTAGTGCTACAACTATAGCTTACTATCCTGACTACAACTGGTCTGCACAGAAGAGAGCGCTGGTTGAAGAAGAGGTGAGACTATTTCAATGTGATTTAATTTAAATATCAACAGTGGATTAATTTAACTGTTAGTATTAATCTGGTATTAATTCATGAGACTTCTAAGACAACTGAAGTTTGTTTCAGTTAGAGTGTTGTTTATAAAGTTTTGGTTTTGGATTTGTTTTGCCGGAATTCAAAAGCTGTCTGCAGTTACAATCAAAGCTTGTGTTCTGTAGCTGCATACAGAAACACTGCTTCAGCATGGTCGGTGTCCATTCTACAATTTGCTGTGAAAATAGAAGTGATTACTAGACCTTCTTCTAATTGCACTCTTGACGAGAAATTGGTTGTGCCAGACTGGCGGTGCCATTGGTTGTCCCATCTTCCTTCTGATCTGTTTTTCTCAGTTGAATGATAGATAAAAGAGAGCCAAATCTGCTCAGCGGAATAGGAATGGGCAATATTACAGTGCCCTGGGCTACAACGGCCAAGTCTAGCGTGCAGTGTGCTTTTGCAAAGTGCGTTTGTCCTTAGTTTAGAGTTGAGAGTAATGCTGGTAAATCTTATGTAGTACATCTGCAGGAGAAATACTCTCCAAGTTCCTGGGTGCAGCTTTTGACATCGCAAGTCTCTGTAAAAGTCCCCTGTTTTGCAATCTGGCTTTCTTGGAAAGCACTCGACTGGTTTCTGGTGAAATAAGGGTGTCCAACCCCTGTCTTGTATAGTCTGTGCAAAAAGATGGTAGAAAAAATCTCTTTAGGTATCCTTATGACCAAAATTTCTCTTTTGATGTGTCTGCACTGTCATTAAGTGTGCTGAGGAAGTGAGAGAGATACATGAGCATGAATTCACTTATTGGCTTATTGTTGGTTTTTGGTATTAGTGTTCCTGTCCATATTTGCCTCATGTAGAACAGTCACTTCATGTGCTTTGCTGTTTGCGAGGGCTCTTGGCTATCACAATGTTATTTGAGTACTACTGTCTTCATCTGACCTTATGTCAAGGCTGTTGTGACTATTGCAGGATTCAATTGATGGCTTTTTCCTTGACAAGTGTTTCTGAAATTAATTTTAAAAGTTAGAGTACTATGCATTCTACATGGAGAGCTGTTTCCTTGTTTGAATGCTGTTGGAGCTTATTGTTCAAGATTGTTTCAATAAATTCTGTCTTCTCCAGATCACGAGGAATACAACACCAATGTACAGGACACCAGAAATGATAGACTTGTATTCAAATTTTCCAATTGGTGAAAAGCAGGACATTTGGGTAAGAAGTTTTTTTTTTCTTGCTGCGTCGTGGTTGCTCATGTCATAGTGAAACTGATTTTGAAGGCTTCATGTTAGTTTGTTGATTAAATAGCTAAAGCACACTAAATAAACGAAGTAAATATAGGATGCTGTCTTAAATCAAAATAAACTTAAATAGTATGGACTCTGTATCTAAATGTTAAAAGAATGAGACATACTTTGACTTCCATTTGAGGCAATGCTGAACTTCTCTAACATTCACTAGAACTATTGCCTAGTTGGAGCTTGCTACCATAAATCCAGAATACTAGGAGTCCTTAGATTCAAATTCTTGCCTTTTGTGCTCTGCCATGCATATAATCCTGGGACAGTCTACTGCTGAGTTTGAAATGGTTATGTCAAGGTATGGCACGCAGCTAAAATACTGACAGACAGCAAGGATGAGAACGATGCAGAGATCATTCATGCTTTCTGTAGAAAGGATGAAGACCTGTTTACATTCACTAAAAATCTGTAGTGAGAATTAAAGGTAAATATTAAATCCTCAGTTGTACCTTTTCCAGCTGCATAATATTGCAGTACTGAGGCACTCCCAGTAGTGTAGTGCTTAGGGACTTAGTTTATGGGGTGTTTTTTACAGAGGCAGGTGTCAAGCTGTTCACTTCTCACATGTATGGGCAGTGTGTCAAAAGAGAGATTGAGAAAATGTAATGCTGGTGCTTTATAAGTTTTTGTATGGAATCTTAGTACTTTCTTCAGTTTATTAAATTAGTTGCAAGATATGGTGGAAACTCTGGTTCAGTTTCTACAGCTGTTGGTGATGCTCTTGTGGCATGTGAAGAAACACCAAGTAAAACACATTTTTCTGACAACTTGGTTGCTTAACATGCATGAAATACTGTCAGTCTGAGCCAGGATTACATCTAGTTAAAGACAAAACTAGAAATGTCTTTAATAAAAGCCTCTCTCAAAAGGGCAATTGCAGTTTATTTTTTTGTTTAAAATAACTCTGTATATGTTAGTGTTAACATGGTGATTGTCACCTTCTGTATCTTGGGAAGATCTGTTTCGTTTACTTTGCCTGGATTGGAACGTGTTGTTCCATATTTTTCCCTTTATGCTTTGGGTTCAATAAAAATATGCAAAGTATTTGGCAGTAGAATATGGCCCTGTCTCTGGAAGCATAAATGATTTGTAGTTTGTGGTTAGGATAAACAAAGCAGTTTTCTAAAGAAAGCAGGTAGAGTGATTAATACTCTTGAGTCTATGTAGTTGTCGCTGTGTGAGCTTAAAAACAAAGGAAGTAATGTCTGTCATGGAACAGCAGGACAGATGAAAGATTAGTTATCAACCACATTGACTCCTCAATGGGAATGTGATTAGGTATTGATTATAAGACTAGGTGTTCTTAGACTTGGCTGACTGCTTTCTGTAGAAAGAAAAAAGAAAAAAAGAAAAGAAATCCAAAAGAAATCCAAATAGCTACATATTTTAGTTACGTGTTTTCAAAATTAATGTGAGTTCCTGAACTGAAATTCAACTGAGTGACAGGCTTTTCCCTGTCGGGTGACTTTTCTGCGTTGAGATTCTTTTGCTTGAAAGGCCCTTCATACCCTCTCGCTGCCAAAGATTTCTGAAAAAGCAAGGTAGTTGACTTTGGAATTGTTTTGTTAAGGAGCAAAACTTCGAAGTTGGGTTCTTCTTACCAATATCTAATTAAAAAATCTTAATGGTCCATGCAAGACATCCTGCAGGTTTTAATTCAGTGTGGGCTGAACAATCTTTGTAGATTAATGTAGTTTAATTTGACTTAGAAGGTACTTTGGTGTAATACCTGGTTCTTAGAAGGTACTTTTGGAGTAATATGACAGGTGTCGTCCTGCAGCTGTACTGTAGAACTTTTAGGTGCTCTGCTTGTTGCCTGAAGCTACTCAGGGGGAAAAAAACCAATGTTTTCTTTTGTTCCAAACAGTTCCACCCCTTCCTTATCCCCTCAATCCCCAAACACTAAATCAACCTTCCAAAAACCCCACTGTCCCCTTAAGGAAGGTTTAAATTAGTTGCTGGTAAAGGCCTAGTAACAGGTCAAGAAGTTATTCCTGGTTGTTTTTGGTCACTTTGTGGTTCTGCTTTTTTACCTTCTGGCATTTGCATGCTCAGGCTGATCTAGGCAACTTCTGTAGAGGGACTGTGCACCTTTGGGACAACATCTCAGAAATGGGCTCTTCTGTTAAGTGTAGCAGTGCTGAGGCTGTGTTGATGGTGTTGGCTTTGAGGAATTGCCTTGCTGCAGCTGAAATTGCCTTCTAGCCAAATTAAGTGACGGTGTTTAAAATAGCCAAAATTTTTGGCTATTTTGGCTATTTTTTAGTTACAATCCTAAGTTACAGTTAAAATAGAGGAAATTAAAAACATTCTCTAGCAATTGAAGCAAAAATCAAATATGAGTGGCCTCTTCATTTCCCACGTGTTCAGCTGATTGCCTTGGTGCTTTTCTCTCCTGTGTGGCTTTGGGTGCTCTCTCCTCATGTGCAGTGTCTTGGACTGCACAGGGAGTAGTTTTGTTCCTCTAACTAAATGATGCTCTGCTTTGTAAGCAGGAGTTTCTGTGGAAGAGTACATGGTATTTTCTGTACTCTTCTTCTGGATTAGTTAGTGTGGACTGTGTGATGCTTCATTGTATGCATTACAGGGAGTTTCTTTCAACAGCCTGACAAAAATGTGCAAGAATATACAGAATTAACGTATGTGCTTTATTTCTGGCCCAGGACTGAGAGACTCACTAAGTGTTTGGGAGTAACTAAATCCCTAGGTCTTTGAGACTTCAATAACATTCAGACCTTAGAAGCTGATCTTGGGATAAATTGACAGCCAAGGGCAGTTGGAAATCTTGCACACAGAGGACTGGAGACAGTGGGCAGTTTTCTTAGGTAACATCTTTAATGGCTTGCTTTCTTTGTGGGCGCTGCAAAAGCCCATATGCTTAAGCAGCCATACGTAGTGGGGTTCAGAAGAAACCTTGAGGAAGAATTTTCCAACTTGTTATGCCAACAGTTGCTTAGAGGCATTGGGTGCTTTATTATCAAACTTTTATAGGTGACATGGAACATGTTTCTGTTACAGTAGTATAACTCTGCCAGCATATTTCATATCTTAATTTATTTGGAAAAAATACGTATCAGTTTACATTTACTTTAGTAACAGATACTGTTACCCGAGCTAATCCATAACACCTAGATTATTCAGAGATTAGAATTTAAAACTGACTTCTGTCTTTGTTGGTTGTTCCCTTCTCAGGTTATGCAAATCTCAAGTTAGACACACAAAGGAACCTCAAAGTTCCTAGTATGTGGTAGTCCAGGTTTTGTGATTTTTTTTTCTTTTTTTGAGGCTTGAATGAATTTACCTGAAAATGACCTTAAATTTTATTTGTTCCAAGAGCTGAATAGCCATCTGACGATAGTGAATAGAGGAACTGTCATTTCAGGCTTATTTTCTTCAAACCTTCACCGAAAGACATGTTTTAGAGAGATTGTTGTGTGTCTCCCTAGTGTCATTTAATTAATTTGCTTACCACTTATGTAATCACCTAGCTGTTGTATTGTGTAACAGTGTATCTAAGTTAGACCAAATTCTGTCCTCACAAATAAAATGTGTCTCCTTGCAGCACAGGATGAAGATATGAAATAGAACTTCAGAACTTTTTTGAAAGAATAATCCTGTTCTTAAACATATTCAGTATGGTAAAACTACTTGTTTTTGTATAGTGCGAAATTCATAAAATGGATTTCTTTTAATGACTTCTAAATGATTTTTAGAAATGGACAGGAATACTTTTCCCAAGTAACAAGTGATAGGACAAGAAGAAATGGCCTCAAGTTGCACAAGAGGATTTTTAAGTTGGATGTGAGAAAAGGCTTCTTCACTGGAGGGGTTATTGGGTATTGGAAGAGACTGTCCTGGGCAGTGGTTGAGTTACCGTGCCTGGAGGTATTTAAAAGATGTGTAGATGTGGTACTGAGAGACCTGGTTTAATTGTGGCACTGCTGAGTTAACATTTGAACTTGAGGGCTGTAAAGGTCTTTTTCAGCCTAAATGACTCCATGATTCTATGCAGCGTTTCTGTTTATCTCTGTAGGCTCTGGGCTGTATCTTGTACTTGCTGTGCTTTAGGCAACACCCATTTGAAGATGGAGCTAAACTTCGCATAGTCAATGGGAAATACGTCGTCCCACAAAATGACACCCGCTATTCTGTGTTTCATGATCTCATTCGTAAGTTTATAGTGTTATTTAATTTTGTGTCTTTGTAGATACATGTTGTTATTGAGAGTTGTTTTACTGGTAGTTGAATGGTATGTGATGGTGAAAAAGGTTAACTGCAGCAAGATATAAAAATAAGACTTCTTACTTTATTAATAATCTTATTCCATTATAAAAGAAATTACAAAATTTTATGTGAAGGTTGCTTTTTTAGTTCTGTTAACTATCTTGCTTGATATGTGAATTAGTCCATTGGAACAACTAGTGTTTTGATTTAGTTTCTTTGGACTTGCTTAAAAAATTCTGTTTTCTTTAGGTTTCAGGTAGATTACTGGAAATGTTAATTACTGATCCAGTAGTTTTTCCAGCTCCAACAGTATTAGACACAAAGCTACCTCTGATGTTCTTTATTAACTGATCCTAAAGTGGATTCTTTGGAATATTATTGACCCTAAGTAATAGTGTTGTTTTTCTCATGAAAATTATTAGAGCTATACTTAGATATTGATTATCTAAGCTCTCTATTATGAGAGCTATACTTAGATATTGATTTAGCGGTTTCTCCACTCTGTTCATGTGTTTGCTTATTGCCCTGGAATGTATTGAGGAAATTTTTATCAGCTGGGAGAAAAGCTCTGAAGGATTTCTTGCCTTGTCTGAATCTCTTTCTTTTAGGCTCCACTTTGAAAGTGAACCCAGAGGAGAGGTTGTCAATCACTGAACTTGTGAACCAACTGCAGGAGATTGCAGCAGCTAGGAATGTTAATCCTAAATCCCCCATCACAGAGGTAAAAATGTCTCATAAGGAGCATTATTGATTAGGCCTCCTTTCTGTCCCCTACAGTGTATGTGCATTTAGTAAAAGATTTCAGAGAAGGTCCCCTGTTCCTCAGTAGTTTGAAAATTTTTTACTAATTTATTTTGAAATTCAGTTGAATTGATAGGACCTTTGAAAATATGCCCTTTAAAGCACAGTGACATTAAAGGAAATTTAGTTTTTACTCCTTTTTGAAAATCTTTTCATCCTCTTGGTTTATTCTTTAGTATGCTAGCACTCTGTTGACTTGCTGTGTTTTATCGTAATTAACTTGCACAGGAAAATTTTGTATATGAAGGCTCTGCCTACACTAACTTGAGACCCACTTAGGCATCTCCTGTTCAATGTTTAATTTGCACAACACTTCAAGTGAGTCAATTAGTGTATCTTAACTTCCTGGCTTTGTCCTGAGCTTCAGTTTGCTTGTTCTCACCAAGTAGCAGTAATTTGCCAAGCATAGCAAGATGGCTAAATGAGCAAGAAAGTACTCATTGGGAGTATTATTCTCCTCAGCTCCTGGAACAAAATGGAGGCTATGGAAACAACGCTCAGCCTCGGACATCTGTGACCTCTGTTTCACAGAGCTCCAAGCCTGCAGGGCAGCTCAACAATTTGTACAATGCAGGTATGTTCAAAAAGAGATGTCATTTTAGTGTAAAGACAATTGCATATCTTTTAAGGGGGAAAAAGTCATTTGGGGGTTTTAGATATTTTGTGCTAGTACTAGCTATTTGGCATTTATGTCATTGCTTCTAGCCTTGTATTATTTTTTTGCAAGGTTTCATTGTACATTGATACATGCAAATACGAATTTTTCAAGTTCATTGCTGAGCAAGATAAAAATTTTGTTTCCTATGGAAAAATAATTTGATGTGCACTATTGACCTGTAGAGGCAAGAGTGTTGACATAAGTGAACCAAAACTTGATGGAAGTGTGGATATGAGAAGCAATAATTGTCTAAAGGATAAGAGCTGTAGAGGAAGAGTCTTCAGGTTATGACAAACAGGTGAAAATAGATTATTTTAAACCCTGGAATTTTTGATTCAATAAGGCAAGGATATTTGAAAGTGCTAAAGAGTAGCATTGTCTAAAGAGTAGCATTTAAGAGGAGTTTGAATTTAAGTTGTTAAAAATCTTCAAGTTCTGTATTTTAATTGAATCATTACCTTGTGGAAGAAGGTACTGAAATCAGGACGCATCCTGAGCTGGTGTTCAACACTGAGTCTCTGAGGTAAAAAAAAAGTGAGAGTTGCCTTTGCTTATCTGATTTAACATCAGATAAGTTACAACATAAAAAGATAGCAGCTCTTTGTGGTGTGTTGGTATCACGTTGTGCTAAAATGGGCTTCATGTCTGGCAGATGAGAGAGCTTAATAAAGAAATGCAGAAGCAGTTGTAGGGATTCTGGCTATGGACCATAATAGTTTAGTAATGCTCGAAAGTCGCTGACCTCCCATGTGTTTATTTTGGACTGTATGAGGTAGAAATACTTCCGTCCACCTCTCTCTCCTTTTCCCTCCTGCCCAGAAAGACTTTTGACCGCTCCATGATATTTTGAAGTCCATCTGACAGTGATAGTCTAAAGCTGTTTAGTTTTTCATTTCCAGAAGATCTGTGTCTGACAGCTTGAAAGGGAAAAGGCAGCAATCTAAATTTGGTCTAGTGGCTATCCAGTCAGCAGTTTCAGAAACACTTTAGCCAGTACTGCCTTGGGCCTGGCTGCTTATGGGAGCATTGTCCAGGCCAGACTCCAGGAGATGGTTGCACCATAGGACATCAGTGGTGTGGAGGAGGAGTTGGGGGTACATCTGAGAAAAGCAGAGGTTGGACTAGCAGAACTAAATGGAATCAACCAAAATACGTCTCCAAAATGACACAATTAAAAGCTGACGTACCTACTCTGTAGAAAAGGATATTCCGGAGTACATTCAGTTGAAAATACTTAATATAGTAAAGAAAACAAGAAGCTTGATAGGCTTATTCATATCTAGTTTTTTACTACTCTTTCTGCACCCATATTAACTATTACATATGAATATGGAGCACTTCAGTTAATGTAGAAGATATCAGGCAACTATTTCTTATCGTATTCAGTTTTCTTTTCAGCTTAATGTTTCTTGCTTGATATTAATTATGATGAACTGTCAGCGAGACAAGGGATATTAATTTTCCAAGAGAAATGTTAAAATTGGGTAATATTTATTGCACTAATATTATGTGTATGTCTATTTTTGTGGAAGAATACAGCTTCCTAATACAATTATAATCAAAAGTCTGTCTGGTCATCTGTTTTGTGCAAGAATGCCTACTGTTTGTTGTATACAATCGTGTTAATAGGGATATTGTGCTGTGATGGGCTATCTGGGATGTTGTGCTTAAAACTTAAGCTTAGCTATGCCAGCTGCTTTTGAAGCCCTGCATTAAAATGTGTTTACTGGAGATGATTAAGTAGATCTGCTAATGATAAGTGGCACTTTAATATATTGGTGCTAAAGCAAGGCAATGTTTTGCTGCATTGGCCATGAGACATATGCCTTACTTCCAGAATTTTTACCTTGTTTTCTCATAAATACAGACAACAAATGAAACAATGTGTTAAGTATATCACTAGTACCTCCTGACCGCAGGAAGTAATATTTTTTTGCACAGGTTATAGTTAAGGAGAACTTTAGAACTGTGAGCCTTACAGCAAGGTGTAGCCTGTATGTGCATTCACTTCCTTCCAGCTTTATAGGCAGCATACTTTAAGTCATATCCTGGAATGGGCTCCATAATAAAGTGCAATTATTTTTATTCGACTACTCTAGGCCTGACCGTTGCGGAATGTGACCAGACTTATGGAGGGTTCTTTGATATTCTGAGGGGTGGAACAGAGCGATTTTTCACTAATATTAAGGATACATCTTCTAAAGTTATCCAGTCTGTGGCCAAGTGAGTAAAAAAAAAAAAAAAAAAATTATGTCGGTAAAAGTTCTAAATGAAGGCTCAGGAGTTTACTGTAGAAATGGTAAATTCAGCATATTTTTCCGAGTTTGAGCTGTAATAGCTTGTAGCTAACCCCTGAGATTTTGTGAATTATATTAATACAAAAGTTACTTCAGCAGTCATGTATTAGAATTGAGAATGTTGCAGGAAGAGCCTGTTCATAAGTATTATTTGCCCTGCTGTATTCTAAGTACTGAAAACTTGAGAGATGAGCAGGTGGCAGCTGGAGCCGCGTGGAGAATTGAATTATTAGATAGGGCCTTCATGAATAAGAGAGGAATTATAAAGATGGAGTGGTGAAAGGTACAAATCAAGGGAATGAATGTGAGGAGGGGAAAAACCTGCAGGGAAATAAGCTCTTCAGTTTAATTTTGAGATGGAATCCTATGCCTTCAAGACAGTGTGAGAGGAACTGCACTGTTTGTCTCCTTTGCCCTGCATTGCATGGATGAATACTCTCATGTTTAGATGTGTATGTTTTCAGATTCTATTGTGTGATTATTTTTTTCTAATCAGGTTGTCAGTCCCGTTTCTAATACTTCCTTATGATCAGTATTAATCAATCTGTACAACTTACACATTTTTAGGTCGTAATAAAATTCTATGCAGTGTTAAAGGGTTTTCTTAGCTCTAGTAAGAGCAGGTAAGTCACTATTGAATATCATGTCTGAACTAGGGCCTCCAAAAAAAATACTGAACTCTATTTTTCGCTGTAGGTTTTGTGTCCCTTTAATTGGGATATTGTATTACAGCTTGTGAAGTCTGTTTCTTCCTATGTAGGCTTTTTCAGAATTTGTGTGTTAATTGTGTGTAGTCCTGCTCTGAAGCATTTATAATGATCAGGTAATTTCGATTTGTAGATACTGCACTTCTGTGGCCACTTTAAGTGCATTTTTAGTTGTTTGCTCTTACACTTAGTCTCTTTAAACTTCTGGCCTCAGAAAGGCCAGGTCCTCTATTTTTTAAAGGTTGCAAAAGCTGCACAGCTTTAGTTTGTCCTTAAGCTTTCTATAGAAGTAACTGAGACAGTGGCATCAAGCTTTTCTCCCTGGGGAAACCACATGTACACAAGACAGGGGGGTGTACAAGGGGAACAAACTACTGCATGATGAAAAGCAGTTTTGACAAAGTTACAAGCTCTGCTTTCCCATGGCTGTGTGTTAGATCTTAACTATGTTTTTGTTGTATACTACATGCATCTGAAGTACTCCTACACTTCACTTTCTTATTCTCTTGACCCCACATTACTTTCTGTGTGTGCCTCCATCGGTTATGTTTGAAGCAGTTTTCTCTTCCTGCTCTTGCAAGTTGTTTCTTCCTTAAAGGCTACTGGAAGTTTAATTACTTTTTTGAATTTCATCTTGCTCCATTTTTCCCTGTTCCAGCAGTGGATTAGGACTACCTGAAATTGTCTTTTTAATATGGAGTGGCTTGTGATGTGCCTACAGCTTATTTGTATTTCTCTTATGTTACAGATATGTGTAGCTTTTTGCTTTGTATTTCCTTTGCTTCCATAGTAAGTGTAGCAGGCAAGGAATAAAACAGTGACTGTACATCCAGCCACATCTGCAGAGCTCATCTAGCAACTTCTGAAGTACTGGACAGTGGGTACTTACTGTCTGAAAAGATTCTGTTCAGTTCTCATGCTCTTCTCTACAATTATCTGTTTAGATTATGATGACTGCCCAATATAAGTCTGTCTTATTGTTGAGACTTAGTGTGCCTCTTCTCAGTTGCTAGTTAGTGTTCTGTGGCTGAACACAGCAGCTTAGTGCATGGCTTGTGGAACTTACTAAATATTAGTCAAAGGGAAACTCTACTTTTACCACTTGTTTGTTTGAATTGCAGAAAGTCACATGTGGATGTTTACTAGAATTGAGTATCTTGAAAATGTAGTTGTTTGACCTCGTGCTGGTTTGTAGCTTTTAATGGGTGGGTACATTGGCGTGTCCAAGTAAGATCAATTAGCCACAGACAGTTTCAAGCTACTGAGGGATACGCTTTACGTGGGCTGTGGTGGATTGACAGAGGCTTGTCGGACAATGTATACTATGTCCCAAGATTCATTATGAGGAGATCAGTCCCTCTCAGCTATTTTGGACTCTGTTGGTTGACTAAGGGTTTATGTTTAGGTGACTCTTGAACATCAGCTTTGACACAATATGTGGAACTGTCAAATTTTTGGTTAAATTCTGCACTATCATGAGCAAATCTTGGTTTTGTGGAGCATCTTCTGTCTCCATACAACTGTTTCCTTGTGTTATTTAAGTGGATTTAGTCGTTGGCCTGAGGAGTGGAAAAAAAAGGGGGAATGCACCAAGAATGTAATTCTGCTAGTGAGGATCAGTTACTTAAATACTTATTTTCCAGTGACTGAGAGAGAAACTCTCTCCACTTGTAATTTGCCACTATAATTTAGCAGCCCTGAGCTGTGTAGTTTTAATTCTTTGTATTGTCTTTTATTTTGAATCCTTACTCTATTTAACAGTTCAGTGAAATGTCAGAACATGGTTTAACATAACCAATACTTACCGTTCTGTAGGTGCTAAGGTAAGCTTAGGTCCTTCAGTATTTAACATTGCTAGAATTGGACATTCGGTGTGCTGCTGAGAGTTCCACAACTGGGCTTGTACAGTCTTGAGATGTGTTTTAATCTCAGTTTTAACAAGCTGAATTGTTAATTCTTTATTTGCATCTACTGTAGGGCATGTCTGTTTCTCTCGTGCTCATTCTCTGCCTTCACAAACTTGTGTTCTGGATATGTCTGATCGATGATGTGAGAATGTCTCCTCTACTGTTGCATCTTTGACTGCCTTTTAAAACTCTTCAACCAACATAAGAAGCAGGCATTTTGGAAAAATTAAAATGTCTCTTCTTTGTCATGCCTTTTCCTCACCCCACTTGAGCACTTTACATGTTGGAGTCTATCATTTCATTAGATAGGCTCTCTCCTTCCTACTTATCATTGCTTTTCTGAATTACAGAGTTACTTCCTTTGTCTGCAAACAGACTTCTCGCTCACTGAATCCAAACTACAGTGTAAGATTTAAGTATTTTGTAGCTGTGATGAAGAAAGTTAATTTTTTCTCTTCTGTAGCTACCTTCAAGTTGATTCTGATTTTGGTCTCTTGTTAGTCCTAATAAATGATAAAATCTGAAAACTAAAACATGCATTACAGGCTGCTAGGAGCAGGAAGGCCCATCTTCATTGTCCCCCCAGCCACCTCAGTTGCAAGTATCAAGACCTCTGTTGCAGATTCAGGTCAGGCAGATGCAGCAGCTTACAGTTGTATGAGAGAGAACAAAGAGAAACAGAGGTTCAGCCCTCTTATTACAAACTGACTTAAAAGCAGGTACCAGGGTGGAGATGGAGAAGATATGCACTGCTTTGTGGAGTGGCACCATCTGCACAGATGGGAACTTGGGTCTAGTAGATGTGCCCTTGTGTGCCTGAAAGCTCAGCCTGCAGTGGTGCAGCCGCAACATGTCTCTATTAATATCATCAGTTTCTCGCTTGTAGAGCTTCTGTGCCCTTGAGCAGTTTTTATGCTTGTCAAGGCCTGCATCCGTACAGGTTGCAAATGCCCTGCCAGAAAACATAGCTAAATGTTTTAAGTATCAGATCTTCACTGGTATTGAAAGCAGCAGGCAAAACTTGGGATCACTCTTCCTTTGCTTTGTTAGAACGATCTCTTTTGCTGAAGAGATAGTAATGTAGGAACAATTAGCGACCTTTTATGCTTGCTTTCTTTGCTTTTAAGGTTATTTTGTTTTTGTTTAACACTTTATTTTGTGGATCTTTGCATTTCACTGGGTAGTTGAATGATTAATTCAATTTTATGAAGCAAAACCAAGTGGGAATAAATTGATGTGAATTTTAGTGCTTTGTGTTAGGGCAGTATTTAACTTAATGGTTTATATGCTCACATTATAGCTGTGCTGGTTAATCTGTCATTCTTTGTTCTTTCTCATCTTCAGTTGTTAGTAAACAGAAGGTAACTGTGCACTCGTGTAGAATTTTGTTCTGTATGTTGGCTAGTTTATTTTGTGAATTTTGTTGCTAATTTTAGTTTCATTGTTTTTAATTTGCTGGAATGGCCTTTTGCTTAATATTTCTTATGGTCTCTAGGTGCAGCTACTCTCGGGCAAGTATGATAATGCCAGCCATTTACACAGTGAGAAGTTTTTAACATGTAGTTAAAACTTCTTGTTTTTGTGAAATCAGAATTTGTGTCTTATTTGCTACATTTCATGGAATCAAACAGTGGCTTGGGTTGGAAGAAGCATCTGATTCTAACCACTGAGCAATGGGCACCTTCAGTCAGACCAGACTAGTATCAATCTCCCCTCTTTCAGTTTAAAGCCCTTCCCTCAAATCTTGCCCTTGTAAAAAGTCCCTCTCAGCTTTCTTGTAGGCCCCCATTAGATACTGTAAGGAAAAAAACCCATTCTTCCGTACAGAGACTAGACTAGTCTAGTCCAGTCACACTGTGCAGTAGTCCCAGTTTTGAAGTAGCCTGGTATCATCCGAAAACTGACTAAATGTTGGTGTCGTATCATACTTTTTTGTTGAGCTTAATTAGACTCTTAAAAGCACACAGTTTCCCATGTTGGATCACAGACTGGGAACCCTCTATGTATGTCCATGTTTGCGTGCTTTCCTTCTCTTATCACCTCCCAGCCAAACTCCTATGTAAATGAAACCTCTGCTGTTAAGGATATGAAAGGAGAGACCTTATTTGTGATTTTTAGTTAGAGAGTTTTAGGTTGAAATGCATAGGAATTCTTACCAATGTGAAGAATACACATTTTTTTCTTCTAAAAAAGAATTTTCTTCTTCCTTCCTTCTTCTAAAGTAAGAAAATTCTTTAAATTTCTTACCATTTAAAGAAGTCTCAGGTGCCATTCTGATGTAAAACACTCCACTGAAAACAGAGTACCTTGTGTTCAGATCTTACTACTGAAATAGCTGTGAAATCTTCAGAAAAAAGATTGAATTCAGTGAATTCGAGGACATGGATGTGTTCTGGATACTTGTGTTGATTTTGCAGTTAAGAAGCTTCATTTTAATTAACACCATGCAAATGTTCTGAAGCTTTTTCAGTGTAACAGTCACATACTTGTGATACTCCTGCAAAATACAAAGCTTGAGTTGGCTGTGCTGTGCTCTGTTGTTGACATACTAAACTGCACTCCTACACCAATGTGTGTATGGTGA
Source organism: Oreocharis arfaki (assembly GCA_013398015.1). Lineage (NCBI taxonomy): Eukaryota > Metazoa > Chordata > Aves > Passeriformes > Paramythiidae > Oreocharis > Oreocharis arfaki. Next base: position 235,563 of record VZRR01000334.1, read on the forward strand.
GATCCATGCTCCTAGTGTTGCTTTTTAATTTAGACAAATGTTAAAACCACAGCTGAGTTGAGTGTTGTTGGTAGTAAGCAGTTAGTATCTGAAAGTCTTCCCAAGGGAATGGGTCTGAGTGCTGGTTTTTTTTTGCTCTTAAGAGTTCTATGCCTATATTACAAGTTGCCGCTTAACCTCAGTGTTACAGCATTGAAGGGGTAATGGTTCTGTGTTCTACAGCTTTCGTATTAGGTGGTCCTTTATCTGGATACCAAAAAAAATGGTTATTAGAATGATTACAGGTTTCCTTGCTTGAAGCTGTTGGATGTAATCAACAAATAGCATTTGACACTTCCCATCTGTATAAAGGACTACAGTCATCACAAATTTCAGTAAGCCATCATTATTAGCTCTGAATGTAAATTTCTGCCTTAATTAGTTTGGCTGCAACAGGACTACTGCCTGATCTTACACGGTGACTTACGTCCTTCCAAGGGTGCAAAAAATTTTGAAACTGTGGCCATTTGTCTACTTCCTTATGCAGAGTTTCTCAAGGCTGAGGTTTTTTTGTGGTTTTTTTTAATGCTTTGTCTCGTGAGACTCAGACTTCCTTGTGGTTTCAGTTTGAGACAATGAGTTACTCTCCTTGCTAGGACACTGATTATGCCATACTGCATGAATGCTGTTTAATGGCCTTGAATTCAGAAGATTGTTTTTTCCCCTAATCTAAAATCTTCCTCGCTATCCTTGTGTATTCAGTAATCTTTTAATCAATCCCTCTAACTGCCATGATTACTAGAAAGCAATAAAGAATCAAAACTTAATGTTCTCTCTTGGTGTTTCAAAAGTTGAATGCAGTATCCTGGGTCTGCTCTTCTAAGTAGTGTCTTGAAACTTTGTTGGGATATAAAAGTTCCGTTAGTGCTTCTGAATTCATTAGATATGCATCACAGTGTTTTGATGACATTTTGATATTCTGGAGTTAATAGGCTACAGAGCTATTTAAGTTTGGGATGTCTAAATCGAATTCTGTAGGTGAGGTTTGTTCTTATTTTGCCAATCCAGGAGTGCAGACCTTTGTAGTTTATGCGCAAGGGTGCTGGCCTGCGCTGGGTCTCTTCAGTTTTTTTCTCTTGCATTTTCATTCTGCCACATAGCAGATACCATAGAAACAAAAAAATAATAGTGGTCTTAAACTAGTTAATTAGTTAATTATTGACATAATGTGGATGATTAGGTAAAGGTGCAGGGAATAGACCTAAATAAATAAAAATTATTACCACTGGGAGATTATTTTTTTAAAAGGCTGCTCTTTTAAACTGTGCACTGTTGTGTGAGAGAGATGAGTAATGATTAATGCTTTGCTCACTATGGGAGTTCTGGAAGTGAAGTTTTAGAAGAATGATTTAAATGAGGAAAAAGATTCAGGTACCCTCTATGTTGAGTGCAGGTAGTTCAGCGTGTGGCTGCAGTGGGAGCTGCAGGCTGAGCTCCGGGTGGGAGCCCGAGGCAAGAGGTCAGGAACTGCCAACCCTTGGCACAGCAAAGGGCACAGGGACCTGTGACCCTGCCAGGTGACCGGACACTGAGACACAGCAGGAGCCAAGGACTCAGCAGGAAGACCCCAGACTTGGGCACCCATTGATTGTGGGAGTATAGAAGCCCACTGTTTTTTTTGTTCAGAGTCTGTCCTGGGAGGCAGCCGCTCCAGCTGTTACTCTGTTGCACCAGGATTAAATTACTTTTAGCAACCAGAGATCTGGGACTTGCTATGGGAAACGTGGAGTCCAACTGGTAAGGAAACCTGGTCTGGCGATGTGAGTGCAGGGTGTGTAGGGAGTCAAGCAGGGCACCCATTGGGTGCAAAGGGGCTTCAGTCCTGGCAGTGGCAAGTCTAGTGATGGTTTGAGTGTGACTGCCAGAGTCCTTCTTGAATGGCTACCAGGGAGGTGTTCTTAACACTGTCGATACAGAATTTGGATATTGGGCAGCATGGCCATCTATGCCAGATAGTAACATAGAGTTACGTGGTTTGAACTTTGATGTTCAACTAGTAGTCTTTCTTTTAAGCATTGAGGTATTCTTCTTTAAAGATGTTAATGTATCCTCATTAGGCTTTCAAACTGACACCCTGCAGTGAATTTTTATCACTATGAGCACGGGCTAGAGGAGTGAGTTAAAGGAGGCATCTATACAAAATCCCACAGATGGTTTTGGTGCAACTGATTTAAATGAGTAACTGCTTAAACACAGTATCTGTTCTGAAAGCTCTGTTCTGAAACTCTTGAAGTGTGAGGTAACAAGCCTCAGATGGAAGAAATGAAATATTATTCATGGTGGTGGGTGCAGCCTGAGAGATTTGGCTTTTAGACTTATGGCTTGAATGGTTATATCTCCCAGTATTGACACCAATATGTTCTGTTTCAGTTATGCAAAAGGAGACTTGGATATATCATACATCACTTCCAGAATTGCTGGTATGATAGCTATATTTTTCTTAAATGTAATTTCTCGGTGCTCTTAATATATGAAGAATTTCACCTGCTGTTTTCTGTGTCTTCAGTGATGTCCTTTCCAGCCGAAGGTGTAGAATCTGCCATCAAAAATAACATAGAAGATGTGCGGTTGTGTCTGGACTCTAAACATCCTGGCCATTATGCTGTGTACAATCTCTCTCCAAGAACATACAGGCCTTCAAGATTCCATAACAGGGTGTGTATAATTTTTGTGTATTTCTCTAAAAGGCTTTGCAACACAATGTTTTCATTATACCTTCAGCTTTTTATTGTAAAATAGGTTAAAGAAGGTTAATCAAAAAGATGACAAAAGTATAAGTATAAACACAAGGTCAAAGAATAACCTGTATTCTGCTTGTCTTTGCTTTAAATCCAAACTTAACTGGTAGCAGACTAGTCTTTAATCTAACTGACTAAAGTGCATTTTGTTTAAGATAGTGGTATCTTTGAAAACATGCCCATGTACCTATGTGTTTCAAATTTAAGTGGAGAATACTTAAAGTAATTCAAGTCTTACTAAAACTTCAACCTCTCTTATATTCTGCCATTTTCCTTTATCAAGGACATGGTGACTGATTTGCATAACCTGTTCCCTGGAGTTTCTCCTTGTCCCGCTACCTACCATTTGACTCCTCTATGACTCAGCCATAGCTGACTGATTGTTCCCACTGTCTTCAGTATTGCTGTAGCTTAGCGGAACCTCTATTACCCTTCCTGATTTCTCTGATACTAATATGAAGGCATTTGCCTAATTCAGCCACAAGGTATTGAGGACATCTTGTTAGGTGCTGAGATACTGGACTTCAGCATCTGCTCCTAAGTAAACCCCAGCTGTCCTGTAAGAGGCTCAACAGTCAAGACTGTTACTGTGTTGTGAATTGTCCAGCGTGTTAACAGTCTGTAGTGATCAAGCCCCTTCCACACAATACTATCTGCCAAGAAGAGAGTCTAGAACCATTATTTATTACAGAATAACAAAGCCTTTTGGGGCTTATGCAGAGCCATCCTTAGTGTTACTTCAGTTGTCAGAGTTGACTTAACATGTCAGGATGAGGTATATTTAATGTATTCCTTCTAGTGCTGTCACTTCCTTTTGTTTGTTTGTAAGTAAGATAAAGGATTGTCATGCCTGAAAAAAATTACTGCTTCTTTGGATGAATGCAATCAGCTTCTTTTTCTGTATCTGGTTCAGTATGAGGTTCAGGCAGAGGCTATTCGAGATGGGAGGCAAAAAAAGCTTGATTGTGCAGGAAATCTACCACGTGATTATTTGTAACAGGTTCCTCAAAGCAAAATGTTCAATAATTCTTTTTAGCACTAGATTGCTGGAAAGTGTGAGACTGATGTGGTGAACTGGTTTATCCCTCATCCTGCCGGGCAATCAGTTTCTGTTTATGGAGTGATAAATTCTGTGACTCGGAATTTGCTTACCCTGGAAATGGATTTTTTGGTTATGCAAGTCTGAGGTGTCTGTACATCTGATACTTCTGATGTGTTGGTACTAAGAATGGTAATATGATCTTGGTTTTGCTGGGAAGTCATAGTAGGTCATAACTTGTTGAAACATTACAGGTTTGTGACCACTTTATTGCCTAGTAATATTTAGGAAGACAACTATTTTACAAGGAAACAAACTTTTAAATTGTATTTGGGAACTCTTACCTGCCTGTTCGTGAAATTGAGATGTCCAGCAATACTTACAAACTTCATTGCTCAGTGCTGGGTGAGAGCAGCCATGTAGGAACCTAAAGAAGCTTGATTTTACATTAGTGCCTGCAAAAAATGATTATGGCAAGCCTGAAACATGATCAGAGAAGACCAGCTTCTAAAATTCTTAATTCTGACACTTTGCTTAGAAGTTATCTATGATATTACCTATTACTGGTTTCCTGCTGTTTGTTATCTGTGTGGAACTTCTATGAATTTCTTTAATCTTGGTTAAATTAAATGGTAGTTTTGAAGTCTTCTCCGCTAGTTTTGAGTCCTGCTTGGAATAGGTTGCTCTGACAGTTTGTGCACTATCCATCATTGTGCTAATATCAGGGCACTTTGAGCTTAAAGCCAAAGAAACAGAAAGTAATGTTGTTTTTGTTACATCTTATAAGAAAACTAGTGTTTGAGTAGGAAGTAAATGGTAAATAAAAAGGAAAAAAGTTAGTACTCTTTGCTTTTTTGAATACACATTTTTCTAGGCTTTGTTCTGGTCTGAAGCTGCAGTGCTTCAGTATGATTCTTTTGCAGTGTTGTGATTTAACTTCAGCTGGCAACCAAGCCCACACAGCTGCTTGCTTATTCCTCCCTGGTAGGACTGGGGAGAGAATCACAAGGTAGAAGTGGGAACTCATGGGTTTAAATAAAGGCAGTTTAATAGGTAAAGCAAAAACCACAAGTGCAAGCAAAACAAAACAAGGAATTCATTTACCTTTTCCCATGGGCAGGCAGGTATACAGCCATCTCCAGGAGTTCAGGGCTCCGTCATGCATAATGATCACTTGGGAAGACAAACACCATCGCTCTAAATGTTTCCCCTTCCTTTCCTTTCCTCCCAGCTTTATGAGTTGGGCGTGATGTCCTATGGTATGGAATATTCTTTGGATAGCTGGGTTCAGGTGTCCTGACTGTGTCCCTTCCCATCTTCTTGTGCACCCCAAGCCTGCTCACTGGTGAGGTGATTTGAGAGGTAGAAAAGATGTCAACTCTGTAAGGCCCTGCTTACCAATAAAGAAAATCCCTGTGTTATCAGCACTGTTTCCCTCAGAAATACGAAAAACACAGCCTCATTTAGTTACTATGGAGAAAATTACTCCTGCTGAAACCGGCATACACTACTGTTGTGATATTTGAGATGTACTTAAACCCACGTTGAATCCTGTGATGAACAGGGATATAAAGGACTTTTTGTCTTAGCATTTCTTTGTCAGTGGTGACTTTACATAAGCTTGCACTAACAAAGGAATGTGCAATTTAAATCTCTTGCAAAGTGATGCTTTCTGAAATGATCTTATTTTTTAATTAAAATACTAGAGTACAATGAAAAGTTGTAGGAGACTTAGATTGTTTATTTCAGCCTTTTTTCCTGTGTTTGGCACAAACACTGTTTTTTGTGATAATCAATTTGAGTATTTAATCTCCGAGTAACCCTTGAACTCTTTATCTGGATGGGAAGACATGTTGCTGATAGGAAAACTTGGCCTTCAACATCTGGCTATTGCAGTTGAGACTAAAAACAAATAGAAGAAGCTTCATTTGTAGCTTGCTTCCTTGATGCTGAATATATCTACCCTTTAGGTGTTTTGAGTGCCCCAAGAATCAAGTTTTATATACTACATCTTTACTGGACAGTTGATTTCAAGGATATAGATTCTTAGCAGTGAAGCTGATTTTTTTGTTAGTGTTTTGAAGCACTAGTTGTGAAAGGAATATTACTGAACCATTCAAGCTCTTTGAACAAAGGACAACCATTAAAAGAAGCCTAATTTTTCTGTTGGCTTTTTTTGGTTGGTTTTTTTTTTTTTTGCTTAAGTATATGCGCACAAATTAAGTTGAAAACTGTTTTGCTTTATTCCTTGCTCTAAAAATATTTCAGATAGTAATCTGAGTTATTGATACTTTTAGTGCAGCAGATTTGTAGGCGGGACTGAAGTTTTATTGCACTTCATCCTAAAAAGTGGTGTTTACACTGTGTAACAACTACTTTTGTTGAGAATCGTGCTTAATTTCAACGTGAGGGTGACATTGAAGTGTAAAATTGCTTCTTAGACATTTGCATAATCTAAGTTGTGTATATGAGACTATATAGGACTGTTTCTCACATCTACTGCCTCTTGTCTCTCTTGCTGCAGGTTTCTGACTGTGGCTGGCCAGCAAGACGAGCACCAAATCTTCAGAATCTCTATAGCATATGCAAGAACATGCATTTGTGGCTGAAACAAGACCAGAAAAATGTTTGCATTGTGCATTGCCTTGTAAGAAATTGGTCTAAGTTTGAAGTGCTTTGTTCAATAGAGCTTTAAATCATGAATAAGGGTGCTAGTATCTATTCAGTTTGTGACTGTTAGTGTCTTTCTTTGAGGAAAGTCCCAGGGTCAATTCTTTCCTGCTGTGTTTGTAGGGAAGTTTCTTGCATCAGTTTTCTCCTTAGGGAAATTAGTAGGGTAATGTAGCCCTTGCTTACTTGCATTTAGAGTGAAAGGCAGTGTACAAATGGTGTTAAGGCAAAGTAGCCTTTGGGAGAAAAAAAAAATCTGCTCCACTCTTTCACTATTTGCTCCATTTTTTATTTCCTGTGTGATGGGTGGATGTACGCTACATATCCCACTACTGTCCGTTTAGAATGTAATCTGTAGCCACAGAATTTCAGAAACTGACTGTGAGACTTCTGATTTACTTCCCTTTGCTGGCAGCAGATTGCTCTGTAACTTTGACTTTTCTCTGAAGTATTATTAACTTCAATGCAACCAAAAAAAGCAATGAAACTGTCTATAGAACTACCTCATGTCAAACATGGTGTCGGGGAGGAATTAATTTAAAGAATAGTTACTCTGCACAGGATTTAAATGTGAGGTCACTCTTATGTTTTAAGAGAATTGCATGTGAAATTTTAACATTTTGCTGCACAGTAAAAAGAGAAACATGACTATGTGACTATGCTTGCAGTGCTGCTGGAAAGCATGCAAAACCTTAAAACGATATTTGATATCATATAGCAGTCAATAGGGAATATCACTGTCAGAGTAAAAACCAGGATTTGTTAATCTGACAAACCATACTTGTGTGTTATGTGGTGTTAATTAATTGATTAATGTCAGCTCCTGAAAACCAGTATAATTTTCGGTGCTGCTGTGTGGTTAGGCGTCTAGTTCTATATTAATGTGTTACTTCTATTACCTTACTGTCACATGATTGCTGGTCAAGTACGTAAGAATCTCATGTGATGAATCCAGGTTTTGTAACACCTTTCCCTCGAAATTTTTTGTTCAAAGTACCTAACTCATTCCTTTTCCTCACATGTGAGGGAAACTTTTGTGTATATGTGTCCGTGTGCTAGATGTGTTGTAAAAATTGTACACCAGGACTATTAGAAATGAATTGTAAAAATTCTGTTCTGTGTTGCTAGCAAATAAACCTGGAGGAATCCTGTTCTGTCAACCATTACCTCTTTCAGATCTTCTGCCTTTTATAATATAGGGATGTCTCTGGGATATGTGTGTAGCTGGGGTTCCTACAGAAAGAAGTTCAGTGTTTTCATCTCCTTCACTTGGTTTCTTGGCAAGCTATTAACAGTTTTAGACAGAAGTCTAAAGAGTTTAGTGTGGTTTAGTTCTTCTGAATCTCTGTACTTCTTTTCTAGCAGAAGTCTATGGCTGTCAGTCAAAAATAGCACTGATCTGGGATTTCGGATAGCAGCCAGGAAACAAACCTAAAAAATGGGTATTAGTGACAGTAAGGTAAAGAACATAACTTGAAAATTTCAAGTAGTGTTAAGCTAAAATAATTATTCACATTTGAACAAGAAGGTAATATGTAATATCTTTTGTGTTGTGTGGAAATTAAATGAAAACATTTCGTATTCAGATACAAACTTCAAATCAAATCTTGGTACTAAATAATGGCATTAAATAATGATAGGCTATAGGGTACGTAATAGGATGTTCTTCAGTAAGTTGTATAATGCTTTGTCCACTAGGTTTATTAACGAAGCTACTTTTTTTTTTTTACTAGGATGGAAGAGCAGCATCTGCTGTTGTAGTTTGTTCCTTCCTATGCTTTTGTCGTCTCTTCACTACTGCTGAAGCTGCTGTGTATATGTTCAGTATGAAACGCTGTCCACCTGGCATTTGGCCTTCTCATAAAAGGTACTGTCAGGTACTGTTGAAGCAAGTAGTTATTAAATTCTGGATATGGTATAGGATGTTCTTAGAAAGATGAATTATTTCAGTAATGTCTGTTCAGACATCTGTTTTTCCAAGGATTTTGCTGTATCGTGAATAGAAGGTAGTTCTGAATTTTCTGAGCCTGTAAGTACCCATCAGAAGTGGGTCAAGTATGACCTGTAGTGAAGAAGTGTTAGGAATGAAGACAAGGGTATGCAGAGCTTTTGAATGCTTTTTTAATTACAAAATCCTCTTCCACATTTGTAAGACTTACTTCATATTTCCTAGTTGTTACAGTGTGTTTTACTGTGTCAGAACACTGCAAGGTCTGTGGGAATACCAGAAGTTTTTTCAGTTAACTGGGTAAAAATGCCTAGTGCTTTTTAAAGGAGTGCATGCAGAAGTCACTTGCATATACTTTGACAAATGTTTTAAACTGATTATTTTATTTTATTTGATAGATCTTATAACCATAAATTCTGAATAACAAGTGACACTGCTAGTAAAAGTGTTTCCTACGAAAAGGATTAGATTTTGAAGGGTGGGAAGTATTAGTTCAGTATAAATGACAGATTATGTTTTTGTACACATTAGTTTGAGTATACTTAAGGGGTTCTCCACAAAATTATATGTATTAATCAGGACGAATTTAAAACCTTTAGGAATATTTGAGTGATCCATTATATATAAGACAAAATAAATAGTTCTCCTAGTTTGGTGTTTGAAGGCCTTTTGAAATAGCAGCTGGTTTGTTTTAGAAGTCAATATATGTAAAGCTACAGACTCTTTTGTGTCATTCTATCAGATTTGAAAATCTGTTTGCTGGAGGTGGTGTTACCAATGCTCCGTGACTGGATAAGAACAGAAGTAACTTGCTTAGGTGCTCACCCGTTTCTTAGAACTTTGTGCTCTGACTAAATGAGTACCTTCTGGTTTTGCAGATACATTGAATACATGTGTGACATGATGGCTGAAGAGCCCATTATTCCTCACAGCAAGCCCATCCTGGTCAGATCAATTATCATGACTCCTGTTCCTCTTTTCAGTAAGCAGCGTAATGGCTGCAGGCCTTTTTGTGAGGTTTATGTGGGGGATGAAAGAGTAACCACTACCTCCCAGGAATATGACAAAATGAAGTAAGTACAGATTGCAACTTGCTCTGAAACAGCAAGTTATGTTTTTCTAGATTCTAGCATTTACATGTTTCTAGATTCCTCTGTCCCTTTTTAGCTGATCTCAAAAGGTAAATCATGGAGAAGAGAGTGTGGTTGTTACAGCAGCTTGGATCTGGTCTTGCAGAACGGTGTGGTTGATGGTGGGGTGGCACGCTGGACACTGCGGGGCAGTGAGCAAGACCCTCTTCTCGCTTCATGTGATGTAAGACTGGTAGCTTTGATCCCTGATGTAGTTGTGCTGAGCATGGCATCGTGTCTCAGTCATGGAAACTGTAAGGATCTTGCAGGCATGGCAGCTGCAAGGGGCTTATTAGCCCCTGTACAGCTCTGGTGTCTGCGCGAGAATCGCAGATGCTAACACTACTGGATGCGGGTAATCAAAGACAAGAGAAGTGAGAGAATACTGAAGTCCGTCTAGCTTTTCAGCTACTGAAGGCCTTGGAGAAAGCAGGCTAATAGGTAATATGCTATTTAATCTCTTTTTAAACTAAATTAACTGTGGTTATGGTTTTTTTTTTTTTTTGTTTAGGGAGTTTAAAATTGAAGATGGGAAAGCAGTAATCCCACTGGGTATAACAGTCCAAGGAGATGTTCTCATTGTGATCTATCATGCCAGGTCAACTCTAGGAGGACGACTACAAGCCAAGGTAGTGATAAATTTAAGAGCTTAAATAGAGGATTTGCTTTTTTCGTTGCAGTTTTGTATCCTACTAGTTACCTCATAAGTACTTTGCTTTATTTACTGTTCTTTGTTCAGAGAAGTGTTTGAGGTTTTCATTCACTTGTGAGTTCAGCCTTTTCAAGCCTCCCGAGTATGTCCACTCCTCATGCTGTACACGTAGATGCTTTGATAAGCATTTCTAGAAAGTACTTCAGTATTGATAGTTACTATATTTGTAAGGAAAGCCACTAGCCAGTTTTTTTGAGGCAGCAGTTATTGTCTGTTAAGTTGCACAACAAGCCAGAATTTTAAATTCTGTGCACGCAAACTGCAAACAAAGGAAAAATACCACTCAGCAGAAAAGTGGGATTCCAGAGACTGCCTGTACAAAACAGGCCAGAAAAATCCATGTGGTTTTATAGCCGATTTCTAAAGTCAGGTTCAGTTTTTATAGCTCATATTCTTCCTTGTCTTTGTTCTACTAGGGAGACTGCATATTTTCTTTTTTAATTCAGCTGTGGATGCAAATATATTGCAAGATCACAAAAAACTTGTTAACGAAGACTGTCTTCAAATTTTTTAAAAGAGGCGTCTTCTTTTTTCTCCACATAAGAAACCCAAATTAAACTTGGAAATCTGTGTACAGGATAAAGAGGGGTAGTGCAAAGTTTAGAGCTTGGAGCTTTGTGGAAAGTGATGCGGTTTTTCAACCAGTTTCTGTACATGTGGGACATGCATGTGTATTCATACATAGTTGCTGTTACTGAAATTGTTTTCCCTATTGGTTTTTTTTCTGCTTTGTGAGTAGGAAGGTGAGTATCAAATCTTGTCATGTGGCAGAGGTTCCATGAGACCTTCCAGAGCACCTTAAAACTAAAAACTCAGTGAAATGAGTCCTTAAGGTGCAAAAAGAACTACTGTATGGTTCAAGGTTAAGGTTGTCCTTGTACAAACTCACCTTTAGTCATGACAGAGTTTCTTTGATGTGGTTTCTCTGGCATTTATTCACTAATAGAAAAGACTAGAGTTTTCTCAGCTGTCAGCTATAGCACATGATACATCAACAGTGTGTGTGATGATCTGGGTTTGGAGGTTTGATGGAACAATATTCAATGTGTCCTTAGTTTCATGTACTGTAAATTGCCCCCTGAAGTTCTCTGCAGATCTCGTATGGAGATCAACCACCGCATTTCAAGACTTCTCCTGTGTTTAGAGCTGGGCATTGTATAAATCTCCTACTTGCTCACAGCTAATTTGAGGCGGTTTAGTTTATTTTCTAGGAAAGCGATGGTAGAGATGGAAGAATCAGAGAAGCTCTCTCCAATATGCCCATGTCTCTCTTGTTCTAAGGAGCCCAGCACTGGACACAATTACAGATGAGGCTTCGCTGGTGCTGAATAGAGGGGAAGGATCAACCCCTCCTTAGCCTGTGGCAATGCTTTCTGTATTATTTGATTTCTGGCTGTGATGTTTTGTAAATGCTCATTTACAAGGAAAGCTTTCATAATTCAATTTTACTATATCATATTTACTGGACTTTTACTGTATCACTTCTTTGTAAGGACTGGCAAGACCATTTCACAGGTGTTGTAACTAAGGCTGGGAAACAAAGAGAGGCTACATTGGTCAGTGAGCTGTAATTTGGATTTGTGCAAGACCAGGAGCTACATGAATCTTCTATAGTAGCATTTGCTGGACGCTCGCATTCCCATCAGGCGTGGGAAAGTAGTTTTTCTGTCAACAGTTGAGAGGTTAAAATGAGACAGTTCAGAAAAGCCCTAAAATTCTGTCTGGAATGAATGGCTGACTTGAAGTTGCACAGAAAAAAACCTCCTTGCATGCCTTCTGAAGTGTCCTTTTAAATGTGCTACATTTAAGACTGTTTTCAATTGATTTCCTTATATGTGACATAAGTATATTTCTTGGTTACTGTATTGCACAGTGGATTTTTCTGAGCGTATGTTATTCAGGAAAGGAACAAAGGTCATGCAATTTTAGCTTCCAGAACTGTATCTGGAAATACTTTCGACTTTGATAGTGTGTTTTGAGGTTAGTGATGAGACATATCTGACTGAAGGTCATTTGGTTTATTAGTGGTAGTAATAGATCTATTTTTGTTCTGTCTCAACTGCATTAAAATCTTTCAAGATAAAGTATACTTGTAATGAAATGGGAATTTTTGTAGCAAAGCAAATACTTTAAAATATTTTAATACTGATAATACTTGGCATTATGTTAAGGGCAGAACGTTGTACATACTGTTCATATGGGTTTATGCAGTTTCCTGTTTCTTGTTTTCAACAGATGGCTTCAATGAAGATGTTTCAGATTCAGTTCCATACAGGTTTTGTGCCCCGAAATGCCACTACAGTGAAATTTGCTAAGTATGTTGACACCTTTTTGTAGGAGACTGAAATAAGTTTTCTTTGAAACTGCTTAACTTGTCAAACATCAACATATAGCAGGGAGAAGAAATATAGTCAGTGTAGGAAGTAGATGACTTTGATTGCGATAAGATTCTTTCATTTACTCACATTAAGGAAACTAAATGTTTTGTTCATGATACAAAAAAAACCTATGTACAAAAATACCACCTGTTTAAAATGGGAAAAGTAAACAAATGCAGCATTTTTCGTCTTAGACTGATTGCTTTGGAGTTCTGTTTTGGACTGCAGTAGGTCTAATCCAGTTAGCTCTTAGTATCAAGAAACTCCTTGTCTGTGTCTTTACAGGTATGATCTGGATGCCTGTGACATACAAGAGAAGTACCCTGATTTATTTCAAGTCAATCTGGAAGTAGAGGTGGAGCCCAGAGACAGGCCCAGCTGTGAACAGCCACCTTGGGATAATATGAATATAAAGGGACTGAATCCCAAGATCCTCTTCTCTACCCGAGAGGAACAACAAGAGATTTTATCAAAATTTGGTAATGAATCCCTTGAAAAACTAAAGAACATAGAAAAATTTTCAGTGTACTTAGTATTTGAGGCTTTTGTTGAATTTTTTATATTCTATTAATTGAAAGAAATTTAAAAGGTGTTTGTTTTACAAATGTCAGTTAAAAATATGCATTGTATGGAGGAGCTTAAGTTATCCTCCAGTAGTGGTTTATAATTATCCCTGTTATTCTTTCACTGTGCTCCCGTATGCTTGCTTTAAAGCTATGAATAGGCCATTTTCAGGGAGGGACTTCAAGGAAATGGAATTGTAACAGTCAGTATTTGTAGGCACAATGTCTTGAAACGAGATTTATTTGGCTAAACTGGCACCAGTATCATTTCACTTAAGATTATGTGAGCAGTCCTCACAAAGGTTTTAGGTAAGAATGTTTTTATCAGTGTTCTTATGCATAGCCATGTAATGTTGTAATTAATTTCCCCAACAATTCCTAAGATGTTCAAGCAGATGTTTTTTTGTTAATGCTGCGTATTCAGTGCTTCATCTGTAGATGAAGCATTAATTCCAGTTAATGCTATTCAGTAACTTTCTTCTTCTCCTGGTATCAGTAATTAGCTTTGACATTTTCATTCAGGCTCTTAAGCCTTCTCTGTGTTTCGAGGATAAAGAAGCATGATGAAGATTACTATGGTGATTTTAGTGATACATGAGATCTCACCCAATGCTGTTAATATGGTACATCTCAAATACGTTTCTTTTCATATGAGATGGTTGCTGTTGGCCTTTTTTTTCTTCTAAGCAGGATATGCGTTGTTTGTAATATGATTTAGGCTATTTTCTATTTAATTTAGCTTAATCCTACTGTGAACACAACTCTAAGGTGTGTAGCTTTACATCATCATTGATGATGAGGGTCTATAAAAGTTACTCGTATTTCAAGTCACTTCCATTTTCTGATTGATACACAAAATGTAGGTATTTCAAATTTCACTGATTGGTGGGAAGGGAATAGGACAAAAGCAAATGCTGTGAACTGATTTCATAAAATTTGCGGTTAAAATTGAGTTAACTCTTTCATTAGTCATGATCTTTCATGTATGTTTTGAGACATACTATTTTTTCAGCACCTACGCTACAGCTGAGAATGTGGAGCGAGAGTGCAAAAGTGCTGTACCAGTTGTATACTTAAATTTAGACAAATAGGTTTCTCCCAGGCTTTCATCCTTTTTTTTCAAACAGTGGTTGAATATTAACTAATTTAGGAAGTCTTCTTAATTTGCCTTGAGAAAACTTTGGTTTTGAGAGGTAATGCAGCAGTAGGTAACTGCCCAACTGAGTCTTACACAGGAGTCACTTAGTATCTGATTTCAGTAAAATAAGAAATATAAGAAGCAGTTAATAGCAGCATACGGTGTATTAACCCCTTTGTGGTGTTTTTTAACAACTCCATGTTCTTCACTAGCTTTGTATATTCTGGGTTTTTCTACAGCTGCATTTGCTCTTTTCTGTTTCTCTGTCTCTGGTTTCAGATACTGTTCATAGCTCTTGCGTGTTTTAGGGGATGGTTTGTACAAGTGAGGTGTTAATTACATTTTCCTACAAATATAAATAGAATGCTTGAGTGTTACACTATGATCCTGGTTTAATGTCCTAGTTCAAAACAGGATCTTACCAGTTTTTGCAGTTGAAACAAAGCTACTAATGCCAATTTCAAAGATGATGGGGGCAGGAATTTGCATTTGCAGAGCAATAGATTGGAGATAATTGTCTTCCTACAGCAGTCAGCCTGAAAGACAAGTATCAGCTGCTATGTGGAGGATTGAGAAGTTTCTCTGTAAGGGTTCTGGCTTAAATTCTGTTTTATAGGGAAACCAGAGTTGCCTAGACAGCCAGGTTCAACTGCACAATATGAAGCAGAGGCATCCCAGCTGGAGCAGTCTTCAGAAAGTGTACCTACTGATACAGAATCCCCACACAGCAGTAGTACTGATGCCAATAACTTCTTTCACTCTCTGGACTGGAAAGGTACAGGTTTTCCTCTGAAGTAACTACGTGGTTTATGTTTGTCTTGTATGCCTTCCAGTGAATGCTTAAGCCTTCTTAGGCAGCAAAAGTCTCTAATTCACTAACCATGAGGAAAAGCTATTTAAAGAGTGAGCCCTGCAGAATGACAAGCGGTTGTTCTGCTTCACTTGGATAAACACCAAGTAAGGGGGTTTGGTGTTGAGTATAATTTAAATGCTGAGCTAAATTTTTCTTTTCCTGTAAAAATCTTAACCTTTAAGGTCTGCGAGGAAGCTTTTCACTCCCACGGCCCCACTTTGGCTGAGGAATAGAGGAAACAAAGTAGACTAGCCGGTGGGGTCCAGATCAGTTAGAAGGACTAAGAAAATGTAAATTTATAGCACATGTGTAGCTCCCTTTTCTGGGTGCTGCTTTGTTGAACTTTGACAGCAAATGCTGAAATGGCAGCAGCTGGTTATGCTTTTATTGAATGGAGCAGCAGTTACTGAGAAATCTTGTAAGCTCTGAGGGGCACAGAGATCTGAGGTCCAAGTCAGTCTCATTTTGAAAAAATTGTAATGCCTACCATTGTGGAGTGGCAAATAGTCAGCTGCTGGTTTGCCTGCCCTGTACAAACAGGTGGCAGGCAACATTTAGTTCCGTTTTCATCAATTCTTATGTGAGTTTTGGTTAGTTAGGAATTAATTTCATATGATGTCACCATGAAAGTCTCTCTTACCCTAGTCGGAAGAATAACCCTGGTCATTTAAAGATGTTATTCTTTTTTGTCTATTCAAGAAGGAAAAGCGCAAGAAAGTGGAATAGAGGACAATTCGTCTAAAAATGATCCTGTTCAGCTATCTGATGGCAGGGAAGAGAGTGATCCTTCAGATGAGGAGTTCCCTACATTTCCAGATGAAGGAAGTGCAGTACCTGTTGATGAAAAAGACTCTACTCCAGAAGGAGAGTTGCTTTTTGAAACCAGTTTTGAAGCTCCATCTGCACCGTTACAAAAATCTCTCCCTGAAGAGAATGTAGACTTGCTGGGACTAGACTCTGATATTTCAGCAGAACAGAAACAACCTATCTCAGAAATAAACACTTCATCAAGTAATGCAGACTTGTTGAGCAATCTGTTTGTGAGTAGTGTGTCACAGGTTACAGAGCCCACTGGAGATCTTCTTGGACAAGAAGCGGATTTCTTTTTCAGCAGTCAGTGTCCAGCTGCTACTCAGGGTACGTCTTCAGCAGCAGCCATGTCTACAGGTATGTGAGTTTAGTATCAGCACTTTTCACCTGGGCAACACATGAAAACTGCTGCTTGCACTGTGCTTAGAAAATAAGTACCATGTTTCAGCAGTACAGTGAAGACATGTCAGTTTATAGCAAGACTATGAATAGAATAGCTGTTATTTTTGCATGAAGGAGAGAAATTCCTGTACATTATCCAGGTATTCTGTTATGTTGCCGGTATCCTATTGACTTTAAATTCTGTGAACAGAAAAGTACCGTATTTTGTATTTAAAGGAAATTCAGTATCTTAAAGAATTCTTCGCTTTCCCGTATGAATGTTACATGCTAGATCCTTTTCTAAATCCATAACTTTCCTTGCTTAGGGCATAGAATTGTCATAACTTAGTGCTTTCTTGAACTTTATGTAAAGCAGTGGTATTAGATGTACAGAGCTGCTCTGCTTAGGTCAAATGTCTGCCTGGGATTTTTAAGTATTAATCACATAAGACTGCTGAGCAACTGGAAATCCTGTAGATTATTGTCCAAACCAGTAGGATAATGGTACGGCTAAAAGATGTTTTCTTGCTGGTTTTACTGATGTTGTTGGCAGGTCAGTATCCTTAAAGAGAATGCTATGTAGTGCTGTCTATTTGGTATTTAAACAAGGTGTTTTAGTTCAGAGATTCTGTTCCTCTTACCAGTGAATATTCAGCTCTTTGTCACTTTACTAAACTTTCAGTAATAACAATTCTCAGCCTGAAGTTAATGGTAAGATTTCTGGGAATATTAGTTGCATAACCTGGGAAACCATTACAAGGCTTTGTTTGTTTGCACAAAGATAATTCATAGGGACTGAAAGCTTTCATCTATAGACAACTAAAAGTACTTTTTACAGAGCATTTAGATGATGTAAAATATTTACTTATTTTGAGGCACTTCACTGTTGAACTTTGTTACTGTGGTCAGGGAGGAATCATTTTATTTACCATTTTTACATAGGTAGTAATAAAGGTTCCATTTTATGGAATTCTCTGTCTTTCTTTAACCATGTCTGTAGCATGAAAGACCCGAGCAGTAGTCGTGTATGTATCTCATTCTTGTAGTCATTCCCATTCAATATATTTCATTGAATTGTATTAAGAGAGATAATTGCAGAAGTGAGAATATTTGGCTACTGTTATATTTTGTCTTGCGCAACAAACTTATACTTGGGGTTTTGTTTATGTGCGATGCTGTAGTTAGTTTGCTTGGAATGTTGTTGAGTCCTGTACAGTGTGGTCATTACCTGAGGATGTGCTGGGGTATTATAGCAGGATTATTCCTTCTCTTCAGCTTCTGAGTGAATCTGGCAGGACTCCCTGGGCTCTTGAGGGTTTTTGACCCTAGAGGGCAGCAGAAACAGGAAGATCTAAAGCCGTGATTCCAGCTGACTGTCACATGTTGCTCCATGCTGACTATAAATACTCTTCCAGTTAGTTTTTTCTTCATTGGAATCACTAGAGACCTTCTGAAGTCTTACTTCTGTTGGTTTCATTCTTGGGTTGACGTGCTTTCTGCCCCAGAATCACCAATGCCTTCAAGTCTAAATGGTAGTATGAATGTTTTACTTTATGTTCTTTTTAATAGTGTAGTAGTCCACAGTCTTCAAATCTGTTGCGAATTTGGCTTTATAGAGTATTTAACGAATGCAATTCTTCTGTGTGTATATAGATGATCACTTGGACTTAAGGTGTGTCTTAAATGGATGAAATTAACAATGTTGTTGAATTGTATGCAGTCTTGCTGCTTGTTTGAAGGCATAGCTGTTCATATTATGTAAGGCTGAGATCCTTTTTGTACGGATGTGAAAGTTCATTTGTCTACAGGAAGGAATAGGTAGTTACTCTTTGCCACAAAAAATTCGCAGAAGGCTGCTGCAGTTACTAGCATGAACTTGGCTCTTTGTCTGCGCCCTCAGAGGAGTAAGGCTTTTTCAGCTTCATTCATTCTACAATTTGTCATGAGATAATTTTGTTTTCTGCTTCTTTTTTAGCCGATCCATTTGACCCATTCACAATGTCATCAAGTTCAGAGAATCAAGCCCTGTCTGGTCCAGACCTCTTTGGGGACTTCCTTAATCCAACCTCGACATCTACAGCTAATACAATTCCTTCCACGCAAAGTTCACTTCCACCTTCTTCCAGCTCAGATTTCTTAAATTTAGGTAAGTGTGTTTCTGGTGTTCTGTTTCTCACCAGTTTCTTCTCCTCTGTGCATTTGTCTTTCAACTTAGTGGATTAGTGTCTTAACAGAGCTACTTGTTGTGATTGCTGTTTTAATTGGCTTTGTATTCTGGAAGTGCAGATGCAAATGCACCAAGAAGCAAGTGTTTCCTGTATAATGTCATGCTGTTTATGATGTGACAGGATTGGTAGTATTGCCAACCATATGTTAGGAGATGGAGTGTCCTCTCAATGATCTTATAACTGAGGGTACACAAACATCTGGAGATTTACTTTATATATTATAGTATGCTATGTTGACTGTATTTGGATTTTAAAGATTTTTCTGGAAACCTTAGAAGAGAAATGAGCAAGTCAAGTTATAATATAGCCAGTTATTAAAGTGTCGTTTGAGGCTAGCTTGCACCTTCCTGACCTGAATGCGTTCTGGTAATATAGTCACAAAGTACATTATGTAATACTCTAATCTTATTTGTTTCATTTCTCTGATATATTCTTGGTGAAGCCTTTTCCTCAGGCATTTATTTTAAAATCTATTAATCTTTAAACAAAAAATATTTGTGATGTGTTCAGTCTTCCCATCGTTCTTTAAAGACAAACAGACATTTGCAAAAATGGTGCAGTGGTAGAGCCACTAGTGTTAGAGCTTTTTAAAATCTTTGAAAGAAGAGTGTGGGTTCTCTTAGGGATATGAGTTGTGATCAGTCTGTAAGAGCTCTTCTCTGCAGTTCTCTTGTTCCCCTCTTTCTGCACAGGCCCTTCCCACAGGATACAATCTTTTAAGAACATGGGTCTCTGTAGGGTACAGTCCTTTAGGAAGAGAGTGCCGTAGGGGTGTGGTTCTCCCAGGCGCTGCAGCTCCTGCCAGGAACCTGCTACTGTGTGGGCTGCTCTCCCTGGGCTGTGGCTTCATCCAGGACATCCACCTGTGTAGGGTCCTCCGCTGGCTGCAGTGTGAATATTTTAGCTGATCCATTTGACCCATTCACAATGTCATCATGTTCTGCTGTGGCGTTTCCCAAGTGTTGCAGGGCAGTCTCTGTTCTTGGCATCTGGAGCACCTCCTCGCATTCCTTCTCCACCAGCCCTAATGTCTGCAGGGCTGTTTCTCTCACATCTCTCCCTTCTCTTTCACCTGCTGTGTGGTGTTTTTTGCCTTTTCTAGCATGTTTTCCCAAAGACATCTAGTTTGGGAGGCTCAGCTGTGGCTTGTGGTGAGTCTGTTGGAGCTGGCTCTGTCCAACAGAGAAGCCCAGGCCTCTTCTCCCACAGATACCTGCTTACAGTGTGCAGGTAGCTAGGAATGGTATCGAGCACCTTATCCTGAATCTGGAATGAGTTCTTCGCAGAGCTTATTGCATGCAGCTTTGACTTGTCCCTTGTTTAGCAGTTGCTCTAGTTGACCCTGCCTCTGAATGATGTAATCTGAGTGTTAGCTACACATAAACTGGACAGAAAAAAAATGGATAATTTGTCTGACTGAGAGAAGGGCTTCCTCTTTAAAATAAAAGCCTACCCAGCTGATTGCCCTCTCTACAGTATTAATAATCATTATATACCAGCTGTGGTTGATTCTGCTGAGAAGATTCCACTTGCTGCCTTCTTTGCAATGTTTTTGTTCTGTCCTGTAGATAGTAACACCCATGTTTCAGTTATATACTTGTATAGTTGCCAGTTTTATGCCAGTACTGCTGTCTCTGTGTAAGGTCACCAAACATAATTTTTTTGCTCAGTAGAAGATTTGATCAGTACTGATCTGTGGAGCATTATCTCCACCAGATTCTGCACCTAGGATGGGGCAACTCTGGATGCAGACAGACTGGAGAGCGAGATGCTGGAGAGGAGCACCATGGAAAGGGACCTGAGAGTCCTGGTTGATGGCAAGCTGAATGAGTAAGCAGTGCCCTGGCAGCCAGGAGAGAAAACCGTGTCCTGGGGCACATCGCCCTGCTCTACTCTGTGCTTGGGCAGCCTCACCTCGAGTGCTGGGGGCAGTTTTGGGTGCCACAGTATAAAAAAGACATTAAGTTGCCAGAGAGTGTCCAAAGGAGGGCCATGAGGATGATGAAGGTCTTTGAGGGGAAGCTGTATGAGGAGCAGCTGAGGTCACTTGGTCTGGTCACCCCAGAGGAGACTCAGGGGAGACCTCATTGCAGTTACAACCTCCTTCTGAGGGGAAGAGCAGGGACAGGCACTGATCTCTTCTCTGTGGTGACAGGACCCCAGGGAATGGCCTGAAGTTGTATCAGGGGAGGTTTAGGTTGGCTACCAGGAAAAGGTTTTTCTTCCAGAGGCTGGTTGGGCACTGGAACAGTGGGAAGTGGTCACAGCACCAGCCTGATGAGAGTTTCAGAAGTGTTTGGAAAACACTGTTAGGCACATGATGTGATTCTTGGGGATGTCCTGTGCAGAGCCAGGAGCTGGACTCCAGGGTCCTTGTAGTTCCCTTGCAACTCAGCATATTTTATGATCTCAGCCAAAATTTAACTCACTTGAGAGGCAGAACCTCTGGAAATTCTTTAGCTGATGTGCTCAAAGCCACGGTCAAGTAAAGCAGGCTGTTCAGGTCTCTGTCCGTGCTGATTTTTAGTATTTCCAGGGCTGTAGACTCTACAGCTGGGTGACCTATGCCAGTGTTGGAGAGATCGTAGAGGAAAGAAAGTATATTTTTAATGGAGTTCCTTGTGTTCCAGTTTGTGCCCACTGCCTCTTGTCTTTCCACTGGGCAACACAGAGAAGAGTCTGTCTCAGTCTGGTTTTGTTTCGTCACATTAAGTATTTTTACACATTTGTGAGAATGTTCCCAGTTCTTTTCTCCAAGTTTGATAGTACCAGAATCCTCATATCAGAGAGGAGATAGAAAATCCTTTTATGTATTAAACTAAAGTGGGAAAAATAAAACATAGGTTTCTGTTCACTGAATGTTTATCTGCAACCTTAAGGAGACCACCATCAATATTCAGCTGTTAATAACATTTGAGCAAGTACAGAAAAAAAAGGAATATTTTTACATCTGACTTCAATGCTTATTGTTTTCTGCTTACTTCTTCTGATTTTACTTGATGGCTTGCACCCTGGTAAGTGCATTAAGATACCTGCTACTTTAATGTAATTTCTGGAGCTTTCTGTCAACATAGGAAAAGATACTTAAAATATACCCATTTTCTCTTCAGCCTGTCGTTTTGCAGTGGTTTCCTTATATTCTCTATTGCTATGCAGTCTTAAAAACCGTATGGAACTGGAGGACCTGGGGTAACATTTCATACTTCTTTACATTTGTCTTTTAAATGAGAGCTTTTATCTGTGTTTAGCTGAAATGATGTATGTATTTGAGCCATTAGCATTCTACCCAGTTACAGGTATCAATTTCATCNTGGGCACTGGAACAGTGGGAAGTGGTCACAGCACCAGCCTGATGAGAGTTTCAGAAGTGTTTGGAAAACACTGTTAGGCACATGATGTGATTCTTGGGGATGTCCTGTGCAGAGCCAGGAGCTGGACTCCAGGGTCCTTGTAGTTCCCTTGCAACTCAGCATATTTTATGATCTCAGCCAAAATTTAACTCACTTGAGAGGCAGAACCTCTGGAAATTCTTTAGCTGATGTGCTCAAAGCCACGGTCAAGTAAAGCAGGCTGTTCAGGTCTCTGTCCGTGCTGATTTTTAGTATTTCCAGGGCTGTAGACTCTACAGCTGGGTGACCTATGCCAGTGTTGGAGAGATCGTAGAGGAAAGAAAGTATATTTTTAATGGAGTTCCTTGTGTTCCAGTTTGTGCCCACTGCCTCTTGTCTTTCCACTGGGCAACACAGAGAAGAGTCTGTCTCAGTCTGGTTTTGTTTCGTCACATTAAGTATTTTTACACATTTGTGAGAATGTTCCCAGTTCTTTTCTCCAAGTTTGATAGTACCAGAATCCTCATATCAGAGAGGAGATAGAAAATCCTTTTATGTATTAAACTAAAGTGGGAAAAATAAAACATAGGTTTCTGTTCACTGAATGTTTATCTGCAACCTTAAGGAGACCACCATCAATATTCAGCTGTTAATAACATTTGAGCAAGTACAGAAAAAAAGGAATATTTTTACATCTGACTTCAATGCTTATTGTTTTCTGCTTACTTCTTCTGATTTTACTTGATGGCTTGCACCCTGGTAAGTGCATTAAGATACCTGCTACTTTAATGTAATTTCTGGAGCTTTCTGTCAACATAGGAAAAGATACTTAAAATATACCCATTTTCTCTTCAGCCTGTCGTTTTGCAGTGGTTTCCTTATATTCTCTATTGCTATGCAGTCTTAAAAACCGTATGGAACTGGAGGACCTGGGGTAACATTTCATACTTCTTTACATTTGTCTTTTAAATGAGAGCTTTTATCTGTGTTTAGCTGAAATGATGTATGTATTTGAGCCATTAGCATTCTACCCAGTTACAGGTATCAATTTCATCAAGTAAGTTAGGAATATTAAAAGTTATATTGCTTTTAATGTGAATTTGTGAGTCCTGAAAAGACAGGATCACCAGTAACTGGAGAAGAAAAGACAAATAAGGACATGTTCTCAAATGACATATTTGGAAGAATTGTGTTAAATGAGCAGAAGACAGTGCAAACATGAGGTCATTAAAGGGAGAAAAAATTTTAAACTAAAAATAAATTAGTAGTAATGGCAGTGACCATTCAAAGTAAGCTGCAGTAATGAGAGTTGATGAATCTGCTGTTGGAGCGTTTGTAAGTGTCTAGAATTGAATTTTAGTGATGGATAAGCTTTGTTTGTTAGTAAATGATTACTAAACTACTATAGATACCAGGAAAAAAGCTGTTTCAGTGGACGCAAGTTCAAGACACACACTTTTAGCCTTGTATGTCTCAAGTCTTGGCTTAAAATTGAAAATCATAGGAGTTTTGAAATGAAAGATAGTTCTTATACAATATCTGGTCTGTTAAGGTATTCTGTCCTGTAATAGGAAAATGCTGTGCTGTTGCTGCTAAACAGCTGTGCATTAGCAGGGTAACTTAATTTTCTTCTGGATTTTTCAAGTAGCAGGCCGTCTTTAATGCAGGTTGAGTCAGGAATGTATTTCCCTCAAAGACAGCAGGAGATTTGGAAGGTGATCAAAAGAAACCAGAGTGATCAGTGTAGTTTTCTCTTAAGCAGAAGTTAGTTTCTGTGAACTTATGTTCTCAAACAGGCTTTAGACAGGGTTAAAAAAACCTTGCCTCGTACTAAACCAGCCTCTTGGTTCACAGAAAATCCTATTGTCATCTGTGATTAAAGGATTTCCTGTAGACATGACAAGTTAAATAAAGAAAACCTTATGTGAAGTTGTGTGTAGGATATAGTAAAATGCAGGTGTCTTATTTTGGGAAGCTGGAAAATGTGATCTGATTACCACCAACTTATTCTTGCATCCTGGCTTTGTTTGAACAGTGTTAGTAAAGAACACAGTTCTTTGCCCTGACCTCAGTGGTTCATTGCTGTATGGCTAAGGAGTATCCATATGCATATTAAAAAACTTGAAACAACCAGGTTCAGATCTGCGTGCCCATGGTCTTAATTGCTTCCGTTTTTGGAATATTGAGCTATAGTTCATGTTTTACCGTTTCTTCAGGTATTCTGCTCCTTTATCTTAATGTGTCTGTATGAACTACAATGTACCAGTTATAAAAGTAGGGAATAATTTTGTGGTCTCATCATACTTTTTCAGAATATGTAGAAATCAATGAATCATGTTGATAGTACTTTTTCTTGATGTTAAAATCTGACATAATGTCCAGGTTGTAGAACTAAAAAGAAGATAGCATAAGGATAAACAGTTTCAGGAGGAATAGGTTATCTGTTCAGTATATTGTACATTGCATGTTTCAGATTTTTCTGGTAAGTGTAGTGGGAGTATATGAGCTTTTACTATTAATAGTGAATTTACTGCTGTGCGTAGCAGTAGGCTACTTCCTGCTTAGTTCAGGGTGGGGGAGGCAATGAACTTGACTGCTCTTAAGCCAGCTGTTATAAAACAGCTCATTGCCATAGTATGTTCTCAATCCTTCAAATGCATTCAAGTGTAGTTTAGTTTATTCTTGTTTCTCTCATCTTGTTTTCTTAATAGTTAATTTCATGTGGTGTTGTTAATTTTCTTATTAAAAAGACTTTTAATAGCAGAGATTGTAAAATAAAATTATTTCTAGCCTAAAAATCAATATTAGTATTGATTTGAAGTCTGCTTAACTTTTGGGAGTGGTATGTGATACAGCAGAGTTCTGAGCTGATGAACAGATGCTGGTTTATAGCCTGACACTGCTGTTTGGCAGATAGTTGGGGTCCTGAGTATTGAGGCAAGTACATACTGTTTCTCCCATGGTTTCAGAGGCAAGGAGATGAAGCTTGCTCTGGAGAAAGGGCTGGAAATGGTGGGTACTTCTTGCATTTTATTCTGATGTTTTTCCTCACATGTAGCGGAGAATACTGCTGAAATCCAGGCTTTTGGCCGGTATTTGTTGCACAGTATTTGATGTGCTTGCTTTGCAGCTGTAAGATCTAATTATAAATAGTATTAGTAGATTGAGGTACTGAAGGGGTATTTAATTTGCTTGTAATTATTTCCTTAATTAAGAGGATTTTATATCCATATTCAGAATGTAAAGTTGAGAAGCTGAGACAAGTGAACGGCTGTGATGTAATAGTTGAAACATTCAAGCCCTAAAAATGTCACTCCTTTTTTAAGGATGGCTGGGTTAGCTTCCCTATGTCTATGAAATGTCTTAGAGCACCACTAAATGTATTGACTTTACTGAAAGTACCACCTCTCCCTGTAGCACCGACTGTTGTCATAGCATTAAAGTAGGGGTTACATTCCAAAGCTGTCCGGCTGCTTTGCTGTGAGTCTTCACAAGCTGTGCTCAGGGAGAATGCTCAGAGCTGTCATGCAGCTTTGAGCATTCCATACATAGCATATCTCATTCTGAGGATGGCTCACCTCATAGTGCGTGTGAATGAGTAAGTGGGGAATCATTTGCAAGTCAGGGATGGCAGTTATACCTTTAGGTGGGGTGCGACATTTTCCAGGAGTTAGTGGCAGCACCCTTGCATGCTTTTAAATATGATTTTTTCATTTAGATGTCATGGTGGGTTTGTTTCGCATATAGAAAACTGGTCTTTATCTATGGAGCTAGAGATTCTTAACTTCTTTCCAGGAAAAAATACCAGGATACACACTCTTGGTGTATCCTGGTCTTCAGTTGTGTGCGTTCGTTCGTGTGTTACACCTAAAAGGATGTATTAGTTGTCCAAGAGGCCTGGGTTAGGCAAGCCTGCAGTTTGAAGTGAGCTGGCTTCACCTGTGTAGCACCCAGACTGCTGAGTGATGCAGAGCACCATTCATGGAGCACTTTGTCTTTCCGCTTACGTGCTGGGCTATCAGGAACAGCAGCATGCCCTAGATCTGTACCTGAGCTAGTCCTTTTGGTCAGGAGACCTAAGCTGTTAAATTCATAGCATTGCTTGTTCATGAAAGTATCTTATTTATGAAGTGTGAGGGATGATTTAAAATAGAAATGAAGGAATTCCAGTGGTGAAACCCTTCTGAGTCCTGTTTGAGACTGCATAACTGTTACCAAGACATTTAAGCAAGCTGTGTAGCTGAAAATGTGGTCCCTATTTTGTTGGAATATTATATATATTATTGTCATGGTTTCCTTAAACATAAAAACATTTCTTTTTTCTTCTGTAGGCAGTTTGACACCAGAGCCACCTAAAATATCATCGTCTACAAGCCACCCAGATCTCCTAAGTGGATGGGATTCTTGGGCAGATTCCTCAACAGCCAGCAATGTAGCATCACCACAGCTGAAGCCTGTTTGTGAAGGTATTATGAAATTAAATGTTTCCATTAGAGGAATACTCCAGACTGGGTCAGTTTAATCACCTGAAACTGCTAAACATTTCTTCAAGCATTTTTGGTTTGTTGCTTAAATGCTCCTTAAGTAGGGCATTTGTGTAGTTTTTCAGATTGAAGTTCAAGACACAGGAATTAAATTGTTTCATTCTCTATAGTAATGGTGATTCTTGTCATGGGAAAAGATGTGAAGCAGGATGCTGGGGAGGTTTGCACGAGTTGTTGTGGAGATACTACTTTTATTCTTTCTCTCAATTTCCAAACAGACCAGATACCTGATGTGTCTTCTTATTATACAGGCCAAGCTTTTACCACCGGGAGCCAGTCCGGTGTGTCTTCAGGTCTGTCTTTCAGTCAGATGAAATCTCAGAACTTTGATCCTTTTGCCGATCTTGCAAATCTGGGATCTGGTCTTCCAGGTGAGATCTTGCTTTTTTTTAGACTATACTTGGTACCTCTGTTGTTTGATTTGATTCTTGTACCAATGAGTGTTACTGACAGCCTATAAAGGGAAGTATTTCCTTTTAATTCTTAGCGACCAGCTTGAGGTATTTGCTGGGAGCTGGTGAACAACAAGAAAAGATTGAATCTTACAGATATCATATGAAACATCCAGAATAATATTTCACAAGATAACTACAGCTGTGATATAAAAACAGTAAAAATAATCAATGCTTCAGAATCTAGTTGAGATGGTAAGAGAAACCAGGAGTTACTGATTCAGTAAGTGAGCATGAGGTTTCTTACCTTGCATTGATTAATACTGTCCTTGAAGGATTTAAAATAAAAGCAGGATTAAATTAGTTAAATTTGTTAGTTCCAAAGTGACAGTTGTTTTCCTGTTAGTTCAATACTTAGAATTCAGTAGACTTTCATAGCTCTGCCACTCACATCTATCATGTCTGTAAGATGAGCACAAATCAAACCCCTGTGTGCACACGGTACCAAAAGCATTTGTGAACATTTGTCAGTTTGCAATGGAGGGCACAAGGAGTTCTGAAAGATAAGACACACTGCAGAGTAACTCATGTTCCAGAGTGTTTTATTGGCCTGAAATTCAGGAATTAGCCCTGCAGCATTCTCAAAAGAGCTGGAAAAATGAAGGGCAGTGAAAAGAGCTGAGGTCCTTGCATTTCAGAACCCACACTACCATAACAGATGTGACCAGCTGCCCAGAGTACAAGGAGTGATACAGAGCAACGTAGTGTCGCTGAATTGCACAAACCTGCTTTTCCCTTAGCTTGGAGCTGATGGAGGTTTTACCCTGTTGCCTTGGCAGTTAGCATTGTGTATTGAATTGATTACCAGTGGAATTCTTGTAGAAACACTAGGTAACATGCAGTATTTGACTTCTTGATGTTGCTTGTGCGTAATCACTGCAAAATTCTGGAGTCCAAGCAGTGCCAATGAGGCTGCTTTGCAGTAAAAAATTTTCAAAAATTTTCTAGTTTAGTAATTAAGGTTAATATGGATTGTTAAATCTACAGATAGCATGACAGTAAAAAAGGTATAGACCACACTGAATCCTATGAAAGAAATCAAACTAATTTTAGCAGGACTTAGGTCAATTCATTACTCTTTCAGTTAGCTTTCAATAGGAAAAATGACTGCATTAAAAAGTAGCCAGATGTCACTGTCCTAGTTAATGTTCTCAGGCTTGAAATGAATTTTCAAGGCATCACAAGAACTGGAATTCAGTTTTGGAATAAACTGGAATAGCACACTGTGTTGTATTTTTCATAGGAGTTTTTTGGCTTCCATGTGCAAGACACTGTTCTGGAAGAAAATTTTTGAGAGTTCAAGCTGCTTAAATATGAATGCTATATAAACCCAAAAGAAAGAGTAGCTAAAAGTAGTTAATAGTGATGTATTAGCGTAGTGGTAGGATACCAATAGTGTTCTGTGCTGGTTGATGCATTCTTTAGGAATGGTCTTATATCAGAAAGTAAGAGTGTGGTGTTGAAAAGTTTCTGTGAACAGTGAGGCATTGACTTGCCCTACAGGAAGAAACTGTTGGCCTTGAAAACTGGAATTATGAACGTAGAATGCTTTGAAAGAATAGGAGAACGAGAATTTTTCAGTATGTGGGGTTATTTGCTCTGACTACTAACAAATTTTTTTTTCTGTAAATTTCACAAGTTGTCAGTGACTGAAAACTGAGTTGACTGCAGTCGAGCGATTTCATGAAAAACCAGTGCATTTCTAGATTTTGTTAGGTGCTGTATTGCAATACGGGGTTTTATCAGGTGTGGTATTTCAAGATACAGTGTGGTATCTCATACATGGCCCTGGGGAGACATCCTCTAGTGCAAGTTAGAACTATGAGCAGCTGCTACAAAAGAAGAGGTATCAGGAGAGCTGAAGTGTGAGGAGCCACTTTTGAGAGCGCAAACCAAGTTTGCATTGCTTCGTATGCCCCAACAAACCTGGCCTATGCCACAGAAGGGTGGTTAATGTATCACCTGCATGCTGCTGTGCTTTTCTTGCTCATGTGCAGTATTCCCTGTGAATGCTGCTGTAGAATAATCTTTCCATCTTCCTTTGAAAGCATTTATTTGAAAATATTCTCAGTCTGTTACCATTTTTTGTAATTAGTTATTTATTGTGTACGGCATATTAGCAGAAGTATAACGAAGTGGGAGGCAGAACTACTGTCACAGCCAGATTATCTTCTACTGGCCTGACACATGCCTGACCCTTCAGATAAGGGTGCATGTTTTTGCTAAAACTGGCAGTCAAGACCTTGAGTTGTAAGAAGACTTTCAGTAATGCCTCCAGCTCCTGCCATTCAAGTTACTTGTTGATGAGACTCTCAACTTCATTTTGCCCACACTTTCCTGTTACATTTTCTCTTGTGTGGTGGTGTCACTGTGAGCTATGTGGTTCTATGTCAAGATCAAACTGTCTTGTATTAAACAGGTGACAGGCACTGAACTGAAAATCTAACTTAGTATTGTTAGGTTCATCCACAGGTGGACTCTTGGGTAGTGGATTTAGTCAGAAGACTGCTCCATCTCAGAAGCTGGGAAATCAGTGGCAGAAGTCCTCGAAACCACCAAGTACTTCATGGCAGTCCCAGACTAAGTCCAGCACAGCAGCTAAGCCCAACTACACAATAAACATGAGTGTTATTGGAGGACGAGAAGAAAGAGGAGTCAGAGCCCCAAGCTTTGGTAAGTTTTGTGGATGTGTGTTACTTACAATATGCCATGTGAAGTTAGTTGGGTGTGCTGTTACCTGCAGAAGCTCTTTTACTTTCATATTTTTATTTACATTTAAGTTGTGTCTAGTAGAAAACAGAAACACCTGGCAAATCTGGTATCCTGCTTTTGCAAAGCTATCCCAGTACATAACAGACAAGCTGATGATGGCACGAGTATATGCAAGTTTGGGCATAAAGTCTCAAAGCTATAATTACTCACCCACACGCGTACTACGGTTTTGTATCTCTGGTTTAGATAGGTAAATATGATCCATCCAGGGAGAGATGGTTGATAAAGTTGCTTCATGTTAGTCTGTTTGTGATACACAGGTGAAGGGATGCAGTGTTTTTCCTAGCTGAAGCTAGAAGCAGCTAGTCTTGAGAAACATTGAGATTAGAATGATTGAAAATTGTTGTGTTTGAAAGAGAGATGGGGACAGGACCAGGTGGAATCGTACAGTCCTTTAAGGTGTTCCAGCTGAATAGGCAAACCTAGAGTTGTAGGGATAGGCTTGGCCTCTTCTATATGAACTTTACTGGAAAATTTTATTTTCTGATGTGTTGGTAATAGGATTATGCCTCCCTTAAACTGGCATATAAGTGAAACTGGCATAATAAACTGGCACGTACTGGTGTATAATACCTGGTATAATAGCAGATACTTCTTTAAGTTGAAATTATTCTGTTGATCCATATCTAGAAGGAAGTGTCAGGAGGGAGAGGCAGTGGGCATAAGACTGCAGCATGGGAAAATCTGTAGCTCAAGGCAAAAAAAAAAAAAAGAATTAGCATGATGAAATGCTGAAAAAAGATGTTCCTCTCCCTTGAAAACAGAGAGACCTCAGCTGGACAAGGATCTAACAAATGTACCTAGTTGTCATTGCTTTGAGTGGGGATTGGGCTAAACAACATCTAGAGACCTCTTCAGAGTTCAGTTATTCTACAGTTCTCTGAAATTTGTTGACTCTGTAATGAATATTCATGTTGGTGTTTTATACCTTCCTTATTCTGTGTAAGTTTCAACATACTTAGGTGTTGACTACGTGCTTTCAGTGAGAGTTTTGAGTATGTGGTTACGTGAAAAACTGCTGCATAGCATTTGGAACTAGCTTACAGTGGAAAAATGGAGCCGTTTCTAGAATCATGGATAGTTGTGTGCTCCCTCAAATCTACTCAATTTTTTCAAAAAGGAGGGCGTGCAAGTATTTAGTCAGAGGTTAGCATGTGAGGTTTTCTGCTCTGCTGGACTGAAAGTTCGTTAATGATCCCTTTTATTTCTGTCCTTCTTAGCTTTGTGGCATTTGTCATCACTGAGGGATACTTATCATGGTAGTGATAAATGCCATCCAGGTGTATCTAAGCGCAGTGTATTTCCCCTGTAAATGTATTCTCCCGTGGAACTTTGATTTAATGTTTTTTCTCCTTTCATAGGTCAAAAGCCAAAAGTTTCAGAAAATGACTTTGAGGATCTCTTATCTAATCAAGGATTTTCAGCGAAATCTGATAAAAAGGGACCAAAGACAATTGCTGAGATGAGAAAACAAGAGATGTCTAAAGATATGGACCCCTTGAAACTCAAGGTTTGTTTAACAGCGATTTTTAGTGAAAATCTGATCTTATGCTTAGAACTGCTGATAGCAGAGCAGAAGGATACAATGACTAACAGCGAAAATAATGGTCATGGTTTAGAAAAGATGGATTTAGCTGATAATACAAAAATATGGTTTAAAAATGAGGCGTGTGAGAATAGTTGTCTTCAGGGTGACCATGTACTTTCGCTTCCTGGTTGACAAGTGCTGCTGCTGTCCTAAGAAATCACTAGAAGGTGCAGTTCTGGAGATAGGCTGTGTAACTAGTTTGGGAGGTGTTCCTTGCTGTTCAGATTTTTTTTTTGATGCATTAGTCATTGATAACTTCGCATATTAATATACTTCCAGTTTTGTGGTCTTTATGATGCTTTAGGAAAGGTTGTAGAAGAACTTTAGAGGGATGCTGAAATTTGGTTTCAGAAAGTGTCCTTTGTGAAGAGAGAGTGCATAGCTTGTATTGGGTAGCTTTTGACACGGATCACTCCAAATGGAAATAAATACAGATATGTAGTTGTCATCCTCTGTGGTTATAGAGGGCAGAAGTTTTCATACTATGTAAGTGTTCAGTGAAAACACTGTATCCCTATGTCATGGCTTGAATATTGCTGTTAAAGTCTGAAAAGTTACTCTAATTGACTTTGGGGATATCTCAAAAAGCACTTCCATTTGTGCACCTCTGCAGGTTGCTTGAGTAAACGTAAAATATTAATAGACTTCATCTTTTGCACAAAGCTTGTACAATAGAAGTTTTAAAATATATTTATACTTTTGTACAAATGCAGTAATAATTTCAGTGTGTGTACTCTGACAGGGACAAGTTTAATGTAATATCTAATTGTAACAGATGTTTTTGATTACTCCTGTCAGTTCTCTTGCTATTACTTCTACAGGCGTTTGTAACATGTAACTGTCTCATTAATTTCTCTTGCGGTAACTGAATTTCTGCAATAAACTAGTAACAGTGAACTATTCCCTAGTGGTAGATGCAGAATATCACTTTTGGGTGGCTAAGACAATTGAATTTGGGGAGTGAGTGCAGGTGGACAAGTGTACTTAAGTCGTGATCATATAGTCTTGCAGAGAGTGAAGATTATATCTATAGAGGCTGAGAATGCATTCACTTCTGTATATTCTGATTTTCCCAGATTCTCGAATGGATTGAAGGAAAGGAGAGAAATATCAGAGCATTAATATCCACTCTTCATACAGTGCTTTGGGAAGGGGAAAATAAGTGGAAACCAGTCAGCATGGCAGATTTAGTAACTCCTGAACAAGTAAAGAAGTACTATAGGAAAGCAGTGCTTGTGGTTCATCCTGATAAGGTGAGTGTGTTCCTCTGATCTTCTTTATTTTAGAAGGAATACAAACAGCTTTTACCACACCATAGTGGTTACTGGCAAATGCCTTGCTTCTCAGTCAGCTCCCTAGATGTTCTTCACTTTGCTTCCATTGTCTTCTGAATGTGGCACCTACTGCATTCAGGTAGTACAGGATTATTCTTGTCATCCTGACACAGCCCAGAATTCAACAGAGAAGTTGAATCAAATGAAAGATCCCATGAAGGTTGTACTGAGCACCAAAGTCAGTCCTGCTGGGTTCTGACTGACAGCTGGCAGATTTTATGCTGATTAGTGGAATCTGTTTCATTTCTATGAGCTGATACTTCAAAGCTTTTAGAACTAATATAGAGAGTCAGGGGCTGCTTCAGTAAAACTGGTAGGAAAAACCCACTGAACCTCATTTACTAAATCATTTTTACTGGCGAAAGTAAACTTACTAGAATAAACAAATTATTTTATGAAAAATACGTAATGAATATGACATTGTAGTTGTCTTTTAAAAAATATTTAATGCATCCCAATGTATCAAGGTAGCTCCTTGTTCTGAGCTATTGCATTAGATATAAAAGTAAGCATTGAATGTACGTAGTTTGAGTTTTCAGGTTTGCATTTACTGGCAGTTTAGTGAGCAGTAGTCTAAGTCCTGTGTCGTCTTGTGTCCATAACAGAAAAAACAAGACATTTTTTCGTTTTTTAATCTCCTCTCCTTCAGTTTTCTTGGCTATGTGACTTCTTCCACCTTTGTGGCGGTTTTTTAGGTGTAAGCCCGTTAACGTATCAGGGTCAGAACATGGCTCTCTTCGAGGCATGTTTGTCTTCCTTGTTCTTTTATTCTCTCACTTACCCATTAAAGCACTCTCTAAAAGGGTTGATGAAGTACTGCGGGTGGCAAAAGCTAAGCAGCAGGAGAAGGGGAAGGATGCTGGAGGGGCTGGAAGCCCTAGGCCTTCCCTTTTATGTTGGAGAGAACCATCTTTTGGGACTGGATCTTTATTAACCACAAAGGTTGAGTTATGTTGGCCCAGAGTCAGGGCTGCTGTGAAATAGGTGGGGAATCAGGAGTGTACTGTCCTTCAGTATGGAAGCAAACACCCAGGAAGTGCTGTGGCAGTCACGTTGAGTCTTAGCATCATTCACAACCAGCAACGAATTTTTCTCCAGGGAATCCCATTCAAAAGAAGTTATCTTAAATAAGACGCAGATTTCATCCTTGTACACTACTTCAAGATCTCTCAGGAAGCAATTCCAAAAATGACTTAATTTGAGTAGTAAGTGATAGTAATTTAAACTATTTATGAAAAGAACAGCTTTGAAAACTGTTTTTAGTTAAGTTTCAATTATTCATGAATTTTACTGAAAGCTTGAAGGTAAAGTAAGGAAACCAAGGATTTGGATTTGTTTAAATACTCATGGCAAGCTTTGGAAAAGGTTGGAGAGGGTTCTGTGTCTGTAAAATTATATTCACAGAGCAGTCTATAGCTGTTGAATAAGAGCAAATATAAAAGGCGTGGGATCTTTTCTAAGTGACCTAATTCCAAATATTTTTATGCTTATAGTATGTTCTGTTTGTTTCCAGGCCACAGGACAACCGTACGAGCAATATGCCAAAATGATCTTCATGGAATTGAATGATGCCTGGTCAGAGTTTGAAAACCAGGGATCGAAGTCCCTTTTCTGAAACTTCACCTTTCACAGAACTGCTTCCAGAAACTGGAGCTGAGCATTTTTATGGCTCTATTGCGCCTGAGATTTATGAAGCGCTTTTCCGTGATTTCAGCACAGTTTCTAGTCATGCACTTAAATGTGGGGATGTATTTTGTAAGATGTAGAGTACAAAGCATTACATAGATGCATTAAGAAAAAAGCTGCTGAGTACCTGTAGAAATCACAGTCTGGGAGTAAAGGTTTCTCTTCAGTTTTGTATAAGAAAAATAGAATTTTAATGAAGCTAAATAATTCCTGATATGCTAGTGTTAGTTATAAATCATTCCAACTTAATTGATCTTTGCTGTACTCCTGCCTTCCCAAATTTGTCTGTTACTTTGAGTAGTTTTGTGATTCAGTTTTGATATTTGGTGCCTGTCGCCTTCTTCAAAGTGCTTTAGTTAGCAGCAGTGAATTTGCTTGGCTTATCTCAAACCTAAGGGTGTATATTTTCATCTGTATTTTATATAATCAATCTGGTAATCATTCTGTAAATAATGTTTTCTGGTAATATCTGTGTTCCTTACAATAGAGTAACAGTTGTTTAGCCAAAAAGACACCACATGTGGGAAAGTCAGACAGGGTTGTTCTTGATTTTTTTTTTTTAAGTTTTTTTTTTTTTTTTTACATATCATGAATCTCAGAAGAAATTTTGACTCTAAGGTCTGCATGTTCCTGCTGTTTTGTTATTTATTGCAGTACTCTGACCTGTGCTTATTTTCCTGTTCTTTAAATGGTGTCTCTTGCTTCTGAATTCAGTAGAACGTTCCTTTCATTGCACTTCAGATACTCTGATAGAAACAATGTTACTCTGAAACTTGAAGTGTAAGCACAAACCTCTTACTGTGCTTTGATTTGTCCGAGTATTAAATCACTCATTATCATCTGGAGAGCATTTAAAGTGCTTAAACATTCTGTTTTAACTTCTGTATTTTTGAGATGCGCATAGCATCAGTGCATGTGAAAACATGGTGTGTCTTGGTACACTGTTGAATTTCTGCTCACCTATTTCCATGCACTGCTTAGTGCAAGATGAGTAGAGACACAACTTGGTAACAAAACTTGCTGTGTTTTCTCATCCCTGTTCAGAAGGCACTTTTTCACTAGTGCTGGGGTGGATGATGCAAATGACCAATGACTGTTATACTCTGTGTAATAACAAAATGCAATTTTCATATCAAGTTTGAAAATGTTGAAAATTAGTGCTAGGGTATTAAATCTTCAGCAGCAGTCTCTTAATACCACACAGTTGGGCATTCAAGGGGATATTTTGATCACTTGCCTTTTTATATATTTTGCATGCTTAACTGAGAGGGAAGCTGTATTATTAGCAGAGGTAACTGTTCAGCTGAGTGACATCTGAACAGGAAACACAAGATTCTAATGCCACCTGAAAGGTGTGTTGGATGAGATTTTCCACTGCTGCACCAGCCCAAGAGCTGATGGGTTAGAGACTGCTGAACACTTGCAGTGTGTAGTCTCCAGCTCTGATACAACAGAGTTACTTATTAACCTCTGATCAAAGGTTTTGTTTGTGTATATTTGCATATATATTCAGCTGCTGTGATTTGGTTTTTTTTTTTAGGATCAGTTATGGATCAGGAAGGTTGTGTATTATTCATAGCTGCTGTTGTATTTCAGTTACTGCTTTGAAGCAGTCTTAATATCTCAGTAGATTTCTTCATAAAAGAATGTAACTTGCTGTCTGATTTAAAGAGTTAATTTTTTTTCCTTTGGACACTTCTTTGATTCTTTGTATATGTGTTCTACATCCTTGGAAATTAAAGGCTTCTGCTGGTAGGATAGGTTTGTGAGAGACCTGCATGGCTCTTTACAGTTCTAGGGGAAATCCTATCTAGAAATAGGTTTAAAAAGACAGACACAGATATATAATAACTTTGACTGTAGAGCTATATACAGTTGAGAGATAAAGCATTTCTGAGTGAGCTGCTTAGAATAAGGAGGGACTGCTTTAAAAACCAGTGTTTATTCAGCACATACAGGCAACTTAATTTTGAGGCATACATTTTTAATTGCTCTTTTCTTGAAATTTGTGTTTAAAAAATTAAAACGTGAAAATTGGGAGGAAAATATCTTCCTCTGCTTTGTATATTTGGTAGCATTTTCTGGATGATGTCTACATTAATCTTTTTTTAATTTCTCTACTCTTGCTTGCATAATCTTCTTGAAACATCAGAGAAGAACCTTAGATGTGATTTAAATAAGCAGGGAAAATATGAATGCAGGTGTTTTACCTGGAACTGAAGATATCTTGAAATTAGTTCTCTCTTTTTAAAATTATGGAAAATCAAGAAGTTTAGCTATGGATTCTTCCAAGAGCCATTAGATAATTACTGAAACTTCAGTTGGGTTGACAGAGCCGTTCAGCTTATTTTATGGCTTAGTCAGCTCTGGTTCTCAGTGGGGGAACTGGCTGATTTCTCTGTCCTACTCCTTTCTACATAATTGAATTTTGCTGCTAAGAATCTGGGAGAGGCTTGGTTTGGTAAACCAATAAATCTTGACAATGAAACTATTTCAGGTAGGGTGTTTTGGATTTCTTTTTTGTAACTGTGATATTTATCTGTGTTACATACAAGAATGTGCAAACAATGCTGATTTCACTAAGGTTCTGTAAGCAAACTGTAATTTGAAAATTAAAAAAGTTCAAGTGGTGGATATGGACATAATAAATTGAAGTTTTGTTTTCTGTGAAACAACGCAACGTGAGGATCACTAAAGGTGTTTCTTTGTGTAAGGCTTTTATGTTAGATACAAGAACTTGGGAAGAGGGAAGTTAAAGTATATTTCATATAAATGTGTATTGAGTCTTAATGTTGCTTTTAAAGGAGAGGGTCATTTGGAAGAAAAAGTCCAGGAGTTGTATGAATTCATCTTAAAACAGTAATAAAAACCGGTAGAAAATCTGGGAATGAGGGCTTTTCAAACTTTGTGTTCTTTGTACTTGGTTGTTAATTGTCTGCTCTATGAACTAGAGTGCACTCAAATGATTACACACACGTTTCACTGTAGCTGTTAGGACATTCTTAGTGTCCACAAACTGAAAAGCTTTTAGAACAGGCTTCAGGAAAAAATGATTAATCAGAGACTTGGCTGGATTCTCTTCTTGATCAAAATGTGTATTTTCCATTCATATTAATTGTTCATTGCACAGTTTTGAAGTGTCGAAGCTGTGCCCTGGAAGCTGGGCTTTATATCTGCTTCTGCTGGCTGTGAAGCTTGAAGCAGAGGTAACTGAGTGTTGCCAGCAGGCTGATACTGTGCCTACCAGGCCTTGCATGTGGCACTTGAGTTTCTCTTGTGAAGCACCTCCTTGACTCTTGCAGCAAATCGTGGTGCCTGCTGGCCCATGTTGGTTGTTCCTCTGTCTGGTAAGAGCACCTGAGTAACATCATGCACTGTTAGCAGCCTTACCGAAGCTCACTTTCCAAAAGTAAGTAGGCTGAGAGGGTTCCTGGAAGGACAAAGGAAAACAGCACAAGAGGGATTAAAGGAAGAGTAGAGAAAAACACCAGGCCTCTAAAGTACATCTGAAATACTGTTTTCTAATTCTCTCTCCACTACCTGTTGCTACATACCTCTGCTAAAAACAGGTCTAGGCTAGTAGAGAGAACCTGGTTTGCAGCCTGCTTTTCCAGCCCTTTTAGAATGCTGCTGGCTGACTGTAACAGGTGGGAGTACCAAGTCCTTAGCTTTTTTTTCCCAGAAGTTTCTATAAAGCAGGTTTAAAAAATGATTGGGCAGGTTTCCACTAGTTATTTTTTAATTAAATTGCTTGTGTTACATTGCTGTTAGATCTGGGGAGTCCAGCAACATAACTTTTAAAACAGGGATCTGTGAAGAAGAATTGGTGTGCAGAGTGTGTGTGGCTGGAGTCTGCTTAATAGAAACAAGTGATGTATTTTATCCCTGTTGGAGGAAATCAGTTGGCGTCTTCAACCTCGGGCATGCCTGTTTGGTGTTTCTTAGTGCTGTCAGAGTTCTTTAGGAGGAGAAAAGAGCATTAGTGGTTAGTTAGATGAAGCCTGGAAGGAAAAGTTTCTCAGCATTGTTAGTTGGGTCAAGTTCAGCTTTTTTCTAATCAATGGTACCCTCTTCGGCAAGTACAGAGCAGAAAACCTCCGACAGTGCAGATGAAGTACATTTCCGTGGAGCAGTGGCAGAGTCCTTGGTGTTGTACTTGTGAGAGTAACCAGTGCTCATGAAAAATGCCTTGTTTACCTCCATTTTCTTGGTAATTCTGGACAGTTCCTCCCATTTTGTCTTGCGAAGCACAGAACAACAGTTTGTTTGTGAAAGCTACATGCACAAGATTAATATTTTGCACAAACCAAAGCGGAGTTTGAGTGTAACAGAAATCTCATCAGGCCTTTGGGGCTGCTGGGTTATGTGCACCATTCCACCTCCCGAGGCCAGACTGCAGTTTCCCTACCAGTGGCAGTGTGTTTGCATACTTGCTGGCCGCTGCGTTCTCTGCTGCTCGCAGAAGTGTTTCAGGGATAGCATAAATGTGGAAACCTTGTTGCTCCTTAGCTGTGTCCATAATTGTCTAACACTTGCAGTGTAACGACTGCCTTGTAAATAAGCTCAAATTAATCTTGTGTGAGTCAGTTGACATCTTCTGTCAAGAACTTGAAGGTGATTGACCTGCAAAAGCTGTAAAAGGAATGTATGATTTCCCACCCTTTTGAGCCTGTCCCTGGTGCAGAGCAGCTCCCGCACCCAGAAACCCAATGATGAGGAGCTGAGCTCTGGTTCAGAACTTGATCAATCTTGCAATGCTTGCTTACTCTCTCTTTGAGTGAGCTTATCATGGACTGCAGTTTAGACTGTGTTAAGCTTCCAACATACTTTCCAAAAATCCTAATTCAGTAATTTTTATGAAGGATACATGTTGTCGTAGAAGCTTTTATTACCAAAGGGGATTAAGAGGCATTGTGGGAACTCCCAAAACTCTTTAGTGGAATGTACTGTATATTTGCAATGTCGATTTCTAGAAGTGATTGTCATCTCTCATAAGGTCTTGGCTTGCTCTGAGGTCCTTATTGTATTTACCTGTAGTTGTGATTGTACTTTCAATACCTGTGGTTTTTTTCTGATTTGGAGTGTGTGGAAGGACAGAACAGACACTCAAGTCCTGTTTTTGCTATCTTTCAGGAAATGCAATGTACTGTGTAATTTTGCTACTAGTGAAATAAAACTTATACCTGTATGTATATAAGGTAAAATAGTCAAATTAAGCCTTGTTTAAAAGTAGATTTAATGTTTGGTACAATGTCCTTGAACAGATTTTTTTTTGCTTTGAAATGTATTACAATTTAACCAGTGATCAATTAAAACAAACAAAATAACTTTGTATATTTCCTTCTTTACCAAGGGAGAAATGGCCCGAACACCCAAAGCATTTCCTCCTCCTCTTCCAGAACGAGCTGCGAATGTTAGAGAAGTGGTTCTCATTAGTATGTTCAGGTTGACTGAACCTGTTAGGAGCTAAGTGGCTCTTCAGAAGTGTCTCTTCTGCTGGAGAGGCGTTGCTGCAGTGTGCCCTGGGGTTTAGCAGCTGCATTTCCTAAGTGCCTGTGTTGGGTTGAGGGGGTTCTCGCTCAGGGTCTGGTGCAGTGCTTTTCCATTGCCCAGGGGAAGCTCTGGCCTAAGTGTGTAGCAGTCATCCAAGAGAAGAGAGCAGGAGCACATGGACACGACTGAGGCTGGAGAGAGGACTGAGCAGCCTGTAGGGATGGTGGGGGGCCACATCTGGCAATGAAGGGCTGCAGATGGCAGGAATCTGAGGGAACGTGGCATGGCAAAGGGTGAGCTGCTCCTGGGAGCGTACTGACCAGGTGCCCAGAAGCATATTTTGACTCCATACTCTTAAACAAGAATGGGCAAGCAGGGTCTTTGGTAGGTGGGAACAAGCCACTCAGTGACATTGAGAAAGCTTCTTTTAAAGTTCAAAGCACAGAAGTATAGGATTACCATTGGGGATCCCCAGGGAGAAGGGTGAAAAACCAGGAAGCTAGTAAGAGAATGGACAAGCATGACCAAAGAAGGATGGGTGGAAATGCGTGGGACAAGAAAGAGAAGCACTAGCAAGTGAACGAAATTCTCTTAGGGAAAGGCCATTGCTACTGGATAATGTTTTTCATATTCTGCTTACTACTTTGAATAATCTGATGGGTTTGCAAGAACGTATGATAGATTACTCAGTGACAAGCTGCTAAAAGACCTTTATCCTTATACCACATACAGAACATGCTGCCACTTTTGCTGCTAATCAGTTTTTTCTTATCACGCAAAGATGCTGAAAAAGGTATGGAGACCTGCTTCCGGTCCTTCACCACTGCAGCAAAGGAGGACAACGTTAGTCAAGGGCATCTTTCCTTGCTGTATGCAAGGCTTCTGGATACTGTGATGTGTATTTAGGGAGACTTGACTTGGGAGAACACAGCAGATAGAAATCCTGAAGAGTCAAGCTAGCAAGCATCAGTAATTACACCAGGTAGGCAGAATGCATTACAAAGAAATAGCATGGCTGTGAATTCAGTATCAAGCAAAGCAAACAAAACAGAATGAATGGGGGATTAAAAAGAGGCAGCAGAAACACTCTGTGTACGGTGGTGTGCAGAGCAGCCTGTAGCAATCAAAGCCTTCAGAGTCTGCACTTGTAGACATCTGACCTGGTTACTGTAGTGTTGGAGAGGATATGATTTTCCCTGCCTCAGCACCGCCTCTCTTATGAGAGTGAGAGGAAGACTTCTGGTAGATTTTCGGGCAAAAAACACGGAAGAGAAGAAAATGGAGCATGCAGGTAGGTGAAGAACTTGAACTAGAAGGATCCCTTTTAGTACAAACTTGTAAGGAACTCCTCAGCTCCTTTAATCTGTAAAGCTGCTGGCTGTTCTCCTGGAGTGGCTTCACCTCCTAATCAAAGCTCTGGGCACACACAAAATGAAGGCTGTGAAATTTTCTGGTATATGATGGTGCTGGCAGACCCAAGACTTAAGTAGTTGGTCCATGTGTGGGTGTTTGGGGGCTCACATTTAGTGAGGCCATTATTAATTGCTGAACTGCAATGCTTGCTTCTATGTACATGGCTCTGGTGAGCAGCAGGACAGCACAAGTACTCTGCAGGAGATGGGATTGCCAGTGCCCTGCCTCCCTGACAACATGCAATGTGTTCAGCACACTTCTAATGTGCAAGAGGAAACCTGAATAAACAGCTCATCCAGCTTGCTCAGGAAGCTAATTTAAATTACAAGCCTTGGTTTGCCATTGCAGGGATGTTGCTGTGTGTGCTGTGAAACACTGAGTGTTCCATAGCTTAATGTTTGAATTTGGTGCTCCTGCTGGGTCTGCTCCTCTCCTGACACCTGCTAGCCCAGTGCTGTCAGTCTCATTATGAAGCTCAAAAATGCTGCTGACAATGTTTGTAGAAGGTGTTAGTGGAGTGTTTGATCCAAAGACTTCCCTCTTGTCAAAAGAGCTAAGGTTTCATCTTTCTCTGGGCTTCGGAAGTTTCCAAAGCAATGGATTCACTAGACTTCATGTGGAAACCGACCTTCAGGGAAGCAGAACCAGAAACAGTCAGCCTACAGCAGTTAGCTGCTGTGATATCTCATAGCTCTTCCTTTCTTGCTGCACACCTGCTCTGTCCATATCCTGGCTGTGGCTCACCTTAGAGGCAAATAAGGGGCCAGGTTCTGTTCTAGGGTTGTATGAACCATGAGAACTGGACTCCTACATGGTTTTTCAATGGATTGAATTAAGGCTGTTGAACCCAGTGTGTATTCTGTGTAATTTCATGCTGAGATGTTTTTATATAGTATGGCTACACTTGCCTCTCATGCCTTTACTGACTTGTCATGAAACCAGGGATGAATGCAGGGGTTTTATAATTTTAGTTTCATTACCAAAGGATTTTTTTCTCAACTATCTTCATTATGGAAGCTGCCCTCTCTTTTTCTTCCCCCACTCACTTCTCCTCACTAGGCTTTTTTACTGGTCCTACCACCATGAGCCTAACACCTATTAGACCTGGAAATTCCTCGTGGCTTCTGTGCACCCACTGCAGCTGCTGCCCCACATGTGCAAGCTATGAGCCTCTGTCAGTCCTCTTTATTTCTTCTCCTGTGTGTGGGACATCATGGGGACCACATCTCCTGTGGAGAGTTGAACTGCAATTGCTTACCATCTCCTTAAACATAAAGGATGTTTGGGGCTTTCTTATAAAATCTTCCTAGGAATTCATCCAAGGGAGAGAGGCAGAAGGGATATCATGCTGTGCTCTGCTTTTTCTAATGTGGGCAGCTCTTCTTGGCCTGATCTTGGCCCACCATGTAACCCCTCAGGGTGGGTGGCAACTGCATAGCTCCCCTGAATAAAAAGCACCTGACTTCATGTGGAATTATTTCTCATCAGTAATCATATTTCTTTGTTTTGATTGCCATCTGCTGGCAGAATGATGTGTTCATCACCATTTCACACTCGCACCACATAGATTTTTTTAATACTAAGCATTTTGAATGTGTTCATGCAGTTTGTATGTGAATGTTGCAAAAAAGGGCTGCTTTTGGATGTCTGAATTCACAGGCTGACAGTGCCCGAGGCAGAGCTCACAGCCCTCTGGAGCTGGAAGAGCAGCAGAGGCACCCAGCTGCTCTACCCAAGCTCGGCTGGGGAGTGTGCCGTGCAGCTGCCCCTGTTTCCAGAAAGGGCACTGCTGTCCCCCTTAGCCCTCCAGGAGCACACAGCTCCTTTTTAACTCCCACCCCATGAGAACAGGTGCTCCACTAAGTGGACAGAAGCAAGTAATCTATGCTGGAGAATGAGGAAGGGGAGATGTGCACCACAGGAGTCTCGGAACTTAGAGTGGAGGGTTGGGCACACAGACTGGAAACAGCACAGGAGAGCGAGGGGCTGTGCAGTAAGCACCCAGGTAGATCCCAGGGCTGTGCACTGCATGTGCTCAGCCTGTGGTGAGCAGGTGTGACCTCAGCACACAGAGTGAGTATTTGGAATGCAGGTACTCGGACAGCTGCAGCGGGAGGAGGAAGGATAGACTAAGCACCCAAAGCTCCCTGGCAGTGCAAACTGCTGTACTGTCCCAGCACTCGCCCTGAGTAAGTGAGGCTGCCCTGGCTGTTCGGCCCAGGCTGCTTCACCCGTGTGAGGTTTTTGAGGTGACTGGGGTGAGGTTCCCAGGTGACTGCAAAGGGTACCTGCCTGCATGGTCCAGCACCAGACCCAGGGTTAGCATCCTTAACAAGGGCTCTCGGAGAAAGGCCAATGTCTCACCAG
Organism: Oreocharis arfaki; assembly: GCA_013398015.1. Taxonomy (NCBI): domain Eukaryota; kingdom Metazoa; phylum Chordata; class Aves; order Passeriformes; family Paramythiidae; genus Oreocharis; species Oreocharis arfaki. The sequence goes on from VZRR01000334.1 coordinate 279,168, forward strand.
TGTTCCTGTGCCATGAATGTCAGACAATTCATCTGGCCAGCATCTTGAATACTCAAACTCAGGTTCTGAATCAAGTTCTGTCCTGGAATGTTTCTTGTCTGGAAAAAAATGTCCACATTTTCAAAGGAAATTGATGTGCATTTATTCATCCTTGTACAGGATGGTATAAAACGCAGCCTAAATGACAGCAATTGAAAAGGATTTGACACCAACAAGACCTTAAAAACGAAATTTGAGGTTTACCTGGATGAATGATTGGAAACAGCATTTTGATATGATCAAGCATCTTGTGTAAGGTAAATAAAATCAGATGAGCTTCATCTTTTAATTCCATTGCTGTCAAGTGTAATGTGTCTGCTTCAACTGAGAAATGATAAATGCAGTTCTTTAATTTCAGTGCTACGCAAATAATATTAGAAGATCAGAATCTGCTGAATTTTTCAGCAGCTCTTTAGCATAGGCTGGAATTCCTGTTGCTGTGATCCGTGGTGGCATTTAATACTTCATATCCTTTTCCACAGACAGACTGAAATGCAAATACATTTCCCAAAGACACTTCTGTTTGCAGTTTCTGCAGAAGCATGCAAGGAAAGAGATGTTAGAAGACCATGCTCTTATCCAGAATTGTGAAATGAAGCTGCAGTTCTGCAGAGCACTGTACTCTTGTATCCCTTAAGAGGACAAAGGCTTGCAGTACTTTTGTATCCCTTAAGAGGACAAAGGCTGCACCAGTTTTAATGATCCCCACTGGACAATGCACAGGAGAAGGCACACATCTACCTACTGTACCAACCGTGTCCTCCTGCCAGACCCACCCAAGCATTTTCTTCCAGGAAGTCACTCGAGGTCAAGGTAAAGAAAACCAAGCAATTTTTCCTTACCTTCCTCTTAAAAATGGTTTGAGTCTCATGAATTTTCCCTCTCTATGTTGCTCACGTGAGATGCCACCTGAAGTACCGAGTCCATCTCTGTATCCCTCCATAAGGATATGGACGTGTTGGAGTGAGTTCCAAGGGGGCCACCGAGGTGATCGGAGGGCTGAAGCAGCTCTCCTGTGAAGAGCTGGGATTGTTCAGCATGGAAAGAGGTAACCTCATTGTGGCCTTCCAGCACCTAAAGGGGGCTTATGAAAAGGAGGGAGAGGGACTTTTGGAAAGGGCATGTAGTGACAGGACTATGGGAAGGAGTTTTCTTGAAGCTCAAGAACCTGGACATGTCCTGGCTTCATCTTGGGCACAGCATTGCTCCTGGGCTGGGCTTCTCCAACAAAAGAAAAGGAAAAGAGCAAAAAGTTTGTCCTAGAAGGGCATACTTATAGTGCTTATAGCACCAGTTATTTCATGCATATCTTGCCTTATCCCTTCCTGTACACTGCTCATTGGCATTTCATGGCATTTTCCAGAAAAATGCTTTGTGGATAATGGTTACTGTTTTTCTTCTCATTCTTGGGTACATTTAGGGAGATCTTTGTGTGTATCAACCTCCCACACACTGGTAGGTTATACTTTCTTGTCTCCTGCAGGTCCATGGGGTTAGTTATACCATGATTATTCAGGTTTGCTGTTCCTTTGTATAAAAACCAATTTCTTAGGAAGGAAGAACAACACAATCGCACAAGCTAAACAAAACTTACACTAAAAGACATTTGAGGTAATAGGTCAAAGAAAAAAGCTCAAAGCCACAGGACAAGAGCAGGCACTGGCCACAGGACAATTTTGCAGTCGCAGCTAAGACAAGCTAGACAATCAGTGCCAAAGGTAAATCGCAGGTGATGCATCTTAACAGATTTTGCAGAGGTGGCCAAAATCAAGCAAAGATATATCTAAGGCCTGACAACTTGAGGTCTAGTAAAGCAATGTCATGAAGCTCAAGATCTATTGTTAGTATGGCTGAGCTACAAGGTTACAGTTTCTGGGCGAGAAAAGGCAAATCCAAGGCCTCTTTGTTATGAAAGATACGAAATGACAGAAATTCTGTTTTCAGTGATATGTTTGTGGAGAGCAAACACGCACTTTACTCTGTCAGGAATTTCCAAGAGTTACAAGGGATTTAGTCCTTAAAACAACCTACAGTACCGTGGACTTTGTGATGGGAGGTCAATACTTCTTGTAACTTAGGCAGCTTCTAAAAAATATAAGGGTTTTAGGTTTTCATGCCTTTAGTACAGACCTGTGTATTTTGTATTTTCTGATGTTTGACTGTGTCTGAAGTAATGCTTGCCCTTGTTTTACACATCCAGTTATTGATGCTGAAGCAATTTATTTTTGGAGAAGTGAGCATGAACAAGAAAGCAGCCCAGCTCTCCAGGCAAATACGTGCTGAGGCAGAGACTTGTTTTCAGATATGTGGCTTTTGCAGAACTATCTGCTTATTGATCTCTGAAACTCCAGCATCAGGGTCATCTGAAACAGTGATGATTTATCTCTTTTTCTCACTACGGCATTTTCTGGATTCTGAAGTGGTTCCCCTGGCATTGAGCACTATGGCAGTCATGTCTCCACTTACCTTTTAAGCTACAACTCAGGTTTCCACAGCAGCGACCAGCCAGTGCCGTGGGGTCCCTGGCTTGGGCAGACGTCTCTTTGGTGACACACGGGCACTGTGCTGCCTGTACCACCTGGGCTGTGTCCCCAGGCCAGGCCCAGGAGTTGGTCTGCATGGGGCCACAAGCCTTCATGGAGACCAGAGAGGATTTCTGTGGCATTAGCAAGGTGCAGCCTTCCCAGCAGGAGAGTTTAGTAAGAAAATTACTCTTTGCGTTTCTGTTTCTTGCTAAAGGGCAGAATAAATATTGATGTGCTAGCAAGGTCCAGCTGAGCTGTCTGAATAATCCTCTAATAAACTGTATAATAAAGAAGTGAATTCAGTTGGAGAGCAGCTGTTTACACTGATCTGTAATTGATCTCTAGCAAATAACACATGCACTTAGGAGCTTTCTTGCTTTTAGTTTGGACATTTCAGCCCTGGGGACATGGAAGATGAGATGGCACAGGCCATTTCCTGCCTCTCTACTTGAAATATCACAGTTTGCATTGTCACCAGTTCCAGGAGCATCCTGTGCAGTGGGAGCCACTGCTGGCCAGCTGAACCCTGAGGCTCTGTATGAGCAGCGTGCAGCTACACAGACCAGGGACTGATGTCTGGCAGGAATAGCTCGCTAGGCAGAACTGGTTCTGCTCCTGCTGCTGCAGGATCAGCACCAGGAGCTGACAAGGGAGCTGGCTCTGCATTGTTTGCAAGAGCTTGCTCCAGGGCTGACAGAGGCTGCTGCAGGAAGCAGGGCAGCTCTGGGCTTCTGGGTACCTGCTGTGGTCTTGGACCTCTGACTTTGGAACAAACCTTTTGGAAGCAAGGCACATGATGGCTGGGAATCTGCACACTGCTTCCCCAGGGACCCTGAACTAAATTCACCTGCCTTGGGTGGTCTGGACACCTGGAAAAGAGTCTTTGTATGTTCACTCTTTGGTTCCAGGGCTATCATATCCTGGGGTTTCTGGGAAGCTTGATACAGTATCTGTGATTTTGTGACCCTGAAGCATTGGAACAGCTGACCATGCAAATGCAGGTCTAACAGTTCAGCATCAGAGAAGGGATCTGCCCTTCTCGAGGGGCGGGTGTAATGGTAACGTACCCATTTGTGCCATGGGACAATGAACTAAATAAGAGGAATTGGGTGCCTTCAACCAGCCCTCTACTCTCTCCTGCTCTGCCTGTTTCCTCCCTGACATACCTCAGGCTGGGGCAGGAGACCAGAGGAACCCGCCTGTGGTTGCATGTCCTGTGAATTCTGTCCCAAGCGTCTTGGAGATGCCTGCTCCTGCTCCTCTTCCTGGCATAGCAGCTAAAAAGCAAGGGACACAACTCCTTATGGTCCAAAGCCGCACTTCTTAAGTCTTCTACACGCCCTTCTGCAACAGCCACACCTCTGTGTCGTACAACAGCACAACAGGCCATGCTGCTCAGCCTGTTTTTTCCTTGGAACCACAGAGGGACAGGCACTTCCCAAAGGCTTCTCTCCTGCTGCCCCGCCTGTGACAGCCATGCTGAGCTGCGGGGTGTGACACCTTTTTAAGCTTCCCACCCTCTGCTGAGGAGCTGCCCTGGCGCTGGGCTTGAGGCGGCAGGGTTTTATGTTCTATAGCAGCACTGAGCGTGCTTTGGCCCCAGAACAGGTTTTATGTGTGTGCTTTGGAGCCCTGGTGCGTGTCTGGGTGAAAGGCTTGTTGGGCTGCAAACGATGCTGAGCTGTCAGTGGGAGCCGGCTGGCAGCATCAGCTCCCCGTCGTGGCACGGCACGATCTGCCTCCTCCCGGGGCCACGGCTCCGTCTGCCAGCGAGCAGACGCCTCGGGAATGCAGAGCACGTTGCCGTGCGCATGGCCAGTCTCACCGCTTGGAAGGCTTTATTTGGTGCCTGCGAAATGCGATAAGCCAGACAGCGTTATGTTGGTATCGGTGGGCAAAGGAATTGGAAGTAAGGGCTCTGCATAACAACAACAGCTACAACAAAAAAAGACGTATCGAGTCTGATGTTAGATGATTCATAAAATAATTAGCGTTTCCGAGCGTGTCTTAATTTCAGACAAAAGTGAAAATACAACAAGATGAGCAGAAAATGATGGGTTATGCTTCTGGAACAAGGCACTTTAATTGAGCCAGATGGGCCCAGATGTTTCCTCACACTCTGGCTGAAATGATCACCTATTCAGAGAGATATGTTGTGGGAGAAACTGTAACAAAGATGCAAGAAGACATTTTCCACAAGCAATGATTACATTAAGGAGACTTGAGGCAGCTCTTACTGCTCTAGTGAGGCTAATTGTGTATGAAAATAGGAGCACTTCATGTCTGACTTTAGAGACGCTTGCTGCCGCTAATGCTTCAGTTTGCATTTTGATCCAAGAAAGACTTTAAAATCACTCTCCTCTCTCATCAACTGGTTTTTACTCCAGGTTTCCTTTCGGTCATCCGCTCTTTCTGTTCTTGTTTAATGCAAGCATATCTCTCCTCTCTGTGCTTCAGCTTTCCTGATGAGTTTGATAACAGTGACTGTTTTTCTTCTAACCTGTTTTTAGAGTTTCAGTTTGGAGTTACACCTGAGAGAAACGGCTTTGTATGATTGCAACATTTGACACGATCAGCCTAACTAGAGATCTCTAAAGTGTCTCACACTATAAGGGTCTCCCTTCTTCCCTGCAGGTGCACTCAGAGCTGCCAAGGGATTATGCATGTGGGGGGAGGTGTTAAGCATGCATGCATTCATGCAGATGTGTCCACACAAGAGAACGGAAAATTAAGACTATAACACTAGGAGGCTAGTTGGTGTTAGGAAGATAGTGAGGCCATCAGGTCTGGAATGGGTCTGAGGATGCTTGATCTGCCTGGCCTGAGTGCTCCCTTGCTCCCTGCATTCCACCTCACCCTCTTGGCTGCAGTCAGTCACATGTGGTATGGTGAAAGAAGGCCTGGTTTATTTTTTCTGCTCCAGGCTGTGGTGCTCAGGCACACAGCTGTGTAGAAGTTGTCCTTGGACGGCCCTGACTGCATAACTCAGTATCCTGTTACTTGACCCTCTGCTTTGCTGTCCTTGTCCTTCCTTTTCACATGTCAATCCCCTCCCAGATAAACAGAACACACAAAAATGACGAAACGGGTGTGGCTGGGAAAGTGAGGCAACCATCTTCATCACTATGAAAGTCTTCTAAAGGAAACCTCACAAGTCTGTGAGTCAATTCCCTTCTTCTAAATGCTCTCAGAGTGAGGAAAAGGGGCCTCTCCTACCCGGCCTAATCTTCGAAGTGCTCCACTGTCGGCCTCTGCATTGGAGCTGTGGCTCTTAGAGCCCCACCACACACCAAAAAGGAACTGATAGGCCTTGGATGATGTGAGGCAGGGCCTCTGTCTCTTCAGAGAGGTTCATTGGCAGCTGTGTGCCCCTCCTCCACAAGCTGTATCTCAGTCCAGCTTGGCTGGAAAGGAAGGCAGGGTATAATTTTTTAGTATTATGCTAATTAACATTGCAGAGCAATGTTTCTTTCTCACATGCACCTGACCCAGCTCCTCCACTGTTAAGAACTAGTTCCTGCTACAGAGTTTTTCCTCAGGCTGGCAGAGCAAAAACCTCCGATGAGATCCAATGCTTCCTTCTCCTCCTTGCTCGGTGAAAGTGTTTGTCCCAGGGATCTGGATTTGCTTTACAGCCAAACAGGAGACTGCTTCCTGTGACTAACTTAGGCCAGCATGTTTCTCACCACACACCTCAAATGCTGTCACAGGACGGCAGAGGGCTTGCAGAAACACGGTGTTTGAGATGGTGCTTGAGACACAAGAAGCTGCTGCATCCATCAAACACAACCAGGTTCTTCTTGGGAAGGGATTCCCTGAAGGAGGGCAGTGGAGAGCTGAACAGCAGTAACAACAACAACAAACAAACATTCTGTGGTGGCTTGCTCCTCCTCAGCTCGGCAGCTTTCCTCTGAGCCCCCATTAAGCACAAATGGTGTTCTGATTCTTGCTGTGGAGGCCTGTTTGCAGGTCTCAGATCGCCTAGAGCTGTACCAGTAGCATAATAGGCCCTGAGGTGAATTGTCTTATAGCTCCTATTCTTCATACAAGCAAAGCCTAAAGTCGCTAGCCAAATCTTTAGCTGTGCTCTGGATCCTTGTGCTGGGGATTAACCACTGAGAGCCCCAGTGGGCAGAGCTCATACGCATGTTCAGTTGTTCCAAGCAATGCTACAAGCACACAGCTGTTAAAAAGATAATCTTATGCAGGTAGTAACTCCTCACCGCCCCCTCACACCTGTTACTCAGTAGCTTACAAAATCCCCTTTCTGCTGATGGGAATAAAGAGGATTTGTTTTTTCCCCCCTTTTCAGTAGGTTTCTGGGTAGGAGTTAGTTGTGCAGAAACAAAAATTATATGAGTTCTTGGCCTGATCTTGGTGTAGGAAGCAGCACCCTCCCCACGCTCTCCCTGGGCAGCTGCAGTGCAGAGTGGATCAGCAAACACAGCTGGGAGGGAGGGAGGGAGAGAAGAGGGAAGTGCAAAGGCTTACTGGGCATCCTCAGGCACTATAGCTGTACAGAGATATAAACCTGCCTTGAAATATGACTTGGTAGATGGTGACCTGCAGCTATTGCCACCACTGGACCTCAGGAATTATGGATATCATTTAGGACCAGGTAACCACCAATCCTTCCTTAAGCAGCTCTGTTACAATGCCCAGAAGTCCCTCTGTTACAATGCACAACTCCCTAATGCAGAGTGCTTTTTGCATGCACCCTGGGATGTGGGGACATCGTTCCCTCAGCTTTGGCAACCCAAACACAACATTACTGATGATCTGGACAACCTTTCGCTTGTGAGGTTGTCCAGATCCTGCATCACAAGCTTTCCTTGGTTTTGGGGTTTTTTTTCCTTAGAAATAGAGGGCAGTGAGAAGATGAGATAAAGACAAACTGCAGTGCCTTGAGACACAGTGGTTCCTCAGCAGATTCACAGAAACTCTCCCAGGAGTGCAAAAGCTGTCCTCAGATCTCTGTTTTATGTTGGTGTTTGAATACTTTGCATATGAGATACTGCAGGAGTCACTGAATCCTAATCAAAGCAACTTTCAAAAAGAGAGGAGCTGCTTGACAATGAATCTGGACACAAGGGGTTCAGGCATTTTGAACCCTGGCATTCAGCAGCTGTTACCTGGAGGGACTCCTCTAGGGGATCTGGTATTTCAGAGAACTCCTTTCAAAGAAAGACTCAGTTGTTAAACCAGGCGCAGGGGAGTCTGAATATTTCTTCAGCCTTAGCTCTGCCCCTTTGAGCGTGACACAGCAGCTCCCTATCGTGAACACCCGCCTGCTGTCAAACCAGCAGGACTGCAGCTTGGACAGGGACTTGTGTTCACAGAAACCCTGGGAAGCAGCTTTTCCTGTGCTGAAAACACTGCACTCCTCTTCCTGGAAGCACAGAAACAGGTAAGAATGTATTTGGTCACCCTAGTTTCTTCCAAATATATGTACATCCCACTGCTGCTGGTAAAGGAATTGGGTTGCCCCACTGGGTATAAACACAAGTTTTGGGGGTTATTTTTGGATGCATACACAATATGTTCTATAGCAGTTCTTAATTTCTAAAATCATTTTAGTTCATCATGAATTGTACAATGGTAAAACCTTCCAGTGAAAATCTTTGTTGCTGTCACTGCCAGTTTAGGACATGCCTTCTCACATGGGACAGGTGCCAGTAAAGGCAAAAAGAAACTTTAAAAAAACCCAACCAAACCAAATCACAAGGTCAAGTCACTTTTATTAACATTACCTGGTTACCAGCAATACAGTGTTGAGCAAACACAAGCCACTGATCAATAAATGATGACTAGCTCTTGGCCTGTGAAGGGAAATGCCTGCCCTGTCATTGCAGTTGAGGTGGCTCCCAATAATGGCTGTGGTTCAGTCCTGGAGGACACGTAGTGCATGTGGGATACTATCAAAATGAAAATGTCATGGGTCCTCATCTCCAGAGGCAGCTGCACTGCAGCCTGTCCTGGGCTTTGCAGAATGCTGCAGCTGGGGTCGTTTGCTGCTCCCAAAGTGCTGGTGAATCCTCTGCGGTGTGGGCACCCACACAATTAAAAGGCATGGTCTCTACCACCTGAACCCCAGGCATGGACTGAGCCCTCAAGCCTCCAAAGGCCTCGGGAAGGAAACTGGCTTTAAATGGATGATCAAAGGCTGCCAAGCAGTTAGCAGAGGTGGTGTCCTCAAGTCATGCCCACTGCACGCCTCCTGCAGTGGGCTGGGAAAGCGACCTGCCTGTGTGCTGTCACGGGGTGCTTGTGAACCTGCTGTGAATTATGAGGAGGTCTGCACGTGCCCTTCCGAGGGGCTTTGCAGGGGCCAGGGAAAGTGAGAGGCTCTGCACTGTCTGGCCTGGAGCTGAGGCATCTCCTCGAGACAAAGTCCGCTGGCAGCAGCTTATGTGCCCCCCTCCCATTGTCCCACTATCGTGGGGACTTCCAGTGTCTGGGAGAAAATATGCCTGAGCACCTCTACCAAAAACACATTTCTGAGGCTTCCCCTGAGGAGAAACACCCCCTGATTTGGGTCAATTCTGCTTCCTGCGTTTTGCAAACAACAGCTGTAAGGATGTGACTTATTCCTGTATGCCACCTGAAGCAAGTCAAATGCCCTCCAAAACATCAGAGAAACCACTGCCACCCTGGATTATCTGTGCAACCAACTCCCAACAGATCCACTCTAACAATAGCATCCTGTCTTCCTCCTTTTTCCCAGGTAGTGTCCGGTCTAACAGTTAGTAGATTTGGGAGTTCTTCTGTTTCAACAATATGATAATCATTCTCTCTCTGCCCTACTTCTAGGCTTTCTGGCATTCAGAAAGGTCAATAGTTTAATTCCTAAAGGAGCTGAATATGTATTTCTTTTCTATCTGAAGAACTGAATAAAACCAAGGATGATTTTTTTGGACACTGTATATTGGGGACAACCTAAAACTTTCTTGTCAGTGTAGCTCCCCTGGTATACCTGCACTGCGTGGACTTTTCAACTCCAGCACGCAAAGAAACTCTACCAGCAAAAAGCATCTTTTGCCAGCTGGTGTACAGCATCTGTTTTGTCTGTGGTAACACACTTTTTAAACAACACTCTTTTGTGAAAACAGAGGATGTAGCATCAATGTGCTGCCGGGGAGGGGTGTCAAACTCTCCAGGGAGCTGGTGCAAGAAGGAGGAGCAGTGGAGAGCGCAAGAGAGCTCAGGCTTAAGAGTCCCAGTGAACATACCCACAGCTGTGCCTCAGAGAGGATGCTGAGAGAAACTTCCCCTAGGACCTATGGGGCTTCTGGCTGAGGCTGAAGGCAGTTACTGAGTGCTGGTACGACAGGTGTGCTGTGGAACTGCCTACCCTGGCTGGAAACAGCTGCAAGCTGGAGGAAATTAATTTACTATGCCTTGATTTCTATTCATCTGATTATGAGTCTCCTCAAGAGCAGGTTGTCCAGTGCCTGTTCTGACAAAAATTGGTCATGCCAAAATCTGTCGAAAGGTTCATGGTATCTTCATGCATCATGGTGAGTGTAACCACAACAAAGAGATGGTCAAAACATCCCTTATGTTTGGTCAGACTGAGTAGGAAGGTGGAAAAGTGGAGGTCACTCCACCATAGGGGTTTCATGACTTGTTTTGCTTCCCTTGCATAGCTAAGTGGGACAGAGATTGGTGCCTACTGTCCTCACTCCAGTCTCAGCAGGCTTAACATCAACATGGTGGTGACCCTAAATGTCAGCCAGTTTCATGAGGATGCAGAGCATGTGCTGTTGTTTTAGCAGATTTCCCAGGTGCTGGTCTCTGGCTAAGAACTCAATTCCAGGGGTTAGCTCAAGAGAAGGCAGACTTTGCAAAGAAACTGAAATTAGAAATTATGTATTAAAAATGAACTGTGTATTACAGCAGGTGAATTGAAATGAATGCATTATAAATAATAAATAGAATAAATAGCATGTGATTTAAATTCTATAAATATAACAGAAGGGAATACTTGTGTACTGAACGTTTTGAAATCTTGAAAATGTTAAAATACCACAGATGGGTAGCCAAACATTGCACAGACTTCCGATGCAGCCCGCTTTCGTTACTTTGGTTTTACAAGAACCAGCCTGGTTTGTAGGCAGTCTGAGGGTAAAAATAAAAAAAAAAGTCTACATTACTTCCATAGCTTCTTACTGAAGACCACATTCTCTGGTTCCTCTTTGATCCAGCTTAAACTGAAGGTCTTAACATAATACTCATAATCCTTCAAAGAAATCTAAGGCTCTGAAACAAATGCAAAAATTTACTGCCTTTGCTACTTTCCTACTTCCCTTTTTGTATATGCAGCTTGGGATTAAAAGCAGCTGCTTTTTGGTTTTGTTTGCACAACACCCAAATCAGCAGATTTGGTCCATCTCTGAGTTTTCTATATTCTGCTGAAAAGCCTGCATTTTCCAGGCAGCCATCAAACCTGCATTCCTGCAGGAGCCCAGAGTGAATCTGCCTGCCTGAAGGCAGTACCAGGTGCTTTGCTCGTGCACCCTCCTTTGCCTCATGCCACTTCTAAAATGACACAGCTGTCCTTACAAGAGATCTCTGCTTCCATTTGTATCATCTGCACCAGCCTGCACCGTTTGTATCATCTGCCAGGAAAGCAGCATGTTCCCACTGCTTGTGGAGACAGCTACATGGTTGTGCTCGCTGCATCCCATGGCAAGGGGGTTGGAGCTAGATGATCTTCCATGTCTCTTTCAACCCAAACCATTCTGATGCTATGATTTTCTGATTTCACTGCAGTCCTTAAGCAAAGTCTCTGGCACTCATTTGAAAATATTTGCTTTAAATGGGGGATCACTGTGCCCTGGAGGCTTTGTGAAATAAAATTCTGTTGCACAGCATAGTAAAACAAGAAGCTCTGATAGCATTTCTCATCAGTGCTACATCATATTGTCATTTCCCTGTTCTTCATGCAGTCTCCTGTTTCCTACAAGCTTCAAATTAAGAAATTATTTGTATCACTCACATATAACAAAGCTGCTGCTTGACTACAGCTCTCAAATTTAGAGATTTGTTGCTGTTCCTTTCCTGGAGCAGTCCTGACTCTTAATAGAGCATTGTGTACCACTCAGTGCCTGACCCCAAGACTGGCCCTGGGCAAATAATCAAAATTTCCCACGGAATAAAGTTCGGCTCATTCCAAGTGAAAAAGCAGCTCCTTCAATAACTTAACTGCCTTTTGCTCATGCTATTCTTATGAGAATAGTCCCCAGATGGCACTGTTTGGCCATTTAATGTAATTTTTTCTTGTCTGCCTTTTTTTTTTTCAAGTTCATATGCAGTGCAGTCTTTGAAGAAATGCTATAATTCCCTCCACACAGAGGGAAGGGACTGCTTCCTAGGAGCCATGGCTTGATGATGGGATTATTTATTTCTTCTTGTTTTTAGAGTCTCCCCCCATAGAAATGGCTTCATTCTTTTTGAATACCAGTGGTCCACAGTTCTCTGCTCTCCAAGAGTCCCTTCCTCCCATGATAGATCTTCTCTCCTGCCTTTGAACGTTCTTCAAGTATTGCAGGCAGCAAGAAGCTGACAGAAAGGCCCTGCTGTACTTGGCTAGGTGGTATATCCTGAAGCACCATACTCACAACCTGCCATCCTTATTTGCAGCTCCAGATTCCCATACTTATACTGCCAAGGGTGTTTATGTTTCTTTCCTTTATTTAGTGTCTTTTTTTATGACTGCTTCCATTGTTAAGTCACACTTCAGCTACCTATAAGAAAACCAAAGTGACTGTGATACATTTTTCTCTAGAGTTTCAAGCTAATAAGAGACTTCTAAACTGTTAATAACTAGTAAGATTGCTACTGCTATGGTTTGAGAAAAAGCCAAAGAATAACTTTTCTTGTTGCATCCAGCACTCAGGAAGGGGACCCAGAAGCAGATAAAAACAGGGTAACACAATGGACAGAAATATTCAGGAAAGGAGGCACAGTGGCAGTGAAACCTGTTCTCAGGGGAAAGAATTAAGTTCCCCATCTAGTAAGGGAAATTATGAGCTTCAGAAAGAAAGAACATGTCTATTCAGTAAAGTCATGCTAACCCAACAAAATGAGAGAGGTAGATTTATTGGTACTCAGCTTGGGATTCTGAGGAATAGCTGATTAAGAGAAGTCACAGGTGGTGGGTGCTGACTGCAATAGCCCATTCAGAGACAGGAGTGATCTGTGCTGTCCTTTGGATGGTAACTTGTAAACATTTTTACGAGTGGTTTTTGGCACAAGAATTAGAACTGGATTATTTAAGGAGATGAGAGCAATTATACAACGTGAGTTTCAGTAACCTAAAGCGAAAAGACTATGGTCTTGAGAACCAGCAGCTAGAATCTTTGTGATCTGCTGGAAATACATCAGAGATTGTGTAGGAGAAACAAAATACATAACAGCATGCCAGTTACAAAATTATCAGAGTACTGGTGGGGCACAGCCAGGAGAAGATCTTCAGATGTATCATGGCCATTGCCAGCAGAGAGGAAAGAGACCCTCAAGGTCACTCAGGACCTACTGAGGCCTTCTTCAAAACACTGTGGGCAGGGCTGGTCACTTGCAATACTGAAATGAGGCCTCGTGTGACAAACTGTAATCTTTATGGGTGCAGCACAGCCAAAAGGGGCCAAAATGCAGTGACAGTGTTCTCAACAAAGTTACCAGTGCAGGGGGATGAGAAACCTGCTGGGAGTGAGAGGAGCTAAGCTGGATGACATGAAGTTCTGGCATGTGAACAAGGGATCACCAGTATGCTGAGGGTGGAAATTCACAGCCTCCCAGCAATGGCATTTCATCTTCTTGGAACAGCCTAAAAGACCAAATAACAACAAGATGGAGTGTGACAGGCTTAAGGAAGCCACCATGTAAGATAATAGGAAAATGATGGTTTCAGTGTCTGAGGTGTGGCCTCTTCATATATTTCCCTGTGCCAATTTGCTTGAAAAAAAGAGATGTGATTTGTCATAGTTCATTCTTTCTTGTAGAGTTTTTGGGACTGATCTTAATCACTGTTACAAGTAAAATAAAAACAAAACAAACCAAACCAAACCACCAACCACGTCCAAACACAAAACAGAGGGGAAAAAAACAACTAAAAAAAGTCTTGACCTGCTGTTGTACCTGTTACACTGTGTGGTTTTGGTGTTCTGCCTACGTTCGTAATTAAACTCACAGTAGAATCTGCTGAAGTTTAAAATGGAGTGGGTAAGGAAGACTCCAATAAAAGAGGATACCCAGATACCTGTCCTAATAATACAGGCATTCAAGGAATGGAAAACCTGTCTTACTAAGGGCTGTATAGAAATCTCATCTTCTTGACAGTTCTTTATTTTTGGTTATAGTAATTCTTGTGCTCATTGAAAGCTTTAAAAATTCATTGAAATGGACACAAAATAGTACTATGTTTTTCTTTTTCTACTGTCAGGAACACTGGTGATCTTCGAATATCTTCCAAAAGCTTAGCCAATTCCAGTGTTGCTGAGACCCAAGTTGCATTCTCCATCTACCTTTTGAGAAAATAGGCATAAGTGGAGAGCATAAGTGAGGGAGAAATCCTGCTTAAGCTTTGTTTCATTTGATGGATATGCCAGAAGCTGTTTTGGAAATGAAAAGAAAAAAGCTCAGACAAGGAAACTTTTTCGGTTTACTAGTGCAGATAAGGTTAACAGCCTGCAATCAGATACAAGGAGTTCTTGACTGATTTCCTCTAGAAATAGGATTTACAGGCTTATCATGTCTCTATATATCACTGTTGGTCCATCTCAACATTTTATTCCCTTTATCAAGTATGAAGAAACATGCAGAGAGGCAGCAATGTCACATGACTCGAGGAGACAGGTGGCTGAGCAAGGTAGAGAGGACCTATGAAGGGCTGGAAGTGATATTCAGTCCCTCAAGATCTGAGCCTCTCAAAATCTGAATCAAACTTCATAAATTTTTTTGTTGCTGTCAATCAGTAGATGTAGCTAGACAGCTATGATTAAGCAATTGCATTGTGAACATTACATGCTTGGCTAATGTTTGTTTTAAGGAAAAGGGAAGACAATCCCAAGATGAATGGGCTGTTTGGATGAGAGCCACCAGGAGCAAGGTCAGCACTGAGCAGTAACCGGGGGAAAGGTAATTCCAGCAGTGGGAGATCTCGACCACCAGCTCAGTGATCACCTACTCCAAACAGACCCCAGAGTCAGATGGAGGGAAGAACCGTGCCTGCAGACTGATTAGCACGAGGAGCGAGAGATATAACGAGCAAATCGGGGGTTGAGTACTAATTAATGGAAGTCACGTAATCTGTAAGCAATGAATGCTGGTGCCTCTGTTTGTTAAAATGTACAAATAGTGTAAAGTTTTGATGAGTGGGGAGCCAGCCTTCTGTGGGCTACCACCCTGCTCCCTCCTTTGCACAAACCAGAATAAAAGGTAGGAATACCTCGCCTGGGTGTGTGAGTTGGTGCTGTGCACCAGGGAAGGAGTCAGTGGTCTGGATAAAAGAAGCACTAAAGCTAGCTTGTGTCTTATTAGACGTTAGGAATCCATGAGACATAGTAATTGGCTCAATTATGAGGCAGGGGAAACAAGAGGTCCAGCCATATAAAGAAATGAAACCCTGTAAAACCTAGATTATTTCTGCTCTCCAAGAGTCTGGCCTCTTCTTTCTGCTCTCCAAGAAAACTGCCTGGCCCTGTTTTCTTGGCCTGGCTGCAGCGGTCAGATGTGAACAGGGCCCGGTGACTCAAATGTGGTCATGCAGATAGTCTGTCTCAGGATCCTACTTCCACTGGGTAACACTGCACCAGGCTTGGCTCCCTGCGACCATTCAGGCAGGCTAAGCTCCCTCTGATCCCTTTGCTCCTTCACAAGGCATGCAACAACTGACAGCTTCCCCTCACGGAAAACACAGCGCTCTGGCACGGCAGAAGCAAGCAGGGAAAATCCCAAAAACAATGTTCTTGGAAAGCTATTTGATTCAGGGCATGGAGGGGAGAGGGCCCAGGTGTGATGACTCTGGCCCCTGAAGGAGCAGCTAGCCTTTTCCCACAGAGGAGGAAATGGGCACATCTGCACGACAGGCTGTTACCCTCTGACAAAGCTATCAGAGCAAGAAATTCTAGGTACACAGCACTGGAAGAAATTCATGCTGAAAATATAAACACTTGAAAACTTTTTTCAGAATTTACTGATGCCAGGGCTTGATGATGCTGATTAATTACCCTAGGTGACTAAAGACAGCTAAGTTGCTGTTTCCTCACAAACACTTTTGCTTCGGATAATTTACCAGCTGACAGGTTCTTGTTTCCCTGACCTCCCTGCAGCCATAAACACATCTTATTAAGGCCCCTTGTATAGTTTCAGCTTCTCCCTTGGCGATGATTTGGCTATTCAGCATGAAATTTGACGAAGTGCACACTTCAGTTAGCAAGAGCACCAACATCCTGCACTCTCAATGCCTGCCAGCCTTCCTCACTGTCTGCTTTCTTAGCTCAGACAGCTGAAGAGCGTCTGAGCATTAAGATGAGCAGGCTTACGATGCTAGCTAGGTACAGCACGGCAATTCCCTGCAGTGAAAAGCAACACATAAAGACCTCTCTCCCGGAAACAAGTGCAGTAAGAGGTGTCAGAGAAGAAGCTGGTTTCTAAATCAAGAAGCACTTACACTACAAGTGCATTGGTATTTTTTAACACAATGTAGTGTTTAGCTAGTAAAAAATATCTAGGCCTAAAGTAAACAAAGGCAGTGCTACTGAACATCTAGCACCTGCAGGTGAATCACTTTAAAAAGAAGGCTTGGGCTTAGAGAAGGGAGAGATGTGAGGTAAGAAGTCTATGAAGATTAAAAAAGCTTTACTAAGATATTTTAGGAAGGCTATTTAGTTATTTTAGAAAAGTCATGTGTCATAGAAGAATGTAGCTACATCTCTTACTTCATTGTTGTAATTGTTTATCGCTATTGCTGACAGGGATGCAGGAAAAGAGGATTTCTGCACCATAAGAAATTCTCAGTAGAACAAAGACCATGTGACTAAAGAAAGCCCTCTAGAACTAGGCAGATCAGGCAAGCAAGGAGGACTGGAGGGAGCTGAAGTCATCATCTGCATGCTGAGTACAATGTACTAATGTCATGGAGAAGCAGTAGCTAAGCAGGGAAAGGAACAGCCCGGTTTCTTGCAGTTGCAGGCTGGAGTTGCTGGATTCCCTGCTAACCAAGACGCAAACATTTGGGTTTTGCACATGTTTCCGGATGAGATGCTTTGGCACCTGATGAGGAGTCAGCTTACACAATAGACAGTTTCCTTGGTAGGGGCACTGACAAAGTCTGTTTGCTGTTTCCAGTTCTCATTAAATCTGGAAAAACCTAGTATCACTGGGTTCCCTGTTCATTACCTCTCTAAAAAACAGCTAAGGCTGCCAGGAAGAGCAGGAGAGAGACTGTCAAACAGAAAGCATGACTGCAAAAGCTTTTACTTTAGGAAGAAGAAGCAGATTAGGATAGAAAATAGGATTAAAGGAGGGGACAGCAAGATAAGTGGGTAAAATTATAGGGAGGAAAGATTATGGTTAGTTTTCATGTGTAATGAAAAGATGTTGCTTCAGCTAAGCCCTGATTTGGCTCCTTCTCTCAGTGCCTGCCCTGAAGGCTAGATGGTATTACTCTAACTTGGGGAGTCTGCTGACATTTGGGGGCAGTTTCAGAGATTTGTGCTACAAGAACAAGTCCAACTACTTAAGTGGTTTTGGAAGTTTTTCTTGAGGTTTTACTCTTTTTCATTCGTGTTTTCACCAGTCCACTTTGATTGAATGAAAAACTAACCTTGAGTCAGCATCCCATGATCTGTTCTAATCAGCAGCACATACGGGATCCATGCTCAGTGATCCCAGCTTATGGCTGCAGCTCTGAGAGAACCTGCCTGGGTGAGCGCACAAGAGCAGCTCTAAAGCCAGGGCTTTCTCAAGCAGGAACGACTATTTACATCTCTGCACAACCCTGTGAGGAGAAAGGGGGATGCAGATATTGCTACTAAACTGTGTAAGCTTTGAGTGCAAGGCTCTGGGGAAAACTAACAAGCAGCCTCTTTCTTCAATTAGTTCTTACTCTGCAGCTTTGCTTCCCCTTCAAAAGCAAGTAATCTCATACTGCGGCAAGTAACAAGTCTGCAGTCTACAGAAACAAACCAGGCTTTGGCTCCCTACAGCTCACCAGCTCAGGGGTTATCAGGGGTTATCTTCTTCAGTGATCCCTGGTTGCCTCAATCTCAAATCCCATAAGCTCTGCAAGCACGGTTTCCAAAATAGCTAAATCTGAAGGTAGGCTTCCGTGCGTGTGTGCACACGTGCGTGTGTGCGCAAAGACAGACAATCAATTACTTGATGTGGATAAAGCTATTGAATTATTTCTTGATGTGTTTTTTTTTCTATATGAAGAAATTCCTGTTCAGTCTCAGATTTCAGAAGCTGGGTTTAGAATGCAGTGCTTTTGCTTCGTCTTTTGCCTCAGCAGCTACAAATCTCTGGAGGCTTTGCAGTGCACCAGAATGGAGGAGGGAGAGTCACACTTCAGCAGACAGTCTTTTATAACCTTTTCCGATGTTTTACTGTGGCTTAAATACAGCAGAGACCTGACATACATTCTAATTGCCATGTACTGAGGAATGGAGAAATGATAGGAGAGAAAAAATTACTATGTGTCCTTCTGAATTTTTAACTACATCACAGTGCTTCTGGAGTATCAGATCACCTTGGGAAGTCTTGTTTTTTATTAAAGCTTCACTTGATTTTGAATTAATTCTGCCTCACACCCCTTGTATGTAAAAATGCTTGCTTTTACTTGTACATGTCAATTTTGCCATGGTCCATACTCCTGCTCCACTTGTGTGTTCCCCAATACATTATTAAATGTATTAGAGACAAGCTTAAGAGGTACCACTGATTACAGAAAAGAGATGCCTGTTTAAACCATTGGCATGAGATGTTCGCATATCTGACATTGTCAGCGCCAGAAGAGATGGGCAGGTTTCACATAAACACATGTATTCAGATGTGAAATCCTGTTAAATTAGGCCCAGAGAGGGAGAATAACTGAGGCAGTTCAAAAAGCAAGGTGGTGAGCTGCAGATCCCCTGAACTTGTAAACATCAGGCCTGAGAGCAAAACTACAAAAGAATCAGTCAAAATAAAACTAAGTAGAGAATGGGAAAGACGAAAAGAAACCTGACAAAACTGGCTGCATATTGTCTGTGTTTGAAACTAGAGGAGAAGGGAAGATAGGGCCTGTTTTTCTGGCCAAATTGTGAAACATAAGTAGTGAAAGAATCAAGAGAAAAGGAGCTGGGGAAGCAGATATGCTGAGTGCTGACTAATTGGCAGTGTTTCGTTAAGTGCTGGCAGAGGACACAGAGACTGTTTGAAGGGGGTTTGCTCCTCCCGCATGGGACACACCAAATCTTTACCTTATCTGCTTTTTACTAGTTGTCTCAGTAAAGAAAAGCCCTGAGGGATGCCAGGGAGACTAACAATATTACCTGGCTGCTTTAAAAGTCATTTGCAAAGATACTAACCAAAACGTGTTCCTACTGGTTTAGTGGAACCACTGGTATATATGCCTGTTGAAGACAAGGCTTGGGTGGCTTTTGGTCTGCTGATTTCTCAGCAGATTTGGAACAATTCCTCTAGAGACGACTTTGCACAGAGCCTTAAATTCCTTCTTCTTCCTCAACACGCAGAGATGTAAGTTTGCTTCAGTGGCTCTTCACAACAGTAGCAGCAGCAGCGTGCTCTCCTGCAGGGAAAGATGCAAATTCATCTCCCACAGGGGTGGGTTGCACTGTGCTCTAAAAAGCTTGCAGGCTCTGATGAAACAAAAGCCTTCTGAATCACATGAATTGCACTATATCGCACCTTTCCTGACACTCTGACATGAACCTTTAGCCTCCCAAAAGCCATTTAAGTCAGCCAGTACCCCTTGACACAAACTGATGCACGCCACACTGTGCGTTTAGAAAATGGGAAGCACGCAAACATTTCCTCTGAATGCTCACAAAATCACCAGCTCTCAGGGCATAAATGTGTTACGCACAACAGAGCTTGTAAGATAGCCACAGCAGTGCACAGCAGTGATTGTCGATATATTATGTTGTAACATGCTTGTAGACTCAGGCAGTCGGATTTAAAGTCTTGCACAATGCTCAGGATTCTTCCTACATTGGACCCCTGCAGTTAAGTGCTACAGTAATGGACTTGAAAGCATGTTGCTGCAAGAAATTGCCAAATGGTGATGTTGCTCAGCAAATACCCAGTGATAGGTCCCAGGGAGTGTGAACCACATGCCAGATAGTGTTTTTATGTCTGTGGAGAAATGCATCTCTTTGGAGAAATCCTGAACACACAAGTTCTGATCTCATGTGGGAATTTGAAGGTTTGAATGATGGGAGAAAGATGCAGTTTGAGGAATTTTCACTTTCTGAAAGGGAAAGTAAAATTTACGGATGAAATAAAAAAAGACAGATATTTTGTAGATGCTGTTTTGTGATTCATAAACACTGCTTACATTAGGGTGATTTGTGTTTGTTGGGCAACCTTTCCTAGTTTCTGGCTGGAGAGTCTCTTTCACTAGTTCAGAGTTTAAAGGAGAGGAAAAAACACCTGTAAAAAGCAACAAATACAGCTTTTCTTTGACATACAAATAATGTAACTTTAAGGCACATTACCTAAAGCCATTTTAAAGTTTGAATACAATGGCCCAAAGTTTCCTTCTGCCCTTTCCCACCGATTCAAGCAACATTCCTTGCATTTTTTTTTCTGAATTTCATTGCACTGCTCATAGTCAGCTGAAGTTAATTACTGAATACTAACTTTCATGGGCCTTGAGAGTCATTCTTCTGCAAAGAAAGAAGTGAATAGTATCTGCAACTTCTTTTTAACATAATGGTTTTGGATCATCTTAAGAAATGAAAACACTACAAGCATGAAGTAGTAAGAGTGGCCAGAAAAAGCACTTAGGTAGCCTAAAGGTAGCATAGTGCTCAGGGATGCTGAAATGTAAACAGCATGAATCCACAGGACCCAGGCTCCTTGATTTTTTTCTCTGTATTTGGAGACTCTAGGAAAGGTCAAACACAAAACTTTCATCCTGAACCCACTCTCACATGCTTCTCACATCACGGCAACTTTGCCTTGTGGCATGTGTCTCAAAGCCCAGAATTAACGGCTGGCCAGTGAAAACGGCAGTAAGACCACAAATCGACCAACTTCAGCAGAAAAATATTTCTCAAAGCATGGTACAATGCATTTGGCCTGCTTACACAATACAGATCACGCTTTGTGCTGAGGGAAAAGTCCCAGCAGGAAAACCACTCTGGAGTCTGCTCACATGGTTCTTGCGGGGTCACACACACACACACAGCCGCGGGTGGTGGCTGCAAACAGGTGCCACGCCAGCAGCAAACTGTGGCAGTGCAGCTTTGTCCTGCCTGACCGCGAGACACATCCAGGTGTGAGTCTAAGTGCAGCTGGCAGAGTGCTCTCCCTCTTGAGTCCGGGAAAATGCCGCTCACAAGTGAAGCCGAGGACTCATGTACGCTGCAGAAACGTGTGCCGCATCTATCCAGCACAGTGGTGAGCCGTACAAGAACTGCCTGCGTAGAAATGAGGAGCAGTTTTGTTTGTGAGAATGAAATTTTGAGGCTATCTTCCTATTTCAGTGAACATAGTGAGACCAGTACAAACTGTGCTTCACTTCGCAGAGCGTCTTCAGTTTCCTTTTTCGGAAGATTTAAGTTTTAAAACTTACTCCTCCTCATTCCTCTGCCACGATTCGCCTGCTACAGTCTAATTCCATTCCAATGGAAAGACTGAAAGATACCACTATTCAGTTTTATTAAGAAGTGTGTGCGTTTGCGTGGGGAAGATTCTGCTTGCCAAACACCTGCAAGAGCCACTGTGCACGGCTCCTTCCTCACTTGCCAAGCACTCTGCTGCAATATTGCATCAAACCTCCTTTTCCCTCCCGCCGGGGACGCGGGGTGGGATGAGAGGTTGGAACGCAGGGTTGGGGGTACGAAGTGGGGCTGGGTCGCAGGTGTGGGACGCAGGACCGGGATGCAGGAGTGGCAAGCGGGGGCTGGGATGCAAACATGGGTTGCGCGGTGGGACGCGGGACCCGGACGTGGGTCCAAGAAGCGGGAGTCGGGGCCGGGAGACGGGTCAGAAAGGCAGAACACAAGGGCGGGACGCGGATCCGGGCTGCGGGTCCGGAAGCGGGATGCAGGGGGGGCGGGAAGTGGGTCCGGAGGCGGACCCGGAGGCGGGTCCGGGAGGCGGGATGCGGTCCGGGAGGCGGGTTCGAGAGGTGGGATGTGG
>VZRR01000334.1:301242-362108 GCA_013398015.1 Oreocharis arfaki
GGCTGCCTGGCCGCTGGCCAATAGCGAGGCTTGGCGGAAGGGCACGGTGGTCTCTGGTTGGTCGGCGGCCTGCAGGGGGCGGGGCGAGGCGGGAAGGGCGGAGCGCCTCAGGTGCCGCCCCGCAGAGCCGGCGCAGCGCCGGCCGGGCCGGGCCGGGTCGGGTCGGTGTTGCCGTAGCTGGGGCCGAGCCAGGATGCGTCTGCGCTCGGGGGTTTTCGCCTCCTCCTGCCTCCTTGTGCAGGCCTTGGGCGTCGCGCTGTTCCTTCGCGGCTTCTTCCCTGTGCCTGTCAGGTCCCTGCCCCGCAGAGAGGCCCGCGCGGACCCTCCCGCCGAGCCGGCCCCGCCCGGCCCAGGTAACGCGAGCAGCTGCTGGGCGCGCCCCGTCGCTCGGCATCGCGGGACACCTTTCTGTAGCGCCCTCGTGTTTCCAGACCAGTTTTCGGAGTAGTTTAGAACTTAATTGGTTTTCACGTAGTTATGGATCGCAGCCGGGAGAATCTGCTCGCAGTCGCAAAAAGCCTCAAGTGTCAGCTGTCACTTTACTTAAGTGTGTGCTTTCCTGTCGTTTTATTTCCCTTTCCCTGACTCTGATGGAGTCGGGATACCCGGTCCTGTTTAATGGCAAATTGTTAGCATTAAATTATGCCGCCTTAGCTAAAACGCCTCACGCGTTTCCTGTGATTGTGTTGTGCCCGAGATTCTTTGTTTCTGTGGTGTTTCTGTGGTGTTTTTGTGGTGTGTGAGTGTCTTAATGCCACTCATTAGAAGTCTCATGTCTTAATGCTACTCATTAGAAGTCTCTACTTTTAACACCTCAGTAGTGACAAAGCAGCGGTAGTAAAGCAGGTTGCGATGTGCACAGTATTGCTGTCCATCTCCCTTTCTGTGAAATCACTGTCTTTACAGGTCCTGCTCTGTTCCATAGCTGAATTTGCAAAACCAGAATTTTCAAGAATCTTTTTAAGGAGTCAGTAGAGGATGTGCTAATAATGTAGTTGTCCTGCACGTCCAGTCACAAGTTGTATTAAAGTAGTGTGAAGAGGACTGCGTACTTGAGGGAGTGTTCTTCACCAGTGTTCGGAGGTTGTGGGGTGAAACTTCAGGTTCGCTTGGCAGCTGGATCGGGTAGTATTTTGCTTATACAAAGCTCTTCCTCGGGACACCTAAACTGCCAAACTGGGTCTTTAGCTGCTTGATATTTACTGTTAATTCTTCTGAAGTGTGTGGCATGATGTGTGTGGGGACAGGCTTACTTAAATTGCGAGACACAGTGGAGAGAACAGAAGGTTGTGTGATTTTAGAGTGTGGTTTGCTGGTATTGTTTAAGCAGGAACACAGAAAGAATCTAATCTGTTAACATACTGAGTGGTTTCTGCTGAATGGCAGGTTGATTTTTAGCTGGAGTTTACCAAGACTATCACAGCTATTTGATAGGCTGGTGTGAGTGTAATATTGCATTCACGTGTGATTATTAGCAGGAGACTAATGTAGAAGGAGTCTGTTTGGGTGGGAAGCAGATATCAGACAATTTGGTTTTGAAAGGACTTGTTTGTGTTGGAGAGTGTAAGTGTGCACCACAGGGCTGTACAAGCAGTATGAATGTAGGCATGTCACTAGCAAGCCTAGGTGTAGTAGGCAAAAACGGAGTGACTGGAAGAATACTTACTTTCTGTAGTGCTTGGTTACGATTTGCTTGCAGAGTGATGTCTGGATGATAAGGTCTAAAGGCAGGGTATTACTTACTAAACCATGATGCAGAAGGCTTTCAACCTATGTTAGACCTATTCAGAAAATAATATTTCTCCAGTGCTTCTGTAACTCCTGAACGTTTCATTTTTTGAGCACTGCGTTCATGCTGTCTTGGCTGTGAGGAGGCTGTGATACTGAATGCTTGCAGCACATTGCAATTGTGTAAGAAGTAGTTGCATTGTTGTAGTAAGTTCTTGGTAGAGAACCTATAGTTTTCTTCACAGAAGTTCAGGTTCATTTAAAGTAACTTTTCTAAGTGACCCTGGCAGAAATAAATAAGCATGCTGCATGACGAGACTTGGACAATGTGCTGCTTTAGCTGTCTAACAGTAAGTATTTTCACGTGGCTTGTAAATGACTCCAAATTAATTTGAACTTCTCAATACTTTGACTTTCTGGTAAACACTGCAGGAGGAAGTTAGGAGTAAGGTATATGCGTTTGTGATCTGAACATTTTTGGCATCCAGCAAGCTTTCTTTCATTAAGCAAGTGGATAGGAGAAAGATGTAACTAACAGAACATCCAGTGGTGTCTTCTTGTTTTTCATGGAAAGCCAAAGCATGCCTGCTAGGTTGATAATTCAAGTCCTGGAAAAACAAAATTATCAGTTTAATTAGGATTACTTGCAGTTAGCATTTTGTTGTAGTTGAGATTTCCTTCTTCTCCCTGCTGTGCCCTCTTCCCCCATTTCCTGATCTGGAAAATCGGTAGCAGTAACTAGTCTGTCAATGTCAATTTGTTGATGCTTATTTATGTACCCCTAAATAGAGGGGTATTTTTCTGAGATAGTTTCTGAGGTTGTTGTGTTAGACACACCATTATCTGCGACCTTTCCAAATTGTCAGCCACTTATGGAGTTTACTGTAAAGGAGTGTAAAACCCCTAACTTTATATAATGCATGTACTGAGAAGTCGCTTCAGCACAATCATGTGTCTGGGTAGAGGTCTATGGGTAGGATACATTGTGCTTCCATTTTGCCCTTCTGTGTTTCTTCCTGAAAGAGAAATGAGACCTGTAGAGCTTGGGGCAAAAATGCTACTGTAAGAGCTACATGTCACCATATGGACCAAGTTCACTGCAGGTGAAGAGTTGCTGTGGCTAGAATTTAGTCCAGGCAAAAGGAAGAGGTTGGCTTGAAGGCATGACATTGCCTGCTACTTGATGCACAGCAGCGTTTTTCTGTACCCACCTATATACCCTATTCAGGGAATTCTGGAGTTGGATTTTCGCCCTGCAGCTGTCATCACTGAGCTAGCCTGGCAATACGGTCTTTTACCTTGAAGGGAGTGAATGTGCACAAATCTTTTTCATACAAGTTTCAGTGAAATTGTCTCTTTCTTTGTAATCTTCCTGTTATCTTATGGTGAGATTTGATGAGGAGGCATTGTTTATGTTGTGATGTGCAAAACTGGGTATTGGCGCAAGTGAATGCTATTTCTTTTTTTTTACAAAAGTTGTCTGTCAGATGCAATTAGTTAAGTTTTACTGAATTAAAAGAGAAGGTAGCAACCATCCCTTCTTACTACTTTTAACACTCTATTTCAAAGATTTTCCTTAGTTTTCCCAATTTCATATCACCTATTCCATTCACATTTTGTTTTGCTTCCTTGGGGTAGTATTGGAATTGTTGTTGTCTTACTCCTGTGCTGGATGGCTTAAAAAACTCATCTTTCTCAGATTACTTCTCGTGTTTGCTGTTTGCAGCTTCTCATTTCTGGGTTTAAATTAATAAAGAAGTTGAAAACACTAATTTATGTGGTGAAATTGTCCTTTAACTTCTGTCTAGTCTTTGGTAAAATTTGTTGATGACTTTTATACACTCTGTTTTTGCTGCTTAGGAATGGTTTCTAACTGGACCAAGATTCCTCCACCTCTTTTCAAAAAAGTTGTCATTGTGCTGATAGATGCTTTGAGAGATGACTTTGTGTTTGGATCCAAAGGGAAACAGTTCATGCCGTATACTACACAAGTTGTAGAAAAAGGGACTTCCTGCAGTTTCGTTGCTGAAGCCAAGCCACCCACTGTGACTATGCCTCGAATTAAGGTAAGTGGCATTTTTTTCCGTAGTTTCATTGGAGAAGCTTTTGAAGTACGAGTTGTTTCACGTGCTTGGAGTTGGCATAAAGGACAGGTTTGTGGTGGTAGTGCAATCTATGGCTGAATCTCTCTCTGCTGTAGTAGTGCATGTGATAGAGTCCTGTTTTGCTGTGGCCAAGAGGTTAAGGACAGATAAGGCCCTAGTGCAGGCTTAAATGCTTGACATAGCCTTTTTATTAGTAGTCATGGGAAGGCAGCCTCATAGTTGTCGAGTTTTCCAGTTGTCTTCTATCCAGGAATATTTTTATTGTATTTCTATGTGTTATTGTAACTTCTAAGAGAAAATCCTGTTTGGTATAAATTGGTTTTGTCATAGGGATGTTTTTGAAGAGCTTAAAAAGGAAATTGCACCAATTTCCAGGTAACTAAAAGATGAGTTGTGGTGGTGTCATCAAAATTCTTGATCATCCAGGCTTGTCAGTGGTAGATCTGAGTAACACCTCTGCACTGAAGAAGCTGAGGGAGTGATCATTGGTAGGTCAACTAGCAGGTGAGTGAGAGAGTGAGGGGAAAACAGTCTGGTAAGTCTTTATAAGTGGACCTCATTGGTTTTTCTAGAAGTGTCTTACTGTTTTGAAGGTACTGTCATTGTTAATGTTGAGCCAGTTTACTTAGACTTAAACTGTCTTTTGGTGGTTTAATGACCAGTAAATGAAGCAAATTTCAACTGTCATAGAAAGTCTTTTTTCTGTCCATTAATTAAGACAGTATTGCTTTTAGCTTTTGTAAAGGTATCTCTGACATCAACTAGCACTGTGTTGTGGCAGATGAGGTTATGTGGCAAGGCATCCTCTGTTCTTTTACTTTGTTATGTTTCATTACCAAAAATGTGATTTGTCTGCCATCTGGCTTACTGCTTCCTCCCACTTACGTTGCTACTGTCTTCTGAGCACTGGAAGTTTCTTGTTTAATGTGTCTCTTTTCTTGTTGCATTAGGCTTTGATGACAGGTAGCATACCTGGTTTCATCGATGTTGTTGTGAACCTCAATTCTCCAGCTCTGTTGGATGACAATCTGATATGGCAGGCAAAAACAGCTGGGAAAAGAATAATATTTTACGGCGATGATACTTGGGTCAGATTGTTCCCAAAGCACTTTGTGGAGTATGATGGAACAACATCGTTTTTTGTGTCAGACTTTACAGAGGTGAGAGGCTTTGTATGATCCCAAGTTAAATAAAGCTAGTACAAACAAACAGTGTCAGTTTCTGCGAATAAATGAGTAAAGCTACCCTTGTTCTGAAGTACGTACCTGGCAATTAAATAGAAATTGGATTTGTATGTCTTTTTAGTATGGGCACTGTGAAGCTAAGCATTTCGGTCCCTCATGCCTGTACTGTAAGAAGTGTTGGGAGGATACAGTAATCATCAATGTATTACTCTATAACTTTCCTAAATATACCATTTTCTCACAAAACATGTGGTTGGAAGTTTGACCAGTTGCTTTGTCTTAAAATTCCACTATTCACATTTTCCCTTTGCTATCAGATTTTCATTAGTGCCGTCTTTAGGAGGCCCATTAGTATATTACCTTGGTCTCTTAGAGGCATACTTTTATAGTATTGCATCACTTTTGTAATTGCAATGGGAGTAGTGTTTCTTTATGTTATCAAAGAGGGAGCATGGGAAGTAAGGGAAACAAATTCTGAAAATTCTTACTCTGGGCACATTAGAAGAGTAAGTGGTTTAGCAAATTTGCTTCATTTTTGAACCTTCATGATTTGTAAAACCTCAAGCCATTGGCCTTGTACTACTGACTGAAATGTTTTGTTGTTTAAGGAAGTTAGAAAGGTCTAATGTGAATTGGAAGACATGTTTAATTGGTTATGCTAATAAGACTTGCAAAAGCTTCAGCCTGGAGTGAAAAGTGCAAACGTTCTGTGGGATCTGTGGTTATGTGGCCCTCAAGCTCTTTATGCAGTCCTTATGCTTTCTTAATATGGTCTGTTAAACACACAGCTTTTTGTAGTTTTTTGGTAGTGATATGCAGACTCAACAAAGTAATGTCACATGTGACATATTGTAGGGATTTTTAATAACCGAAGAGAATATATGCAACTAAAAATGCATTGTGAACCTAAGCAGGAAAATAGGTGAGTTAGGACCCAAATAGAGCTTTTCAAATAGTTTTTCTTTCTCACTATGTCATCAGTTCTTTTACTCATAGCAAGTACAATCCTCCTGTGCTTGCACACTAGCAAAAATTGAGTTGAAAGATCAGGGTTTGTTGTACCCCTGAGCTTCCCATTGCTAAGCTGAGGCTTTTTATTGTACTTGTGATACTTGATGTATCACATGTGAAGTGATTATCTGGCGTGTGAAGGATGAAAGTGACTGAAAAGTTCTTGAAACAGTTTTGAAAGGTTCCATGGAAACTTGGCAACCTATTTACCTTGTCTGTATGTAAGCTGATGCATTGTTACCAGAAAAGATTAAATGGAGTGAAGAATCTGTTTTGTAAGACAAATATATTTGACTGCCTGACATTGAACTAATCAATTTTTTTTTCTTTTTAACGTTGCGAGTGACTGTAATTCTCGTCAACTTCTATGGAATTTTCATGGGCAGTGTAGTTGATTTTCTTGTGCTTTTTACAAGAGGGAATGTTTTTACCTTATAATAGTTTTCCTTGTTTTCTTTGAGGTTGATGATAATGTTACCAGACATTTGGATAGAGTGTTAAAGAGAGAAGACTGGGATCTCTTAATACTGCATTACCTGGGGTTGGACCATATTGGTCATATGACTGGGCCAAACAGCCCATTAGTGGGACCAAAACTTCGGGAAATGGATAACGTACTGAAGAAGATTCATATTTCTCTTCTTTCAAAGGTAATACAGCTTCCTCTTGGGTTGGTGTCTGCTAGTTGTGGACTGACATTAAAATGCTTGCTGATTGTCATTGTTAGCTTCTTTATTCCTAGAGTGCAGTGTGTGTTCTGTTCTTTGTCTTCTTGGGCCGTTTCCCAGTGTAGCATTTTTAAGGATTTGCTGGCTGACCTTTGTAACATCTGTTAACAGCCTCTTCTGGGCAGCTGTGGGAAATAACACCCCCTTGGTGTGCGGGAAGACAAGAGGCATGCCTGCCAAAATTCTCTCATCACTTGTGAATTAAAATGGCTGTTGGTGTGCTTTCTTGTAATGAAATTCATCAGGAGTAATGGGCATGTGTAGCTAACGGCTCTGATGTTCAGAATTACGAAGGCATACCTAGTTCTTAGATGTTTGATAAATTCAAATGGAAGTGGAAGTCTTAAACTGCGTTTTTTAAAATGGTAAATGTAGTACATCTGAATCTGTTTTTAGATTTGTAAATACTGGTTGTCACTTGCCTAAGCAGTCTGGGTTTTGAAATACCAAGTCTTAGTTCCAAGTGGCCTGAAGCTTTTTTTGTTGTTTGTTTTTGGCTGCTGCAATTCAGAACAGCTAATCATGAAATTTCAATAATATTTTTAGTCAAGTGGATACTATTACATAAAAATAGAGATTAAATCCTATGTGTGGAAGTTTCATGAATGTTACAGTGGTTTTGCTGCTGTTTTTTAGTACAATTGCTTTTGCCATTTATATTCAAGCCCTTATCTCAGTCTTAGAATACAGACATAATAAAAGCACTTTACTTTTTGGATAGAATAGGTACTGGTAGTAACTAGAGATGACAAAAAGCTACTTTGCTGCTGAATGATTGTTAATTTTCTGACACTTCGATTTGTTTGCTCGAAATTCTTGGATAGGCCTCACTTAAGTTTCTGTTTCTCTTTATTCAGAAACATACACATCATTTAACATCAGTCTTCATTGACTGTCAATTTCAACCCTAAAGCCCTCAGGAAACTAGAGACTATTAGAAATAGGATTATTTTTTAATATTGAATTGATATTATGTTAATATTGACAATATTACTAATTCAGCATGTCTATTAAAACTTAGTGAAGCTGAAGAAATGAAGAGGGGTAATATTTCTCTGTTAATACTACTGTTCTGGGACTCCTGATTTTCTTCTCATAGTGTGATAGCCTTTATTTAATCTTCCAGAGAGTTTCTAGTGACTCTGTAAATTCAGGGATTTTTTAAAAGCTTTTTTGTGCTTTTTTTTTTGCTAAGATACTGACAAGTGTGTTATATATATATGTGCCTTAAGTTCTAAAAATTACTATTACCATGTAACACTTAATTGCAGCCGTCTCTTGTTATCTGCCCCAGGGTGTGAGCAGGTTTCAAAAATGAAATTATTTTGAGACATATTCGTGTTTGAAAATGAAGAAGATAGTGAAATTATATAAATGAATTGTGTTTGTATGATATCTTTTTTTTTTTCCTGTAATTTGCAGGAAGAAGCTTCTCTGCCCAATTTGCTAGTTGTTTGTGGGGATCATGGGATGTCTGAAACCGGCAGTCATGGTGGTTCTTCAGAAGGAGAAGTGCACACACCACTGCTGTTTATCAGCTCTGCTTTTGAAAAGAGAAGTGGTAAGGATCAAAGAAGCATGACCTTTTTTAGAACTGTCATAGTTTCCCCTGGAATAGAGGTAATTTTTTTCTTAGTAGCTGGTACAGGGCTGTTTTTTGGATTCAATGACGATGATGTTGATAACACATTGGTGTTTTAGTGTTTACTCTGAATCAAGGACTTTTCTGTTTCCCGTGCTCTGCCGGTGAGCAGGTGCAAAAGCAGCCATTAAGGAGCATAGCTAGGACAGCTGACCTGAAGTGGCCAAAGGGATATTCCATACCATGGAGCATCGTGCCTAGGATATAAGCTGAGGCTGCCAGTCGCTGCTCGGGGGTGGACTGGACATCGGTCAGCAGGTGGTGACAAATTTTATTGTGAATCACTTGTTTCTCTTGGGTTTTGTTGTTCTTGCTGTCTCCTTTTTCATTACTATTATTTCATTTTGCTGCAGTTATTAAACTGTTCTAGTCTCAACCCGTGAGGTTTACCTTTTCTTTCTGATTCTCCTCCCCACCAGGATGGGGAATGTGAGTGAGCAAGTGGCTGCGTGGTACTTGGTGTAAGGTTCCAGCAGATACCAGTGCATAGTGTACTCTGATAGGATGGGAACACTACTGCTGTATATAATTGTGACAAGAACAGCAGTAATAATTATATGTAGATTATAGTAGTTATTATTGTAAATGGAAAGGGAGAGAGAGAGGAATAAAACCTAAAAGATGGAGAGGAATAAAACCAAGAGAAACATGTGATGCACGATACTACTGCTCACCACCTGCTGATCGGTGCCCAGCTGCATCTTCAAGCAACAATCCACAGCCCCATGTCAACTCCCTCCAGTTTGTATACTGGCTACGATGCTCTCTGATATGGACTACTCCTTCATCCAGTTAAGGTCAGCTGCCCCAGCTGCGTTCCCTTCCAGCTTCTCATGCATCTACTCATTGGAAGAGCACAAGAGGTGGAAAAGTTCTTGATTTAGAGTAAGCCCTCCTTACCAATGGCTAAAGCATCAGTGTGTTATCAACATTATTCTCACACTGAATCCAGAACACAGTCCCTGTACAAGATACTAGGAAGAAAAGTAACTCTGTCCTAGTTGAAACCAGGACCAGAACACACTGGTAACTCTTAGTTTATAATATTGTAGAATTCTTCCTGAAAAGTGCTTTGGTTTGTTCTACAGCTGTTTGGGAAAGCCCATTCTGTGTGACCCAAAACTCTGGTTTTAGCCAAAGTTAGAATCTGTATCTTGGTGAAACCATGAATCAAGCTTTGTAACCACTGAGAGGATTGCGTATTTCTTAGATGATAATCTTTTACAGCACTGTCCTGTCTGAGTTTTGAGAGCTAATGAGAGCTGTTGTCAGGATCCTGGGCTAGTTGTAAATGAATAGGTTTAGATGCAAAATCCTGTTTGAAGTGAGTTTAGATTTTGTCTTTCATGGCCAGAATATTTCCTTGGCCTCCATTCTTCCCTCTCACACAGCTAGGAGAGAGGAGTGAATGGCAATTTCTCACACAGAGTTAGCCAGAAGGAGGAAGAAAACCCTTGGGAGACTAGAGACTATTAAAATGGCATTATTTTTTAATATTGAATTGATCTGACCCTTGTGAAAGGGTGAGAGGTGATGGCAGTGATAATATGACTACTGATTACTAAGTTTTAAGGACAGAATATGGAGCATGAGTATGTTTACTGTATGGGCCCATTAATTTTATATCACTGATGTGAGTTTATGTGTTTCTGAAGCTGATTTTCTATATATAGATAATAATAAAAAGTAAAAGCCAGACAGTTAAAGGCAAGAGGCAATAGAGAAATGGAGTGGTAGAGAATCTTTGGTCTACTAAACTCCTTGACTGAGTGAATCGGTGGAATGCAGTTATACCAGGAGTGAATATTTTCCCCAAAATAATACTCCCTTCTGCCTTTCATTCTGCCACTTGCTCATTTCCATCTGGTTTCTTTTCTTCTAAAGCCTGTGTGCAGAACCTTAATTTATTTATCTTGCTGGAGGTTCCTGCAGCAGAGTGGAGGTAGATTTTTCTATCTGTTGTTTATAAAGCTGTTATCTAGCTGCAATAGGATGCATTGCTTGAGGAGTCATTGATCTCTTCTCAGGTCTGAAAACAAAACAAAGTCAAGAGTGGATCAAAGTTCTTGGCTAGGTTTTTATTATGTGAATTTCACTGGCATTTGTTGACAGCCAGGCCACAAGAGTATAGATTCTGTAAATGCAGTCTCCTCCTCACTGGAATTAGTTTCTATGAGGTTTTGAACGAGCAGTTTTTACAATACAGTGAAATACATCTATTTACCTGTCTTTTGGGATAGAGTTCATGATTTCTAATGCCTTTGTAAATATCCAGCAGTTTACTTTTCATCAGTACAGTGATCAGGATTCTATTGACTGCTGCTTATGATCCTACTGTAAACAAAATATACTGTGGTTAGTTTGGTAGATCTCAAAATAGTAATCCTGTGGGCTTTTTGCATTTAGTATGCTGTCAGAGTATTACTTGTATAGCCTTCTATAAAGATGTGTCATCCATGAATGGCTAAATGTGTTTGGTAGTTTGGCTTTTTTTAACCAGTTAAGAACTTGCTTTAAAGATAAAATCTGAAAACTGCTGACATACAGGCACTCATGCAAAGAGGCTTTACGGATTATAGATGGCATTCTGTACAAGTATGGGATTAATTGGAGCTAGATGAGAAATGACAGAAATTTTAATGCTCTTAAAGGGAGCCTTGAGAGGAATAACGACTATGTAGAGTTCTTTCTATGCAGTGTTTTAGTCAAAACACTCAATGCCTGAAGTTACAAAGAGGATGAAATAAAAGCATAATAGAAAAACACTGCTACCTAACTAGTTCAACACAAAAAGAAACAGCTGGGAAAGCAATCTTAAACAAAAAGTTACTTATGTTGATAAAGTCATTCACATGTGTAGGTTTCTGTGGGACTGACGGCTAATCCTGATAACTGCAATAAGTTAATGGAATCCTGCACAGGACTCTTTAAAAATCACTGGGTTTGCCTGCATGTAGCCATGGATTTTGAGCCTCAACATTCTTTACCTGATCTCTAATTCTGTTTGCCTAGCAACCTGATATTAATTAAATCTTGAGCTGTTGTCATTATATTGAGAAGCTTCTAGAATGCTGTCAACATTATTTTAGATTCTCATTCTTTGTTCATACATTAAATTAGCCTACTGTAGTGCTTTCTATTATTTCTAATGTAAAAGTTATGAAACTCTCTTAGGATGTAGGCTGCAACTTGATATTGAGGTGATCTCCTGGACCATCTGTTTTCTTACTTGTATAACATTTATATTGTGTTTACAGAAGTTGTTAGCATTGAGGAGTCGTGCTGGCTAAGAATTTAATAAATTTTGGATTTATAGCAGCAGAGGATAGCAGCTGAGAAAGATCAGTCAGCTCTCTGCAGACCACTTAAAATAGCTGATCTAACACCAGTGAAACAATTTTGAAAATAATAAGGTGCCAGCTGTCTCTGGAGAAATAGAATGGGCCTGCTATTGAAATACTTCTTTTCCTCTCTTTTTCTTTCTTGTTCTTTTTTTTTTTTTTTTTTTTTTTTTTTTTTATTCTAGGTCCTCTGGCCCAACCTGAACATGTGCAGCAAACAGATTTAGCTAGCACACTGGCAATAGGTCTTGGTCTACCAATTTCAAGAAACAGTGTTGGGAACCTCATACTGCCAGTTGTTGGAGGCAAGACAATAAGAGAACAGCTACGTTTTGTGCACTTGAATGGGTTCCAGCTTAGCAGATTGCTGCAAGAGAATACACCTGCATATGAAAAAGGTAAATTACCTAAAAAAAAAAAGTTACAGGTGTACTAAAAGGAGATTGTTTATAAAACAGTTTGGACTTTTAAATTCAGTAGTATGGCATTGCACTGCAAATTAGCTATTCTTTTGAGAGCAGTATTCAGAGCAATTGTACTGAATTCAATCTCTACTGCAACCTACTTTGATACACTGCTTCTGAATACAGTTTTTTTTTAATGACTAGTAATATTCCTAGTAGGCAAAAGAGCAAAAATAATGATGGAGTAAGATTAAAGTAAAACTGCCAGTGTAGTTAAATCTCAGTGGTTTCATAACTGCTCATTGTGAGGTGTCCTACATAGGGCACTGACTCTGAGCTATTTGGAGAGTTAACACAATGGAGTGAATTTTCTAGTTTAAATAAAAAGATGCTTCAAGTAAAGCTGGGAGATAATTTAGGGTAAGTTATCTTTTTCATTTTTATGTATGAATTTACTTGGAGTGAGAACCTAGAGAACTGCTTATTAAAATTGCATGTGTGTATTTGGAGGAAAGAATAAAAAACAAGTAGTAAAAATACACCAAACCTAGCAAAATGTGGTATTTCATTTGGAAACATGATACAAACTGCAGTATAAATAATGAAGTTAATATGATAATTTTATGAAAAAAATTGAGTCAGAGGGTGAAGGAGAATATTTTACCATTGACATTAGAAGATGCTGTTGTCTTAAAATGACTATGAAGCTTGTCAATTGATTTATAATCTGTTAAATTATTAAAATAACTAGATGAGACTGTGGAGTTGTTTTACAGCTAGGAATAATTAAAGTAGATAGCAACATAAAGTTTAGCAAGATGATCATTGTGGGTCAAGAATCAATTATCTTTCAACATCACTGCTTCTAATCATAATTAAACCTTGTCCAGGAATCTCAACAGAACAAATTCTGCTTGTTGCAGCAACATGCCTATAGCAGGACCCATGTTCCATCTCTTCTGGTATTTTTTTTCTGCACGTGTTTGCTCACTTAGCCCAGTTGTGTCAAGTGAGAAACTTGCTGTGTTGGGGGGTTTCAGGATATGACTGTGTTGCTGAAAATGCCATCACAAAACTCGATCTGGCAGTATTTCTGCAAACACTTATGAAACAGACTGAAGTTTCTACCGTCTTCTGCTTTATGTCTTCATTTTCATTTTATTTTTTGTCTGGGAACAGCTTAATTTTAACTCATAGCTTTCATCTGAGAAATGAAAGTCAAAATTGCCGAGGATAAAAATGAGAATTTTTTATGCTGCTTGCTTGTGACTGAGAACTTATTAGAGCTGCTACCTGCTGGGAAGAAGTTGGGAGGCAAAGCATCCACACTGACTTTCTGTCCTTTTCGGAAAGTCTCAGTAGCATGGTGCAAGTCTAAGTCCAAGTCACAGTAGCTTTTTTCGCAGAATCTTGATATCAATTTCCCCTGTTTCTCTAGACTTCTTAGATGGGGTCTTATTTTTCTTGGAGTGCCCTAGATGTGCAAGGCTATAGATTAATGCTTTGGTCTGTGCAGTTAAGATTGGCAGGGAAACAGTATGTTCTGTTTGTTTAGCATTATTTGATTGATGTGGATACTTCAGGATTAGAAATACTAAAGAAAATGTCACTAACTCAGTGACTAATATATGTAACTTGAGACCATGCATGAATGGCCGTTTGTTTTGCATGGTTTTGAAGTGAAGGTAAGTGCCATCCCACTACCCCACTACAGGTGCATACACATCTGTCAGGATTCCCCTAGAAAGAGGTTACCTTGCTGAGAAGTCATTATATTCGGTAATCTGATTCATGTTCAACAAGGTTGCTTTCCTTTTAAAAAAGGTATAAAGGAGGATCCCAGGAAGTACTTAACCACTCATTCTTACCTCCATGCTTAGTAAGAGCACAAAACAGATCTTTCTGGAAGATATATCAAAACACATGGAAGACAAAAAAGTTATTAGAGATGGCTGACTACCTTGCCAAGGGCAAATTTTGCCTGACTGATTTAGTGTTTTTCTATGATGGAGTAAATGCATCAGTGGACGAAAGAAGATGTGTCGTCTGCTTGGACTTCTCTGAGGCCTTTGGTAAGGCCTTCCTCAACATTTGTGCTGCCATTGTTAGAGTGATATGGTTTGACAGATGGACTCTGTAATGAGTAAGAAATTGGCTGCATGTCTGTAAAGTCAGTGGCTTAGTGTCTAATTGGAAACCAGTAGTGAGTGGTGATCTAGTGAAAGATGTCTCCATCAACAGTGCTGGGGATGATTGAGATAGTCTTTAAAGCCACCTTCCAGCCTGAACAATTGTACAGTTCTAAGATTGTAACTTGGGAATGTGAGGAGGGAAAATTGATCTTTATGTGAGAGAGTGGTGACAGGCATGGAGCTCTCCCTGGGTGTGGATGATGAAATAGTTTAGAAGTTCTGGGTCAGGATTGGCGCACAGACCAACTAAGGCAATATTGTTGTGGATGTCTAGTGCAGACAGTCCGACTGCAAGGGATTCATAGGTTTTCAGACAACTAGAGGAAGTTCTGTGTTCACCATCTGTGGTGCTCATAGGGTGCTTCAGCCATCCTGTTGCATTTCAGCCTAGCTAACTGGACAGTGAGATGGACTGAAAAGTGGCTCAGCTGCTGGGTTCATGTGAATGTGATCAGCAGCACAAAGTCTCACCTGAAGGCTACTCACTTGCGATCGCCTACTGTTTTACATCTTCATCAATGTTCTGGGCGATGGGACAAAGTGGCCCCTCAGCAAGGGAAGGACACGATAGAAACCTGGGAGAAATGCTTGATGCAGAAGGTGGGTCCGCTGCCTCTCAGAGACACCTTGACAAGCTGGAGAAGTGGGCTGACAGGAATCTCTTAAGGTTCAGCAAGGGGAAATGCCAAATTCTGCACCTGGGAAGAAGTAATCTCAACATACCAGTGCAGACTGGATATTGACTGACTGGAAACAGCTTGATGAAGAACCACCAAGGGGTCACTGGGACACCAAGTTGAACATCAGGCAGAAGAGCGCCGTCATGACAGAATGGCAGTAGCATCCAAGATGGCCTTGGGAGGACAGTCATCAGCAGGTCAATCCTTCCCCTTGTATCAGCTGTGGAGAGCTGCCATCAGATGTCTTGGGTCTGGTTCTGGGCTCATCAGTACCATAATTTAGTGGATATAATGTAGTATGTGCAGTATATGGCCATGAAGGTGATGAAAGGATTGGAAGATCTGTCTTGCAAGGAGAGGCTGAGGGTGCAAAGAGTGTTCAGCAGGGATTTTATCAATGTAGGTAGTATGTGATGGGAGGGAATAAACAAGATGGAACCAGGGTCTAGTTGGTGGTCCCCACAAAAAATTTAGAGGGAACCTTTTTAGGTGAGGTTTGTCTAACACTGGAATGAGTTGGCAAGAGGGGTTGTGGAGACTTCATACCTGGAAACATTCAAGCCTTGACTGGACACAGATCTGAGCAATCTTCTTTAGCTCACCCTGCTCAGAGCCTTTTGATCTTTATTTGTAGAACATCTGAACACTCATCAGAGTTGTGCTGACAGCTCTTGGGCTATATAATTTCTGAATTGCACAGATGAGGTCTGCTGCCAGGTTTTTTGAGGGAAAGAAATCGCGAAAGATAGTTGGAGTCAGTTGGACATCACTCATATTTGCTGTTGCAGTTCCAAGCTTTCCAATGCAGATTCTCAGCTAGTAACAGATAGCGGATCGTAACATTTCAGTTGAATGCTAAGAGAAATGCCTATGACTGGAACTTCAGTTTAGTGAAAGATGTACTTGAAAATACTTGCAAAGATAGCATAAGCCTTGCTGCTTTAAAAAAAAAACCCCAACATTATTTTCAACTCTTGAGGTCAAGAAAAAAAACCAGTGAGCTCTACTGAAGGGGAAAACATGGCATTCCTGTCCAGTGTTGTAATTTACAGCACAGGGGTTAGACCACCAGCTGTTGGCACCATGAGGATGATGACTGAGTCAGTCCTAGGAGGAAGAGATTCACCCGTGGTAAGCTATAGCATAACATACACATTCATTTTTGGTGGAATTTTAGTTTCCTTCTTAACACAATGAGATAAAGTCAGATGTCAGTTGAGTTGAATTGCAGTCAAATGGGAAGGCAGAATGACCTTTACAAGCTGTTTCAAAAAGAAGCCATGGAGTTCTCTGGATTCAGCTGCTCCGATGTTAAGAACAAACTGTAACAGTACACAAAAATTTGTTTTTGTCCTCAAGTGTCTGTTAATAAAGTGCAGAATGAAGGCAGGTCAGTAATTTTTTCCCCCCAGTGTTTGTTCATACAAACATGCATTTTCAAACTAAGAGGTGCACAACATTTAATGAGACTTGGGCTTTGCTTTATTCAGGTACAGAAGAATCCTCACAGTTAAACCTATCTTCAAGAAAATTAAATTTTACATGAGAAACTTGAAGCTTGACTAAGGGCTTTATTATTTTAAACATATCTTTTTGAAACATGCTAGTAAATTATAATGTGAGGCATGAAGTTTTGATAGATGTGGATACATGCAGCTAAGGAAAAAGTCTGAAAAATGAGAATAAAAATAGCTGGCAAAAATTAAGCTGAAAGAAGAAGTATCTAAAAACACACTTTGTGTTTTTGAACAAGTTCATACCTCCGTGTGAGATAGGCGGCTCTAGGTATCTAGCAATGCTGCCCTCAAGTTCTGAACTTCTGAACATGTAGTTGAATGATAAACTAGGACTGTTTGTTTGAAAGACATTTTACAGTGGAATGAAGAGTCATGCCTGAGAGCAAGTTGGGTGTTGTTATTAAAATGAGTGCAAGTTTTTCAGTTTGGGACTGATCCTGAACTTGTATTAGATCGAAATAATTTGACTTTTGCTGGGAAATTTATATATTGAAACTGGAGAAGTCACTTTGACATTATTCATTCTTTTCTTATAACTCTTTTAAAATGATTGCTGCCTGTGACTGGAACTAGATGAAACTGTTGTCAAACAGATGATTGCAAAGCTTATCCATCTGCTTGTGATAAGATGATACTGAGGCTGAAGCACAAATTGCTAATGTAATATTATGCAAGTAAAACATTGCCAGTGCTTTGGGAAATGTGTGTCTGGGCAAGTTTGCTTTGGATTTTGCTTTAATTTTGACTTGTCTTATAAGTATCCCATGCGGAAGTGCCTGTTACCAAAATTCTTCTCCAACAGCTTAGTGTCCATGAGCATTCTTAATTTATGCTTCCTTCATATAAATGTGCCACTGAACAAATATTACTGGAGTTTTCAAATGAAATTTGGCAACCATGGTCCTTTATTCCTGTCTGCAAGATCTTTAAATCATTCACTCATGAGGGTTTGACTAAAAGTTGTCTTCCGTAACATGGACACAATGGTTTTGGTGAGCAGTTAACAAGGAAAGAAGTAGATGAGAGTGAGAAAAAATTGCTAAAAGGAATGAAGAGGGAGACTAGTCAGAAGCATGAAAAGGGAGCAGAACAAGAGCAGATGTGTAGGGGATTTATTTATGTTTCAAAATATAGCTTGAAGTAATTTCAGTGTTCTGTATAATGAAAAAGTGTCATGTCAAATCTCAGTTTGATTAAAGCTCATTTTAGATGATCCTTTATGGATGTTCTCAAACATATGAATATTTAACTCTTATTTCAAATATACTGGAAGAGACACTTTACAGGGAAGTTCAAAAAATTACAGGAAGGAAATTAAATCCTCTGTGTGCACTGGCAGCTATCTTGATATATAAGTGTTTGCTGCTGGCTGGATTGTACTTTCTAGCTGATCGCTGCAAGCCCCCTTTAGGATCAGCAGGATCAGCATTCCTTGGAGTCTGCTAGCAGTCTTGAGAGAACAGACTGGACATTCTGAGTTAAACATGGCTTTTTAAAATTGTTTCTTGGAATTCAGCTTGCAGTAGATGATGAAGTGTCTTGTATGATAAGAGACTTACAGATAGTAAGCACAATTCTTTCATGACTCTACAAGAGTTGTGATTAGAAATACTTCTTCATCTTCTTTCACTTGAAATAAAATTTAATATTCTTATTAAAAATATTTATTAATGGATTTAGTAATGTACTTCTTCTGAAAAAGCTTAACAAAAAATAAAGTGGGTTTTTTCCAAGTAGAATATACTGTTCATCTATGAGGGGTGAAAAAGAGCTGTAACTTAAATCTTTGTGACACCAAAGTTGTT
The DNA here is from genome assembly GCA_013398015.1 of Oreocharis arfaki. NCBI lineage: Eukaryota > Metazoa > Chordata > Aves > Passeriformes > Paramythiidae > Oreocharis > Oreocharis arfaki. The sequence goes on from VZRR01000334.1 coordinate 319,580, forward strand.
TCAGCCATTGTTTTAACCTTTCTTGTCTGAAGCAAATGTTTCACCCTACTTTCAGCTAAGAAGGGAAGAACTGCAAGTTATATAAAGATTTCCAAATTGACCTTTTGTACTCAAGTCAAATTGCAGGGAAATAGCAAGTACTATTAGTGTGAAGTGAAATTAAACATTTATTTTTTGAAAAAAAAGCAGATAAATGTGAATATTCATGCGTAGCATAATGTCCAGTGAGATACGAGTTTCTGAAAGTTACGCTCTTGCTTTCCGTGTGTTATCAACTGAATTTGTGTTGTGATTGCATACTGTATTCAATGACCAATGCATACTGACCATTCAATGTCCAATATTTGAAAAGCGGAATCACAGATTAGGTAAAGTAGGAATGGATCACTGCAGGTTATCTAGTCCGACCTCCCTGCTCAAGCAGGGTCCCCCACAGCACATTACTCAGGAATGTATTCAGACAACTTTTGCATATTTTGAGAGAAGGGCTCTGCAGCCTCTCCATGCAACCTGTTCCAGTGCTCAGCCACCCACAGAGTAAAGAAGTTCTTCCTTGTGTTTAGGTAAAACTTTGTGTGTTCTGCTTTCTGCCTGTTGCCTCTTGTCAATAGGCGGACAGCTGCCTGTTGCTGGGCACCATTGCGAAGAGCGTGGCTCCATCCTCTTGGTACCCTTCCTTCAGATACTGACAGACATTGATGAGGTCCCCTCTCAGCCATCTCTTCTCAATGCTGAACAGGCCCAGCTCCCTCAGCTTTTCCTCATAAGAGAGATGCTTCTGTCCCTAATCATCTTTTTTGCCCTCCACTGGACCTGCTCCAGGAACTCCGTGTCTCTCTTGTACTGAGGAGCCCAGAACTGGGCACAGCACTCCAGATGTGCCCCTCCAGGGCTGAGTAGAGGTTCAGGTTCACCTCCCTCAACCTGCTGGCAATGGTCTCCCTAATGCACCCCAGGATCCCGTTTGCCTTCATGGCCACAGGGCACACTGCTGGCTCATGGACAGCTTGTTGTCCACCAGGACCCCCAGGTCGTTCTCTGCAGAGCTGCTTCCCAGCAGGTCACCCCCAGCCTGTGCTGGTGCTTGGGGTTATTCCATCCCAGGTGCAGGATCCTGCACTTGCCTTTGTTGAATTTCAGATGGTGCTTGCCTTCCCATTCCTCCAGCCTGTCCAGTCCTCCTGNTGCTGCTTCCCAGCAGGTCCCCCCCAGCCTGTGCTGGTGCTTGGGGTTATTCCATCCCAGGTGCAGGATCCTGCACTTGCCTTTGTTGAATTTCAGATGGTGCTTGCCTTCCCATTCCTCCAGCCTGTCCAGTCCTCCTGAAGGGCTGCACATCCCTCTGGGATATTGGCCACTCCTCCCAGCTTTGCATCATTAGGGAACTTGCTGAGAAGGCCTCTGTTCCTTCATCCAAGTTATTGGTGAATAAATTAAACTACAGTGGACCCAGTGTTGACCTTTAGGGAGCATTGCTACTAATAGGCCTCTACCTAAATAGATTTTGCACTGCTTATTAAAACCCTCTGAGCTCTGCCATTCATTCAGTTCTCAGTCCACCTCACCATCTGCTCATCCAGCCCACACTACCAACTGATGTGATGTGTGTGTTGTCTCCTTTGGTGTTTTCCCTAGACATCGGTTATTTGCTCATTTCCCACTTAGCCTTTACAATGTGTTCTGGATAATGAGTAGTTCCAGTGGAAAACATTGCTTCCTCTTTTTCCCCTCCCTCTCCAGTATCTGAAGCATTTGAATTGTTTGTGCTGAAAACATTCTGTAAAAATGAATGGTTATTTAATAAGTTTGTCAATTGTTAGAGGTCTTGACAGTTTATTAGGTCAGAATTAGTTTCTTTTATTTCAAGTAAGTGGTATTGCTGCAGGAAGATGGTGTAATTTTGTACCTGTGGAAAAAGTTTCAACCGCCATAGCAATTATGTATTTTTATATGCTATACAAGCAAATATAAAAAATATTATCACATCTCTGAATAATCTTTCCTTGTTCATGGATCCTGTTGCTTCTTTCTTCCCTTCTCTTCAGATCCTGGATATGAACAATTTAAGATAGCAGAAAAATCCCATGGTAATTGGATCAAACTGTATTTAGAGGGGAATAATTCAGAAATACTCTTAAATCTTGGCAAGAAGGTCCTGAAGCAATACTTGGAGGCCCTCAAGACTTTGAGTTCTTCATTAAGCAAACAAGTGGCACAATATGACATGTATTCGATGATGGTGGGGACTGTGATCATTATGGAGGTATGAAAACAGATCTTTCTGTGAAAAAGTTAAGTGCACAAAAGTAAAAGTATCTTAGTTTCAGGTATGTAATGTATACACTTACTGTCTTTAAAATTACTGAGTATGGATTTTTAGGGTTGACTGATATTCTGCTTGGATGAGATTAATACTCTTTCAGAAATAAAATCTGGGCTTTAAAGTGATTCAAGAGTGCTTTTGATATGAATTACTTATGTTTTACTGTAGCTAGTTACAGTAGATATACAGATGTGCTACAACTTAAATTACTCCCATATTAGTTAGCCTTCTATTTTTGAATAACTTTATTGCATTAGGGGAAAAAAAAAGTCTGGCAAGTAAATTCCTTGCTGTTCCTCTTTATCTAACATTGAGAATAGCTGCTCCCAACAGGCAACACCTTATATGGACAATTTTCACAGTTCCAGGAATTGTTCTTTGTACTGATAGATTTAGAGCCCTGAAATAAATACTTGCTGTAGGGTCGCCTCTTCGTATCTCCCGTAGTTATGAGTGGATCTCTCCAACCAATGTTTTGGGCAAAACTCAAGTGCTAGAAATTGTTTCAAATGCTTGGAAATATTAATGCTTTGAGAACCTTCAGAAGGGATACCGTGATACCATGTCTGGACACCAAAGTGCCGAAGTTTGCACTGACCTTTTAGATGACAAGATTGCCAACTTTTCTAGTATTGGTCTCTAGGACGGAAGTACCTACCAGAAGTTTAACTTTGTCCTTGAATGTGTGTAGCGCTGTCCAACACTGTACTTGCTATAGCTCTGTTCCTGTTCAGTCCTTAGAACTAATAACAAAGTGTGAGCAGCCAGCTGATATTTGAGTCTCCTTTGTCCTGGCAGGGCTCTGAGCCTTGTCTCCTGTGCACTGGTCTCTGCATACAGAGTGCTTCTGAAATGGATTCGTGGTAGACTGCTCAGTGGGGTTTGTCACTCTGCTGATCACTTCACAGGAATGAGTTCCACAGTGCCCTTGGGTAGATGAGATGGTAGGTTCTGTTCCGGCTCCACAGATGGAAGATCTGGAGGTGGACAAAGTCCAGTGCAAAGCTGCAGGTGCTTATCTTTCTTCGATCCTTTATTTTCAGAACCTATGCACTGAAGCTGTTGACAGTTACTTTAGATCTGAACCACTGGACTTTTTTTTTTTTCTGGAATGCACTTGTAGATGGTTACTATTTCTAGAAAACAAATCTTAAGTGTTATACACTACCAGCCTTCATCTAAGAAATATGCAGCTGCTAACCAAAGAAATTTCTGTTGAGAAGTGTATGCTCAGCATCGCTGTAAGACTCCAGCAAAATGGCTGGGTTTTTTTCTTTTCTCCAGTGCAATACTCAAGAAACTTCCTTGCTTTTCAAAATGTTTTGTCTTGATATCGATTTTCCACCTTCACTGAGTAGCTAAGTGTACACATGTCACTTCAAACTACACAATGCCATAAGTGCCAGTTATCCTGTATTTCACTTGAGGACAATGCCTCTGGGACGTGAACTGATAACAGTGCATTTGCACAAAAGACCTAAATTTAGTTTGGTAGATATCTACAGTTGGAGCATTTTCCTGTCATGAGTGTTGTCTGAGTTTTAATTTTAAATGCTGGGCTGAAATGTAAGACTTAAGCCAGTGCGATACTCAAAACTGCTTATTTTCATAACTAAATGAAATGTGGAGTAGAATATGAAGAAGCAGCAGACTACTGCAAAGCGTTTGGTTTTTTTGGTCTACTTTACTCTGTCTCACTGTAGTGTGGGAAAAAATAGGTCTTCGCAAGTGAGGGTGAAAGATTACAGGTTGACAATTGGTCTGATACAGTTGTTTTTATTTTGATTTGTTTTAATCTTGCCCTAGCACAGGCTGATTGAGGTCGGTCTAGTCCTAGATCCATCTCTGCAGCTTGCGAAGCGTTTTGGCATGTGGCTGAATTTTCCCATTTTTTGGTAAAGGTTTGTTTACAAGTAGCAGAAAGTTTCATTGTATTGTTCATCTCTGCTGCAACAGTTACGTAAGAGAAAGATAGGAGTTCTGCTTGATCTGTGTGAGACGTGGATGACAACAGCATGATTTTTTGTGTGAGTTCTTACTGTGTTTTAGCTAACCCCAGTTTTTAAAGTATTAATCCTCTGGTTTTTTCCTAGGTTCTGATACTGCTTTTGCTCAGTGTTCCAAAAGCCCTGAGCAAGCGGGCAGAATTTGAAGTGCCCCTCTCCCCTCCACTATTCTCTCTGTTGTTTTACTTGATGTGTCTGCTGCTGTGTGCTGTTCATGTCATTGTATGCACATCAGCAGAAAGTTTGTGCTATTTCTGCAGTATGTCCTGGTTAACAGCAGTTGGAGTGATGATGCTGATTTCTGCACTCATGTGTGGTATTTTATCTGCTATTGCAAAAATCTTTGAGAATTCCAGACTTCCACCAAAGGTAAAAGTATGCATTAATTATAGTTAAATATGTTTTGTTTTTCATGGTATACTGTCAGTTAAAATTTTAAGTTTTCTCTGTGTGTGCTTAAAGAAATTCTTACTTGTAAAGTAATTTGAATAGTTTAAAATTATAATTGAAATGGGCTGTTTTCACTGTGGCATGTTACCTACTGATGAAGATCTAAGAAGTGCTTATTTTGACATAATTTGAAGAAATGTTTTAAATACTGTACAATATTTTTCACTTGACTTTGTGAAATTGGAAACAGTTATGCTGTGTACAAATCCTATGCTGTTACACAGTTATGTTTCACAATTGCAATTAAAGCAAGATGTATAGTACTTTACAACAATATGCACAAAGGACAGTGATGATCTGTCCTTTCCCATATTCAACAGAGAGTAATGCTCTAAGAAGAATGTATTTTGCCAGTTTTCTTTTTCTTATATTGGTATTACTAATGTTTGGGTTTTTTTTTTAAATAGGTTTGAAAATGCAACAGAGGGAGCAAATGTAATCTGTCTTTTCTACTTTTTAAGTTTAAAAAATAGAATTTGTTAAAATCTTTGGAGTTGTCAAAGTATTCTCAGTGCAAGGAGTTACCTTCTGTAAGTTGCGTGATGAGTTTTATTGTTGTATTGAATAGAATACAGGTAATTCCGAGGAAATAGAATTTGCAATGTCTTTTCTTCCACTGTGAAACTTAGTGTGCCCAGAGCTGTCAGTCACACCCTAAAATCAGCTTCTGTTTTTTCTGCTGCTTGTTAGTCATATTTTTCAGAGGTTTCTGATGTTCAATAGCTTCACTGCTCATAGTACTCCATTGGATGGTGCAACCTCTGCAATACAGTCCTTCATCAATCTGTGTTTCTTAGAATCACGCTTGAGGGTTTAGTACCGTTTTTTTAAACGTGTGACAAAGTATGGCAAGTACATTGCTTTAATGATATGACGACATGATCAATCAAGATAAAAAGTAAATTTTCTGACTTGAAGAAACATTTAGTAAGAGCTGTATTTCTTACACTTCAGAAAATTCAGTATTCCTGAGTAAAGAATAATTTTGTACTCTGTGCAGATATGTGCTGTAATTACTGAGTGTAGATTTAAATCTAAATGCTTTAAAGTAGGCTTGCTAATATTTTTTATTCAAACTATACCAGATTATAACTTTGTTTCTGTAATTTCTGATTTGGTGTTCTTTTTCTTAGAAAAAGAAGAATATAGCCTTGAAATAATAATTTATGCTCCAGTGTATTCTGTAGAGATCTCTCATGTACTTGGTGTGTAATGACAAACAAACAACTAAGAAAGACAAACTTGTTTTTCATCTTGTTACCAGTTTTTCTAATTCTAGTAAACAGTAAAAATCTACATATGATGAGTTTTGTAGACCTGCTTAAAATTTACATACGTTCAACTTCAATAGCATGGAGAATAATGACAACAGGTGATACGTTTCTTCTCCAGGTGGATAGTCTCAAAGAATCACAGAATGTTGTAATGGTCTGGGTTGGAAGGGATCTGGAAGATCATCCAGTTCAAAATCCCTTCCATGGGCAGGGACACCTTCCACTGGACCGGGTTGCTCAGAGCTCTGTCTAGCCTGATCTTGAGCGCTTCCAGGGATGGGGCATCTACAGCTTCTCTGGGCACCCAATGGTAGTGTCTCATCACGCTCAGATCATCTGCTTCAAGTTGATAATACTTAAATGAGGTTTTCAGCAGTTTCCAGATTTGTATGTGTGTTTGTTTTTTCAGGGGTGGGGCAGATAGAAATAAAAAATACTGGATTCTCCATCCCAGGTTGGTCTGTGATCATATTCCTGCCTGAGATATATCTGAAAATGTGGGAAGCTTAAGTATGTGTTATGAAGTGTAGGTAATAGTAATTCTGGTTGAGGCAGACACGACTTTATATTCAGACCCATAGAAACACATTTTTGTCATCTTGTCGCCACTCCTATTCCATAGGTGACTGAATTTCTGAATGTATATCTTGTCTCATCAGTCAGGGAGGCGTTGCTACCGTCTGTTCAAGTTCCAAAGAAAGCTTAAAATATTTTGTAGGTTGAGTTACTATGTACCTTCATTCCAGACATGCATAAAAGCAGTGACTTGGTTCTGATTAACATTTTTACCAGTCTCAGGGCTGTTGTAGATTGATATGGTGGGGTTTTTTTGTGTCACTGTTCAGACAAATACAGAGCCTGGGGAAGGTGAAAGGAGCAGTGTATGAATCTGGTGCTGCTTGTAATGTGAATGTGTTCCAAACATTCATCTCCGTCTTTCATCCCCTTTCCGGTAGAATGCCTAGGTTTCGGGGGGGAAACGGGTTGTTATATGCTGCGTGTTGATCTTGAAGGGCCTTCTGTGTGAGTTATGAGTATCACTTAACACTGAAATCTCTCTGAATCCGAGTGTTTTGTGACCTGTGCATCTCCACATTGTGAATCTGCGTGTGGGGTCCACTTCTGAAAGAATTCTGAGGCCCTCCTCTTCTAATGGTGAGAGTAGAATCCTGAATCACGGTCTTTCTGGTTAAAAAAAAGAGCTAAAAAGCCTTTTCTAAGCTGAAGCTCTACGATAAAATGTAGGTATTTTAAAAGTAATTAAGATAAGCTCTCCTGTTAATGGCTTCAGAGCTTTTTTCCTTCAAATTGTTTCCGTTCACATCTAGAGATTTCTCTGAAGTGCTTCTCATTTGTAATGCCTTTTTTTTCCCCACTGTGGCTGAATATAGAAACTGATTACCAAGTTCATGAATTTTCTGAAGACCAGTGCAGGCAGTGTTAGCATCTGCTTCCTGACTGTTATTTATAGATTCTGATTGCTATGTTTCTAGCAGCACCAGTCCCTTCTTTTAATGATACTTCAGCCTTTAAATAGTTCTGCAGCCCTTTATGAATTCCAGAAAATCATTAAAAATTTTAACTTCTTGTTCATAGTTTCACTGTTATTGCTTGGTAGCTGATCTAAGTGTGTTATTTACTATTACTAGTTGTGGGTTTTTTCCCCCTCATTTCATAGAAATAAAAACTAATGGTTTTTTTTGAAACTAGAACACAGAAGTTAAGGCTTATCAAGTATAGGTCTTGAGAATTTTCATTATGCAGAATTATAGTGGGTTTTTATTACATCTGCAAAATGTCCTTTTTTCTGTTTATTTTAAAGCACCTGTTCATTTAACAGTATTTTTGGTTTTCCTCCTTTGTTTGATATTCTTGATGAGTTGAACAATGTTACATTTTTATGCAATTGTACCTGAAATATTTTTGGCATTTTTTGACTTGGGGAGAAAAAAGATAATTGGATGGTGTCTTTACCAGATAGCTTTGAAAAATGATACCAAACTGCTGTGAGAATATAGGAGCAAGTGTGATCTGTTGTACTTTGTCATGGAAAAGTTACCATCATAGAGAATCAAGACTGGGTTCAGGGAGCTCAAGTACCAGAAGGGAACATGATGATAGGTGTTTAAATTGTGAGCATGAAAAATGAAATGTTTCTCACCTGAAAAGTAGTTGCAGAATTTCTCAAGCATTAGCTGTGGATGGTTAACCACAAAAATCCTGATAACTGGAATAAGACTCAGAACACAGACTACAGGAGATTTTATTTCCAAGTGAAGAAGTTTCAGAATTTTGTGGTCAAAGGTACATGTATTCCATCATTTATGTACTGGCACTTGTGCAAGCTAGCAAGGTGTGTTCGAAGATAGGGCAGAGAGGTCAGTTTCTGTGTTGCTTAAATACTAGTGCTGATAGATCGGTTGTTGAAGCTGCCTTGGTTTGGGAGATGATATGCTTACATCATTTGAAGCCTGGGATTTAAAAATTTCTGAACAAAAGATTCTGTATTAAGTTTGTTTGTCAAGATATCAAAGAAACTGTGAGTCATAGGGGTTTTTTAGTATTTGGAGTGCCTGCTGAGTTCCTGAGGGTTGGATATGTTCAGTAGCTGGAAAAACAGAGTTGAGAGTATCAGAGTTAGACCTGTGTTTCAATGCCTTTAAACCAAATCTAAAAACTAGGTACAATCTAAGTAATCTGAGGTCTGACTGTGACACTATACTCATGGCATTCCTAAGAAGGCACAGTTCCTATATAAGGGATTAGATGTAAATTTAGAAAAGCTTGATCGAGGTCTTTCCAGAATTTTTTAAGATTATCAAGGCTCAGGAGATTATAATAGCATCATAATTTTTAATTTTGCATAGTGATTTAACTCTGAGCTGAAATGTGGTTTAGCAGTAGATGTCATTGAATTTTAATCCTTTGATGTGAATGTAAGAGTAATTTTTTCCTCTTTTCCCGTAATTTTTTCCTCTTTTCCCTGAAGTTATGAGAGACAAGCAGGCAAGAAATACAGATTGCTGACCCTGGGACTTTTCACATTAATGCCATCATTTTAATGAGGTTTTTGTATGTTCCCCATTGATAATGCATCACTTCTTCAGTTTTCGTATCAGTTGCTGACAGCAACCAGGTACAAGAGACCAATCCTTCTATAGATTTTATGTTTTGTCTTACAAAGAAGACAAATTATATCACAGGCTTGTTCATTCTCATTTATTTGGGATCTCAGATTCCTTTGTCTCTGCAAGCAGATGGTGCTTACATGCTTATATATTTAGTTAGCCAAGATTTTTAAGGTCAGCATGATAGAATTATTGCAATTTAAACTTGCTGAAGATCAATCATGTACTGTTCTTGTCTCAGCTTTGTGAATTTCATTCTCTTTGGTCTTTGTACAGACAACCTTGTCCTTTTGTTCCAAATACCAGCTTATGGTATTTGCTTTTCAGAATAGCGTACTAAACAAACCTGAGTGGTCTTTAGAACACCAAAGAAATTTCAAATGCTGGTAAATTTAGATTAAAACTGGGCATTTTTTCATATTATTAGTATTTTTCTCCCATTATAGCTGTGTGTAACCTCATGGGGACTTTTTTGGTTGTGTGGGGTTTTGTTTGTGTGTTTGTTTGTTTATGTGTTTGGTTTCTTTGAAGTGAAATGACTTTGGTGTAATGTATTCTTTAACAACACAAGAAATGAAGGAGATGTGAATAGGTTATAATTGTAATTATAGCTCCTGCATTCTTTGGCATACATCTCATAAAATTACAATTTTGCCAAAGTTTTTTTCCCTAAAGCAAAATTCCTAGTAACGTTAACTATGTTCTTGCATTGTGTGTTTGTTGTCTTCTCTGTTACGTAGTCTTGCTTACTGAAAAAAAATACATATGCTGCTGTCAGTAAGTCATATACACAAGTGAGACTTGCATCTAAGATGCTCAGAGATACTTGTATTGTTTATACCAGCTTTCTTGTTACCTGCTCGAAGGTCAGTTTGTTTCGATTTTCTTTTAACATGATTTAAACCATGCAGGAGTTGTAGTACACTGTGCATCTTTTAATTTAGTATGTTCTCTGTGAAATATATGCCTGTGAATATTCAAGATGTTTTTTAAAAGTTTGTTCATAGGTCAAATGTAGGAGGATGATGTGGTTAAAACACGCAGTTAGAGAAATGAATGTTAAAGTAGTTTCAGAGATCTTTGTTCTGAAATAAAAATGGCATGGAGTAATTTTGATCTGGTTTTACATTTTTGTTTTATTAGGTGCTGAAAATACCAGTTTAAGAGATACTCTATGATATTCTCTAATAGAGCAAAAATAGAGAAAATAAAATAGTAATGTATGATTTTTGACAGTGTCTTTCCCAAAATTCTTCCCAAGTACGTATGTTATCGTATTTGTTAAAGTATGTTAAGAAGCTGCTGCTGTCCTGCAGGGCTGGGGTGTTTGTCTTGCCTTGCTATTGGAGCACAGCTGTGCATGGCCGTCCTGGGTCGCTGTCCCCACCTCTGGCTCTGACTTTGAGGGGAGGTTAAACAGACAGATGTCTCCAGTCAGTGGCCCTGTGACCTCCTGCACATAAGTGTGTGCTCTGGGCCCTCCATTTAGTCATGCTGGCCTACAAGCTTGGCCACTGTGGCCGTGATCCACGATCTCTCTTCACGTTGCTGACACCCTGACCTCTCTTGTATGCACTCTGATCCCTCCAGCTGCTGGCACCTTGGGCTTACAGTCCTGATGGCCAGTGGTCCCCTCTCCAGTCACTCTAGCATGTGCTGCAGTTATGGCACTGCACATGTGTGGGTCTGATGACCCATGATCACTCTGCAACTGCTAGCACTTGCTTTTACTTGCTCTGGTCTCAGGTTGCTGACATGCAGGCTTGTCCCCAGCTACTTGCAGTGGCATCTTGCATCACTCACATTTGGGACAGGGTGTGGGCTTGCACAGAATGGTAGGAGAGGATTTAAGACCGGATAGACCACAGGCACAGAGCTCAGTCAGAAAAGTGCACTGGCTCCTGCTGATATGTAGCTGAATCCTTTCCCCTTTCTCCTCTTACTTTGCCCCTGTTTCCAGCATGTTCCTCATCACCTCCTCTTCCCCACCCTTGACGCTTCCTTGAAGCTTTGCTTAATGATTTGGTACAGATCCACAGGCGCCATCAGATATCTGTAACACCCATGTACTTCCACTTCCCCCTTATCTGTTACAGAGTCCAGATGATGCTCTTCAGAGCTGTGCCTGTGGTTTCTTACTGGCCCGTCAGTTAATGGCTGAAGAGTTTTGGTCATCTTTATGGTCTCCCTTAGTGCTTACTTATCATGGTTGTGTGGTCTTTTTATGGCTTTCCCTGTGTGCTGAAAAGGTTCTTTACCTGATAACATCAATGAACCGGATGCTCTCAAATTCCTCATGCCCTTATGCTTTCTCTTTAGCCCTATCATTGAAGGTAGTGATGATGAGGCAATTCCAATTAGCTGCTGAGAACAGGAAATTGAGCTAATGGAGGCATTAGGCAAAAAATACTGTGGTTTTAGATATGCACAGTGTGTGAAGTAAATAATAGATGGGTAAAGGTTTAAAATAGATTTTATGATGAAAGACTCATTTGAAGCTAAGCAAGGTCAAGGGGTGCCGTCAGGCAGTAACTTTGTTAACTTGAGTAGTGAAGGCTGTCACTGTATTAAGTGGAAGATATCACAGATTTGAACTATTAGAGAATTACCTATTATCTATACCTCAGGTTTGATTTCTGCAGGATTTCTGTTTTTAATTCTACAAATATGCAACTGGGCATGAACTTACAGGGTGGTAGGGAATCTTATTCTGTACAGTTGTGATGATTATTCATAGAGAAGTTTTATTCCTTAAACAGAACACAATTTTAAAAATTATTGCTATGTTATAGTGCTACCTAAGTATGCTTCACTGAAATGATTCTTCTATAAATTTTTGAGATTTCTTAAGATAGAAATAAGTTGTCCTGCTATTTATTTTGTTTTCACTGCTGTAAGCACTCCATGAATACTTACAAGTGAAATTTTTATGAATTCTTTCACCATTGCTTTTTTGTTTGTTTGTTTGTTTGTTTACAGAATCCTACTGTGTCCAGTTCTAGCTGGTCAGAAATAGATGTGCTGATTCTGGCTGGAACTATTGGCCATGTTTTGAGCTTGGGGGCAAGCAGTTTTATAGAAGAGGAACATCAAACCTGGTATTTTCTTATCAATACACTTTGTTTGGTGCTGTGTCAGGAACTTTGTAGAAATTATTTTCTTCTGAAAGAATGTGACCCTCAACATAGCACCAATGTGAAACAAAATTTTGATAGTGTTGGGGAAACCTCTGAGTGCAAAAATATAGACATTCCAGCAGCAAGTAATTCAAAACTGGGCAAGGCCACCTCTTCCTCTGAATTCATAAAAGGATCAGATAAGTGGATAAGTTTAGCAACTCCATGGATCATCCTTATTTGCTGTCGGCTGCTTCGGTCCTTGAATCAGACAGGTGTGCAGTGGGCTCATCGGCCAGACTTTGGACACTGGTTGACAAGGTGGGTATCTGATTTATTGTCATACTTTCTGCCTTATTTAAAAATCATTGTGTGTTTCATTTGGTGGAGTATGTATACATTTCTATATGGTATCTGATCAGAAAGTGCTGCAAACATACAAAGCAGATAAATGGTGAAGTGACGTATGGAATTTTTCATTGCTATTTCATGCAGGAGTAATTCCTTGTGTATTATCAATAGTTTATAGTCTTTGCTCTGCACCATGACTTATCTAATTAATGCCAATTATACATGATAGGTTTATCAGAAGCAAAAAGTAAATATTTTCCATGTGTGAGTCTACAGTGTCTGGTTTGAGAAATTAAAAATCACTTAATAGAATTAAACTCTTGAAATTAAGGCAGGAAGGTTCTGTAGAAGTCACAGGAGAAGATGCCACACATAGAATTCTTCCTTGTCTATCACATGCTTATAATGTGTGAGTGGAAAGCTGAAGGAATTTTTTGAGTGTAATATGATAAACAAGAAAGGGAATTTTTTATAACTGAAAGTACAGCAGAGAAGGGCTTCTGCTTTTTCTTATACCTTTCAGTATTTTAAAGAACTACAGTTGTTATTCAGTGATACTTGAACTGTCTCATGTACTTCAGTTGGTGGATGGAGAAGCAATACTTTTTGACTGTCTAGTCAAGGTTTTGCAAACAGCATATGAAGAGGCTCTGCTGTGTAAGATAAATAAATTTCTTGCCAGTATCTTACAATACATGGATAAAATGTCATTCATCATTCATTAAAAATGACATGAGCAAATGCACTAATATCAGACTTGTTATTTATTGGCAGTCTCACAGATGAAATGCTAATTGCAGTGACAGGCATGAGTGCTGAATGACATGAGTTATGAGGGAATTTATCGTAATATAGCGATTGTTCTATACCAGAGTTTTCACCATACATTTTTGCTCTTGAAGTGAGGAAATGAGGAAAAAATGTTGTATTTCCTATATCAAGTCCATATGATAGATAACTCACTCTTTCAGTAGGGGCTAAGCCAATGTGTGAGCAGGATGAGGTGTGATTTGGTGTGACAGTGAGGATTTTTACAATTAATCCTGAGCGTCTGTGAAAGATTTATTTGTCCAATAATGTCCTGAACCAGATTTTTTCTTCAGACTGTTAGTCGTTTTCTTTGGAGTGTGCTGGTGCCACAAGGCCATGAATCAAGGACTGCAGCTGAAAAATTTTTTTGTTTCAGATCTGTGCTTTTACTCATCTGGTTCCCCAGAGATGCTTATTGAGTCTTGGAAATGTTATCAGACTTCTAAAAATTGTGTGTGCATTTATGGACTTAACTTTCAAAGATCCTGTCTCACCTTAATACACTCTCACCTCTGATTTCATGGAGCTAAGGATGCCTATAGAGCAGCAAAACCTTTTAAAGGTTTTGAAATATTTATATATTTAGATATTTATTTATATCCTCCTTGGGCTGTGGAGGTCTCAGGGAGGTAACAGATGGAGTGTAGACTGCAGATAGAGCAGGTGCTTCCCGATTTATAACAAGTATGGGAAATCCTGTATGCCCAGCTCTAACGCTATTGCCTGTCAGGAATTTCCAAGCAACCCTCCCAAGGTTTTTTACACCTGTTCTGGCTTACTCTGTTTTTTGTTGTTGTTGTTGGAGCAGGGAGAAGGGAGGGAGGAGGCTATTTTTTGTGCTGATTTTTGTCCCTGTGGATTGGAATTTATGTGAATTTGAATATGTCCGTATCTTTCTCTGTACTGGGTAACCCATAACTGGACCCATAGTTGAACAAAGGGTAAGAAATAACCTTTCTCTGTCTTCTGGTAACGTTCTTTGTATGCATCTCCAAATACTGTTGGTTGCCTTTGCTACAAGGGCATGTTGCATGCTGATTGTTGAGCCAGGGTCCACCCAAGCACTCAGAGTCACCTCTGAAAAGATGGTCAGCCCCCAGTCTATCCTGATGTGTGTAGCTGTTTGTTCCAAGGTGCAAGACTTGCTTCTTGCCCTCCTTGAAGTTCATAAGATCCCTGGTGGCCAATTTCTCCAGCCTGTCAAGGGGCCTTTGAGTGTCAGCAGACCCGCCTACTGTATCAACCACTCCTCCCAGTATTCTGTACTGTGTGCAGACTTGCTGAGGGGGCACTGCCCCATTGCCCAGGTAATTAGTGAAGACATCAAACAGTATTGGCCCCAGTGGAGGCCAACCCCCAAGTCCTGGGGCTGACAGATAGTGACTGGCCTCCAGTCACTATAGTCCTCCTCCTGGTGGACTTTGTGCTGCTAACAGCAACCCTGTGAATCCAGCATTTGAGTACTTTTCAGTCCACCTGACTGTCCACTTTTCTAGCATGAGATTGCCTATGGGGATGTTACGGGTGCTGGTGTTAAAAGCCTTGTTAAAGCACAGGTAAACAACAATGCCTGCTTTATGCCCTTCCACTGGGCTTGTCTCATCACAAAAATCTGTCAGGTTGGTAAAGTATTCTTCTTCATAAAGCCATCACAACCATATTATTAAAGCTGTCTGCCTCCCTCTTCAGTAAGGCTGAAGTACAGCAGCTAGATATCAAAACAAAAACGTTGGAATTTTACAGGTCAATTTCTTCCTCTATTCCCAGTCAAATTATGGCCTCACGTTGAGTGTATTTGCTTGGGTCTTAAAGCAAGTAGAAGAGACAAGATTCTACAGCTATCCTCTTAGGCTATAACTGATTGGCTAAAATAGTATACTGTAGGAGCTTTTGCCATACAAGGCAAGGAACTTACTCTCTTTCTCCTTGCCTCACTGGCCCTGTATTTTACCCGTTCCTGTGTCAGTATGGTGAACTGAATCACTGAATAGAAGTGTCTGGAAAAATAACTCAAGATGGCATGGGAAACTTTTGGCTTTCAGCTGGATCACTTCTCACTCTGATTTACCATCAGTCTTCACAGGCAAATGGGCTGCCTTAGTAACAGGAATGCAGGAAAGGAAGAGTGTGCAGGTCAGCACTGCTGTTGTTGAAATTACTGTAAGAAGAGAATGTGGAAGTATCTGCATCTTTTGGAGTGCTGCAGACAAACAGTTTTTTTCTTTCTGCCACTGTCAAGCATTCCTTACAAAAACCCACTTGCCTTTCAAATCTAATTGAGAAAGAAGCAATGATTCCCTACCTTGTACTATGGGAGGCTTAAAAAGATTATGCAACAGTCCAGAGTGTTGTGCCGTGGCAGGCTAAGAGGATGTGTGATTAGGACTGTCACAGTTCTGCCTTCTCCCTTTCATTGGTGTAACTACTTCTGCTGTGTTTAGGGAACAGGTGAAAGAACAGAACCCTGGCAGCCCTGGCTCAGGTTAGCTCAGGCTGCTGTGGAGCTACATCCTGACTTAAAACAATGGAGCAATTTTCAGCCTAACGTGAGAATATTATGTATGTCTCCATGCTGACATAACCTTAAGTTGCAATATAGGGTTAAAAGATGAGGAGTATTTGAAGTATTACAGTTTTTGGACTTGAATGATGGGATGTAGTTGAGTTCTTGACTATGTTATGGCTCACTGAACAAGCTTTAGAAAGATTAGTCAACAATGCAACTAAATCTTTACACATCCTGTGGTCTGTAAAGTGTGTGGGAATTCCTGTTTGGCCAGCATGCTTGCATTTTCTTTGGTTGGAGGTTTTAACATCTTTGTTCCTTTTCCTTCACACAATAACAGGGTTATAGAGATGTCTGTTTCCCTAGTGATTTGATCAGGATTGAGATGATGTGTTTTCCTTATAGCATGAATTAAAAGTTGGTGATAAACTGAGTAGCATAAAGCACTTACTCCTCTTCCCAAAATGCATTGCTAGCCTATAAGGTTGATTGTTATTCTGTTTTTAGTGTTAGTTTAATTGGCGTAATTATGTCTTCATAGCACGTTTTTTACTAATAAGAATTTAGAACCTTACTTAGATCATGTGTGCCCTTCTTAGTTTGAGTTCAGGCTACTCAGGCATTTTCTAGCCAGCCTTGTCTCTAAGATAAATTAATGAACAAACGGCCCTCTTTTTTTATTCCCTAGTGTTGATCTTTTGGACATCTGTGCTCATGCTCAGACTAGTATTTTGCCGAACTAGACAGTGCTAAAGGAGGTCAGCATTTGAGACAGAGAGACTTTTGTCCAGGTTTTCCTGTTTGATGTAAGCATCAAAACACAGAAAATCAATTTGCCTATGGTGTGTTGAAATTGGCTACTAGGAATGCATTCAGCAGTGCTGAAATAAGGAAAATGTTCTTTGTTATTTGCAGACAGACTGTGAAACCTGAAAAATACTTTGATGAGAAAGTAAGCAAAAGAAAATCAGACAGTAGATGAAGTGAAAGAAAACATGCAATCTAAGTCTGACTGGAAGTCAGGTTTTCTTTTTGATGGGTTGGTATTCAGTTAGCTTTATTTAGCTGTTAATCTTGGTCAGAGCTGATACTTGAAAGGTGTCAGAGCTGCTACATCGCAGTGTCAGCTTGAAGAGAAGTGACGAGAAGCATCAGCATGGGAAGATGATAATATTTTCTTTTACTAATGTACCTAACCATCCCCAAATGCCCTTTCTCTCAAAGCTAGCACACCTTGTGACTTCTGTGTATTCAGCTGTAAAATTAAAGAAACAATTTAAAAAGGCCTTATATACTGAAGTTATTAATCATGCACACTTATAATTCCTTTCACTCTACTTGTATTTACAGTAATGAGGTGAGGTCCAAGCAGTGGAAGAAAACGTCTTCAACCTTCATTCTGTTACCAGAAGTATGAATGTAAACCACAAGCTGTTACAGTAGGAAGATAGAGCCAAAGTGCACTTTTTTCCTTCCCTTCTCACCAGGTTTTCTCTCAGGAAGCTATTGGATCTTCACTTTCAATTGTGTGGTTTGTGCAAAACCCACTACATTGCAGCTGAGATCAGTGTAGCTTGTTTCCTTGTATTTCTGAGCAGACTGTCAAAATCATTTAGAACTTTGCTAAATGGTTGGACTCTGTATTGAGCAGCTACCGTCTCCTTTCAGAATATATGCTAATTACATAGGCTTTTAGCTGCCTGACTGTAGGAACCTTGGCTGGAAAACCTTGAAACCTTGGAAAGGAAAACCTTGTAGGTGATTTGTGCTGACCTGACTTTGCTTGCTGTAAATCCTTTTCTTGTTTCTTCAGCAAATGCTACGGAACATTAAGGTAGGGGTTTTTTAACAAATTCGTATTATTCAAAAAAATTCCAAATGGATATCAAAAAGGACTGTTACCAGAAGATCTGGACATGAGATGTATATTAGTCCCTGTGCTAGGGGTCAAGTATGCAAACTCAGTATGTATTGAGTTTTTTAGATAAAGAGACAAAGATGATGATGAGGGTGTGCTGTCATTTATCCCTGAATTGTCTTGCTCTCATAAAATGAATAGCCAAGGAGAATATGACCTGAAGGCTTAAAATTTTCTATAAATGCTCATTTGAAAGGTTTAGTGGCTACTAAATTAGTTCATTATGTTTTGATCATAAAGGAGGTGGTGCTTGAGTCATCTTCATGGGTTGCTGCAGGAGTCTATTCACTGCTTCTGCTGTCTCCTTATGCAGAGGAAGAACAGTTGTAAGGAGAAACATCAAGACTACATTTTGTGTCTCATAGTGTTCTAGATCTTATTACTCTTGTTTTTTGCCACTGGCTTTCAGAGAGCAGTGCATCTCTTGGGAATCTAGCTAAGGTGTATGAACTACTTGACTGGGTCCTGCATGCAGAACTAACGGGACAATTTATCTGCTGTACAGCATTTCCTCTGTGACTTTTCAAGCACAACAGCTGGAACAGCTATTGATCAAGCTCCTGATAAAGTGTATACTAAGGAATAGGAAAGTCAACCTGTTTGAAGTACAATAATTTTTATTAAATCAGAGATAAAATTGGAGTTTCGTAAGTGTGCTTGGATTCAATGCAGGTAACAGCACAGGCACACGGTTAATTTCCTGAAGTTAGTGATCTTTTATCATGGGATTTTGAGTTGTGGAAAACAGAAGATGGAGCCCTTAGCTCTCAAAATCTACATGATGTTCTTAACTGAAGGCAAGTCTAACAAAATTGGTGGTTTTATATCATTTGGGATACTGAGAGTATTTTCAGGAGGCATGAGTTGGCAATTCTTGGACTACAGTAGGCTTACTTGAAACTATGTGTTAAGGGATGGTTGCAGATCTTTGCCTTACCCCTTATATTTTGCAGCGCTAATTCATATTACTGAAGATTTAAATTCATAACACTGGCAGCATGCTCAGTGAAATGCCCTTGATTCTGGAATGAGTGTTACCTATTTAGGATGCAGGGGAACAAACAAACAAGGTGTATCTGTAATCTTCTCTGCCAGTGATGCAAATTTTGTGTCTGTCTCTTGTATGTGTTGACACAGTACAAGGTGCTGTAGTTGCGTAAGGGAACCATATTGTGCTAATGAGTTTGTGTGTGTTTTAAGCTATGTAAGTATATTTTTGGTCATTTTATATTTTTGGGCAGGTAATGTGTTCTATAGGTAGTAGGGTAGCTCATGTGTCTAAAATTAAACAAATACGTATGCAGTTATTTCAAAAGACAGAATAGTTCCAATTCTGTAGGCAAAAATCTTTTCTATTGTGCTAGAAAATGAAATGCTGTAGTATAAGCCAAACACACTTTTAAGAAATGTATAAATAACAAAACCCTAGTTTAAAAGCAGTAGACCTTTTCCATTATGCAATATGCAGCTCAGTTTTTATATAATTAACAAAATAACTAGCATATAGTAGAACACAGTAATTACACTTTTAAATATGCACGCTTGAATAGAAAACCTCATTAATAAAACTGCTTTTCTAAAAATACTAAAATATTTTACCATACCTCTTAGAAAGTTCATAACAGATACCACTGCAGTGATTAATTTGGTGCTGCATTAATTAATAGTTTATTTAATACAGTGCTGTAGCTAAGCCTCTATCAAATGTGTTTAGCAGTAATTACTGTTTTAAAAGGATTTTTTTTGTTTATTTGTTTTTTTCCCAGCTCTGAACATAAATCTGAGCTCTCCTTCCTGGCTGCAGTCTCCCTACTTATGATCTTCTTTCTGGTTCAAAGAAGATGCTCCCTGGTTTCAAAAATTGCTATGGCTCTCGGGCTCCTGGGAGTCTACAGTTACCGGGCAGCTATTGGAAATGTCATATTTCCATGGCAACGTGGTGGCAAAGATATTTCAAAGTAAGTTAATCAACAGATAAGTAGCTGTTTCTAGCGTGGTGTTGAACACTTTGACTCTCAGAGGATGAGGTGGATGGGATGTTCTGGGTCGGAATTATATTCTTACAAATAGAACTGTAGTTTGTAGCTGACCAGCACTGAATTTTTGTGATGTGTGCTTAATTTTAAGCTCCATGAAGTGTCTTTTGACTGTGACAGAGGAGAAGCCAGTCAGATAAGAATTACTATGAGGAAAATCTATAGTTATACCCTATATTTTTGCTACAAAGAAACTCCAAATGCACCATCTCTTGTTTTAGATGGACTTGCCACATCTAGCACAGCACAAGCCAAGCTCATTTAGCTATTTCTTAGTTTCAAAAGTGCTCAGGCAGTAGTTCAGAGAGCTGCTTTTCCATACCTTGCTTTTGCAGTTGAGTGTTCTATAACGTGGGCTTTCAAGATGTAACCATGTGCTTCTTGAGGCCTCACCTGTGCAGCACAGTGCATACTAAGTTTTAGTTTGATGTTAAGTTTCTTAAAGAACTAGTCAGTAACTGTAAGGAAGTTATTCACTCTTTCACCAATGACTACTTCTGGAATGTAGCTAAGTGGCCACTTAGGTAAACAGCAGAACAGTGCACTGTATTTAGTTTTAGGAAAACCACATTATGGTTGTGTCATCTTTTGCCTTATTTCTTTGTTCTATACATGCAAAAAGAAAATTGAATATATAAATGCTCTTGCTTATTATTTCTCCTCTTGCGTTTTCTTTCCTGTACGTGAAAGGAAAGATTGAATTCACACTTATTTTTTAGTAATTGGTTGAGAAGGAATGTGAGCTTTCTAACACAAAAAAAATTAGCCTTAATTATTATTTATTTATGAAACTTACTTTTAGAAATTTTGAGTAGTGTTGTCTGTTTGTGGTCAGTTAGTTACATTGGTAACATGAGTAAAACTATGCTTTTACTATATTTAGAGTCCTGGTCTAATCTAAGTCCAGATGACTCTTGAATCTTCACTTCTGAATGAATTATATAAACTGTGTAGGACACCATGTTCACTCATTACTCACATACAGGGAAGACTGGTAGTAAGAGATTGGCTGGTGGAGCTACACTCTGCCATGCTTCAGACAAACAGACCTGACATCCAATTCTCAAGAAGCAATGGACCCCCTACCGTCTCACCACCAGCCAGAAGGAAGGGATCCTCGCGATGGAGGGGAGTGAAAATGGGTTCCTGCTTGGGGGGCAGGTGAAACCCCTCCTGACCTCTCTCACCTCCTCACATGCCCATATGCAATAGATACGAGGCCCTGGAATCTGAGAACCAGGGAAATGTGGACCAGAGAAATGGGAATGTGGGTGAAAGTCCATCCAGGCTGATGAGGCTGACTGGCAGAGCAGCTAACCCCCCACATCACAACCTCCTCAGTTAAGAAAAGGAAGAGTAGTAGTCACTGGTGACTCCCTTTTGAGAGGAGTGGAGGGCCTGACATGCCAAGTGGAACTAAATCTGGCCAAGGATGTCAAGACAACAAAAAGGGCTTTTTCAAGTACATTAAAAACAAAAGGGAAACTAGGGATAGTGTGGGCCCTTTACTAGATGGAGTAGGGACCCCTGTAACAGAGAAAGCGGAGAAGTCAGAATTACTGAACGCCTTCTTTGTACTGGTCTTCACTGACAGGACCAGCCAGGGATCTCTGACACAGGAGACCACAGTAAAAGAATGTTGAAAGAAAGACTTTGCCTTGGTCAGGGAGGATTGGGGTAGAGAACGTATAGGCAAACCTGACATCCACAAACTCATGGGTCTTGATGGAAAGCATCCACGGGTACTGAGGGAGCTGGTGGACATAATGAGGCTTTTAATGATCATCTTTGAAAGGTCATGGCAATCAGGGGAGATGCCTGAGGACTGGAAGAAAGATGTCCCCCTTGTCTTCAAAAAGGGCATGGAGGAGCCCTTCCAGGAAACTACCAGCAAGTCAGCCTTACCTCAGTCCCCAGAAAGGGGATTGGGCACCTCATTCTGAAATGAGGCCAGCTCTATCCACATGCATGACAAGAAGGTGATCAGGAGTAGTCAGCCTGCGTTCACTAAAGGGAAATCATGCTTGATCAACCTGACTGGCTTCTGCAATGAAACAAAGACCTGGATGAACAAGGGGAGAGCAGTGGTTGTTGTCTACCCTGACTTCAGCGAGGATTTCAACATTGTCTCTCACCATACCCTTATAGACAAGCTCAAGAAGTGTGGACTGGATGAGTGGACAGTGAGGTCCTGGCTGAAGGGCAGATCTGTGCAGTCCTTCAGAAGGACCTTGACAGGCCGGAGAGTTGGGCAGAGAACCGTCCGAAGTTCAGCAGAGGCAAGTGCGGAGTCCTGCACCTGGGGAGGAACAACCTCAGGCACCAGCACAGGCTGGGGGTGACCTGCTGGAAAGCAGCCTTGCAGAGGATGACCTGGGGTCCTGGTGGACAACAAGCTGTCCGTGAGCCAGCAGTGTGTCCTGGGGGATGAGGGGGCTGGTGGGATTCTGGGGACTAGGAAGAGCATTGCCAGGAGTTTGAGGGAGGTGATCCTGTCCCTCTCCTCAGCCCTGGAGGGGCACATCTGGAGTGTTCTGTCCAGGTCTGGGCTGCTCAATACAAGAGATACATGGAGGTCCTAGAGTGAGTCCAGAGCTGGACTCTGAAAGTGGTTAAGGTACTGGAACATCTCTTTTATGAGGAAAGGCTGAGGGAGCTGGGCCTGTTCAGCCTTGAGAAGAGAACGACTGAGAGACAACCTCAGCAATGTCTCTGAACGAAGGGTGTCAGGATCGATCCAGGCTCTTCTTGGTAGTGCCAAGCAACAGGACAAGAGAAAATGGGCAGAAACTGATTCACAGGAAGTTCCACCTGAATGTGAGGAAGAACTTCTTCACTGTGAAGGTGACTAGGCACTAGAACAGGTTGCATGGAGATGTTGTGGAGTCTCCCTCACAGGAGATGCTCAAGAACGTCTGGACACAATCCTGTGCAATGTGCTCTAGGATGACCCTGCTTGAGCCTTGAGCAGGAAGGTTGGACCAGATGACTTGCTGTAGTCCATTTCAGTCTTAGTTTCTCAGACCTTGCACTTCTAGAATAGTGGGTCACAGTTTTTAAACTTACTGGTCTTTATCCTTGTCAGCTTTTTGGGACAATGTGCTGTGTTTCCTTCTAGAAGCTTGCTTTCACTGGAAATTAAGAGGCAAATGAATTTATAGGTGGTTTGAAGATAGTGTAACTGCTAATTACACTTACAGCTTAAAACATTCTTTTTATTTTGTAATGGAATTGTTTAGGGATTTGAAAAATACTAGCCTTGGATTTTAACCTGTTTGGCAGAACTGGTTGGTTTTGACCTCTCTCTTGAAAGACTCTGACATAGGAGACTCTCTTGGTGCTCTGAAAGTAACTAATCTTTCTGTTTTATTTATTTATTAATTTTTGTTTTCAATTCTATTTTCTCTTTAGGGGGATTACTGAAGCTCGTTTTGTTTATGTCTTTGTTCTTGGCATAGTCTTCACTGGCACTAAAGATTTACTAAAGTCACAGGTTATTTCTGCAGACTCCAGCATGAAGAGCACAGGATTGTGGGAAGTATATAGTGGATTGGTTCTACTAGCAGCTCTTCTATTTAGACCTCACAATTTACCAGTCTTGGTGTTTTGTCTGCTGATTCAGACAATGATGACAAAATACATTTGGAGACCTTTGAAATTTGATGCAGCACAGATTACTATCATGCACTACTGGTTTGGCCAAGCTTTCTTCTATTTTCAGGTAAGCTGAATGCTCTTTCTGGTGCAGAGGTGCGAGAGGGAATAGTTTTTCAAAGAAATATTGTCCATTGTAAATAAAATGCTAACTAAATATTACAGTGGAAAAGTTTACTGAGTTTTCAGAATGGTTTAGTTTCTAAATGTTTTATTGATGTTTTGTTTTCAGAATCAGGGAAAGATGCATATCTTAGTGTCTTATCCTCAGTGTAGATTTCCAAAAGTGTTACAAGGATCAGGGACCTACAGCAGGATGATTTTGGTCTGTTAATGGGCCTCATAAGTACTTTTCAGGTGATAATTAATTTTAAAATGTCATCTGAGTTGATTAATACCAGTAAAAGGCAGATGGCTTTTGTCACTGGTTCTTGAAGCTTACAGTAGGTCTGCATACTGTTTAAGACTGAAGGAAAGTTCTGTGGCACGTAATATCTCTTATGAGAACCAGAACTAATTTTCTTTCTTATTATATCAAATGATATTTTCATTCCTGAGGAGCCTTACTAGCTTCAATAACATAGTTCTCTGCACTGTGAATAAGGTTGCAATTCCACAAAAGGTTTCCTTTGTATTGAGGCTGGAGAGGTTCTTTCTGCTTCTGGTATTGTTGGAACTTTAGTGTAGCAGGCTGTCTAAAGAGGGCATTTGTTAAGTTGGGAATTAGGTTTAAGAGGTGAGGTTTGCAAAATTTCAGTGTGGGACCTGTGTTGGCTTTACCTCTGAGGCACAGCTGGGGATGCTAAAACTGTGGTGAAGCTTAGGGTACTTCCTACTCTGTTTCTGATTCTGTAACTGCAGACTGAGGATTGGCTTGATTTAGAGTGTATGTCCGGATAGGGAATTGCTGATGCAGGTAAGATCATCGTGATTCGTCCTTTCCTACCCACTTTTCCCATTCAGGGGGCATAGCATGTCTTGGTTGAACGGCTTTTCCGTGTTTTGAACGTTGCTGTTCAGGCAGTCAGCTTTGATTATAGCTATGAGTATGGTTTTATTCCTCCCATAAGTGCTGGATTTGACATTTCCCTTTCGTGTACTTCTTGAATGTCTTGTCATTTCGTTTCTCCAGCCTGTCAAGGTGCCTCTGAGTGGCAGCAGACCCATCTGCTATATCAACCACTCTTCCAGGTCTGCATTGTGTGCAGACTTTCTGGGAGGTCTCTCCGTCCCATTGCTCAGGTCATTGATGAAGATGTTAAACAGTATCAGTCCCAGTGTCAGTCCTTGTGGCTGATCACTGGTGATTGGCCTCCAGATGGACTTCAAACTGCTGATGGCAGCTCTGTGAGCTCAACATTTGGGCAGCTTCCAGTCCATGTGATTGTCCAGTTTTCTAGCCTGGACTGCATCCGTTTGTTTGCCTGAGGAAATGCTTAAAAGCGCTTGTGAGGTAAGAGTGCATTAGATAGATGTAGCCTATGTATCTTCAGCCAGTAGGGCATGATGGAATATAAAATAAGAACTTCTTGAAGAAATAGTTTTGTTTTGGAAGTGTGATATGGCAGGTTAAATGTTGTGTCTTTCCTGCTCTGAACGATGCCAAAAATGTGGGACTAAGTTTTCTGGAAGAATTTACATGAACTTTGAAGCAGCTGCAAACATTTTCTAGAAATAATCTATTAGAGCTATCAAGAGCTTGACACATCTTTCTGTTTGACTCTGCTGTGTCAAAGGATTTTTTCCTACACCTACAATAAAAATATATTTATGCAAGACCAGTAGAAGGTAACAGGATCTGGTAACGTCTGTTTTGGCTTTCTAGTTGTCTTAAGCTGGTGTTATTGGACAGACTTTCCTTTTTCATGACTAATGTTTTGCAGTTTCAACTACCCTTGCAATTGAGGATATTTTTTGTTTTTAGAAGACTAGAAGAAATGATTTCCATTTTACTTGGCTGCAAATTGTGGTTTTGGATATCCTGCAGTTTCAGAGCATCTGGCTAGGCCCCATCACTCTGCTGGCAATTTTGACATATATTCTAAAAGTGTTTCCTTTGCAAATAATAACTTCCAGTATAATACGGATTTCAGCAAAGTTTAGGATATTTGAAAAATTAGTTCTGACAAGGGAATTTCTTCCACGTAACATGTTGCTGAGTCACAGCATCCAAACCTTGAAAAGGAGAAATTCTCCATTGCTATGTTATGAGCCAGATTTCTAGGTGGGTCTTTGTGCGTCTCCCATCACTGTAAGATCTGGAAAATTATCTGGGTGATAGTTACTTACCAAAACTATTGTTAGAAGCACAGCAAAGCTTTTTCCACCATGTTGTCTCCCATGCTGGTTTGTATGAAATAGAGCAGGTCCAGATAAGAAGCTGCCTTTTTGTGTCATGTCACATGTCCCAAAGCTCCAGCTTTGAAAAGATTATTTTGAATTAGCGATGGCTTTGCAAAAATTTTGAGAAATTCTTAACTCGTTTTAGCACAGGACCCTTTAAAAATGTATCAGTTTCAGAAGAACATGCTAACAGTCTTCTAGAATTTTTTTGTGGGTCTGTCTGCTGGAAAAATCAAGGAGTGTGCGTATTCACCATGCCCAAGACTGATTAAAATGACAAATGAATTGTAATACAACAGGAAGGATTTCCTCTATTTTCTCTCTTTATTTCTCTTTTTGTTTTTTTATTTTCAGAACATCTTACAAATGTTTCAGAAATAGAGAAATCAATTCTGCTAGTGAAAAAAGTGCTTTTAAGAGTCAAGACAGATGGAATTTTGTTTCACAATCTCTCCCCCCCACTCCTTAGAGAACAAGTTTTTGGTTGTCTTTTAAAATTGTTGTAAGGACCTTTATATTAGATGCCTTTTTAGGATGGAGATTAAGAGTTTGACCAAAATACCTGCATTTAGATGTTAGCATGTTCTTTTATTCTCTGATGAAAAAACTGTTTTGAAGGTATGGAAAGAAACAAATTGAATCATACGAAGCAAGAAGGGACTTCTTTTTTTGCATTTCACAGTTGAAAGCGGTTATCTGATATACAAAACATTAGCATAGAAAAGTAGAGTGGTCGAGCTGTAGTTCATAAATTACAGAGGCTACAAAGGTGCCTCAAAATCTAATTAATGCTCTCTCTTCAATTCGTAAATTTTTCTCAGTTTATTCTGAGAATAGCTTTTCCAGTCTGTGGTGGCGTTTCCAAGGATGGAAGGAACTTCTCCCAGAAATGATGTGTAATTTCATGCCTCTTTTATGTTGTTTTTCTCAGCATGTGGCATTCTGATCTGCATTATCTGGGAAAATCAAAAAGCTAACAACATACAAAACTGAATTCTTCATTACTGTTTTTTGTTAATATATTTAAATATCTCCTTCCCTTTACTTTGAGTTCATACTAGAATATGAATGTTCATACATTCATACTAGAGTATGAATGACTTGTTGCAAAGAGAAAACTCTCAGTTTGTATAGCTTAAAATCAGGGTTGAAATGTTTCTTTGGTTTATTAGTGACACATAATTAACTGACAACTATATATTGATAATTAACTGTCAGTCACTGAACTATAAATGCAGCATCCATACCACATATACTACAGTTGAACTTTTACCAATATTTCTGCCATCTTGTGTACCTGTACAAAGAAAAATCTGTCCCCTGCCCTGGGACACCCGTCTCCCAAACACGTGGAAGTAACCTCTCCCTTTCAGGTGTATTTCAGTCTCTTCTCATGGAAATGCAGTTTTGCCTGTTTACTCACACCTCCTGTGACAAATGCAGTCACTCAAGCTTTAAGTCTTTATGTATATAATCTCACAAGTACCATAGACAAGTGATTCAGGTGAAGCTACAGATTATTCTGCATGGTTGTGTCCATTTTCCAACTTTTCCTTAAGTGAGTGATGGATGGTGGAACCCTGGATGTACCCATACTGGTTTAGTAACAGATTTTAATTGTCTGAATAAGCCATTAAACTTTTTCGTTTACATTGTGGGAAAACCAGGAAGGTCTTTTCTTGGTGACAGCTTTCAGATCCCCATCTTATTTCTGTGCCTTCCAGTGAAGTGACACTGTTCTTACTGAGTAAAGTTCAGGTGTCCCAGGTTTAGCAACTACCTGTCCTGTCCGTGACCATCAGTGGTGAATACTTACATTTTGACTGACTTAGGACAGGGTTGTTTTTCAGATGAAGCATGTATGATTTGTTCTCAGATACTGAATAAACATTAAGAGAGCACATCTGGGCTGTTTCTGCTGGAGAAGTCCATCAAATTCTCACCTTCAGTATTGACCTCTGTTCAGCTTATCTTGGTAACAGATAGTCACTTGTTTGCTTCCTCAGGAGCGAGCAATATCTATGCTAGACCTCTAGAGAAGAGATGTGAAGGAAGCACAACTATATTATTAGGTGTAATGTGCACTACTGGCATAGATTTAAATGTCTTCCCTGACTTTGTTTTGTGGTCACTAGAGCTGTCACTATTAAACTGACTGGGTTCAGAGTGGTGCTAGGGTTTTAATTTCCAGACAGGTGTAAAGATCTAATGTAGCATACAAAAAAATAACAGGCTTATGGTTGAAATACAAAAAATTGAAAACCACTGGAATTTGTTGGTGATGTAGATCACATCGGATACTAAATTTAAACTGTGCTAGCTAAATGAGGCAGGAGAAGAGATATATAAATGAAATATGGAACGCTTCCATCTGGAAATAGGAGAGGGGTTAGGAGAACTACTTTTTGCACATTTTTAGTTTGATTATGAAGAAAATGAGACTTGCCCATGTTGCTGAGCCTTTATTAAATCTTGGTAGACAATATGGTACATAATGATTAAAGCAGTAACTCTGTCTTGCTGAGTGTGGATTGTAAGTGATGGCCTTTTGAATATGATAGTAAAAATAGCCTTGTTCAGGATAGCATATTTAATGCATGAGGCACTGTTCTTTCAAAAAAGTTTTGTAGGGTCCTTCAAGACTTTATGGAAGTTCTGTGAAAATCTCAAGTATACAGAGTAAGCAAGGCTGATAGGAATGGATACTACTTTTCATTAATCAGTTGCTATAGCTGATCAACATGGGGGAAAAAAATGAAGTGCTTGGGTTTGGAAGCTGATTTTTTGATTCTGAATGTAAGTATATTAAAAAAAAAGGGTGGGTTGAAAACAAATGCCTTGATCTTACACTTGGTTTTGTATTCTGCACTTCGTCTGTGCCAGAAACTTGAGTGCATCTCCTGTCTCAGAGTTTAGTCAGCAGACTTCAAGGTCATCTCCTTGATTGAGAGAGGAGCTGATGGGAGAAAAGCAGAGGGAGAGGCCTGGCTCTTTTTTCTGTTTGGGTCTGCTTTAAGCTGATGCTTTACTGCCTGTGTGGTATCCCAGCTGTGTAAGCAGGTATGTGTGTGTCTGTCTTGTACTTTCTTGATCCTGCCCTGGACCTGGTGGCTGGGCTTTTTGGCCTAATCTTGGACCTGCCTTGTCACTACAGACGTGCAGTCCCTGGACTGCATCTAGCCCTGATCACTGCCTCTGGATCCAGCCCTGACCTGGATATGCCACTGAAGAGTCCTGACTTACCGCTCTCACTGGCCTTGTTTTCACACTCATTTCCCAGCTTACCTTCCTTTGCAGAACCAGGTGTCCCTTTCTGCGCTCTGGCAATTTGGATCTAAAAGATGAATTTATTAAATGGTTGTAGCTTAAATGGGAAGACTGTGCATGATGTCATTTTTCCAGCATTTTAGCAAGATTCTTGTGAATAGTAAGCAGAGGAAAAGGTTGCTCATACAGGTTTGTTTGGTCTTCATGCTTGGAGGTTTTTAGGCGTTGTCTGGATAAAGTGCTGCGTTATTAACATGGAGCTGGGTAAAACCAATTTGTTTTCTAGTTTTGTTTTAGTAATTAAGGTCTTTGCTTTATTTATCACTTTGTGTAAACTGATGAAGAGAAGCAAAGTTTAAAATAGTCCAGTATTGTCAAAAATAGATGAAATTAATACATTTAGTCAGAATGCTACTTATTTATCAGGATAATATTGCAAGCTTGAGAATCTCCTGATGAATTTTTCAATGAGCTTGAATAATTGATTGTTTTCTCCTGAGCCCTGGGTAGTCCATGTCTCATAACTCAGCAGTAATTTCCTAAAAGTTTGTTGTATCTTTATCAGTATTATTTGTCCTTAAAATGCAGTGAGAATAGAAATAAAGAACTTGGTTGTTTCTCTTTAGTAAACCAGCTCTTAAAAAATTTATTTTGAACTGAATATTGCTAAAAATATTTTTGTTACCTTGCATGAAATCTCATAAATGAAAAAAATTTCATGTATTTATTTATTAGTCTTGTGGGGGTTTGTTGCCATGCTTAGCACAGTATATCTGCAGAATAGAAGAAAGAAAATACAATTCCAGTTTCTGCTGGCTTTTATCACTGGAGGAAACCAGAATAGGTTTGTACATTTTTAGAATAATTTATATCTAATTCATCTTGCCTTCAGGTTAAGAGATGGACTGAGTGACATTTTGAAGTGACTTTAACTTTTTCTTGTTATGATTTCAAAGCATTCAGCAGGCTCACAGTTCAGTGCCATTTTCAGAACAGTGTCAGCTGTGAGGTCGAACCTGATGGCTCCGGGTCTTGAGACCTCCAAGGTCTGTCCAGAGACAGCAGAACCTTTCTGGCCAACCTTTCCTGAAATACTAGAGTGATACGTTAAAATAAAAGGAGGCAATCTGAATTTTCAGTTATTTATGTATTGTGTGGAGTATTAGAGTTTATAAGCTATGAAAATTTAGTGAAAATACATGAATTTGTCTTGAGGAAAGATACCTAATGTGAAGAAAGACTGCTTCTTACTACTCAGCAGAGCTCTTCCAGAAGTATTGGTGGCAGGAGTATCCATGAGGCTTGGCAGATTTATGGTAGGAGTAAGATGTTTGGACACTTCTCAGTGTGGCTGGAGTTGTAAGTGTGTGGATCCAAATGTGTGCATCCTTGTTCTGCAGCTATGTCACTTTAAACAAACTCAAAGCTGGATGGAGTGAACCCTGTGGGGAAGGAGCTCAGGGAGTTGGAAGAAGGGAGAAAGCACTGTTCCTTTCTCCAGGTTCCTTACTTTGTCCTGACTACTTTCCAGGGGGAAGTACATCTTTTTGCCTGCACTGTTTCTGCAGGACCAGTGACATGCACTGCAGTGCTGTATTTATTCTTGCGTCTTCTCACATACAGTGTGATGGGGAGTTGCCTCAAGGTGCCGAAGATCAACCATGTCCATGTGCCTGTGGAGTAAACCAGTTAAGGACACCTTTCAGCTCTTCATGACGTGAGCAGGAAGGATCTCCTGATGTCTCGGCTTTTCTACTCTGCACGTATCATGCAGAGGAGGAGAGGAATGAAAAATAAATAGATATGGTGGGCAAAAGACCTGCTGCTGTGGACAGGGACTGGAGGAAAAGAGAGCAGATTCGCTCCCTACCTGTTCCTGTGAAACTCATGCTTTTTGATGAGCAGCACCCTGCCCAGTGCTCGAAGTGCTACACTTACCTTTCTGCTGGTTCGATGACCTCAGTTTATTAAACCTGAGGAGTTGAACCTGAGGAGTAGCCTTATTTTACAACTTTCTATTCCAGTCTCGTATTACAGGTTCTGGCACACAGAGATGCTTTTATTTAGCTCCTTGTCATTGCAAAGCAGTTGTGCTTTGCTTTGCTCCTGGCATTGCTGGACATTGCACTAAGTACTTAACAAT
The DNA here is from genome assembly GCA_013398015.1 of Oreocharis arfaki. Taxonomy (NCBI): domain Eukaryota; kingdom Metazoa; phylum Chordata; class Aves; order Passeriformes; family Paramythiidae; genus Oreocharis; species Oreocharis arfaki. Next base: position 350,905 of record VZRR01000334.1, read on the forward strand.
AATTGGTTACACTGGTGTAGTGATTCACTATGGTGGTGCATGATGAAAGTCAAAATGAGGAAGACTAACAGTCATAAGTCAAGACTTTTCTATTGTATGATATCTTGGTAAAATCCATACCATACTGCCCTCTTACAGCTTCAGACTCCCCTGGGGATCTTACATCTGGATCCCTTACCTTCATGGTGGGATTTGTGGGGACACTGACTGCTTGTAATGAGCTCTGAATGGTTCTGTCAGCACAGATGGCTTTTTTCTCTGAGATTTTAGAGCTGTTTCAGGAACAGCTTTTTTGCTGGTGCCTAGTTAGCTATGTACCTGATAAAGCTATGTATCTTTTGTGCCTCCCTGTGTGCTCTGGGCCTTGTGACAGAAGTATGTATTTGATGATAGCACTTCCTTGCTGGGGTAACTTGCAGTTCAAGCAGGCTGCAGTCACTAAGGTGAGCTGAGGTCACGTTTGCAGGAAATGGGGAGCCACCATGCCTCATATGCTCTGCTGAGATTGAATCTAAGGCTATTGGTGGTGAGAGCCCTTACGTTGGTGTTGTTCTGGGATTCTGTAAGGTGGAAAAAGAGGGTTTGATGTCTGTTAGATTATCAGTGCTGTAAAAATTGATCAGTTTCTCAAGGTACATCAAGAATATCTCAGAGCTTTCTTACTTTCTGAGGAAACCTATCTGTGACCTGTTAATTTAAGAAATACTATGCCTTAATCGTAGGGTGTGTTTGCTACTTTAGGTATTTGGGTAAAGTTAAATATATCGGGATTTTCAGTGGAAAACACTTCCTTCAATTTTACGTTGTTCCTTATTGTTTAGTGGTCTTGGTCACTGGGAAAGAAAACTAGGTAAAAGATACCAGACTTTGACAGCTCTTGATACTTTTAATTGCTGTATGTTCCTTCTGTTTTTCTCTTGGTAGGTTTAAATGTCTTTTATTGATGATTCAGGCTATCTAGACTGACTTCTGGTCTATTTCAATGCAATCTTATGTGGTAGAGAGACTTGGGAAGGAGAAACCTCTCTAAATTTGCCTGTCTTAATCTGTTTACATGCAGGAACTTGTGCTGTGAGGCAGGCAGGTGGGCGATGTAGTGTTCCATTACAGCTCTAAATTAGAGTCCTGTTGTCTCTAAGGGCAAGAAATATTTATTTGCTGGTGTAATTTTAGGCAGCAGACCTAAAATCTTGTGTTTGAACCTTGTGTGATGAAAAATGCATTTTTTTCTTTAATGTGACTGAAGTATGGCTGTTTATTTTAAATTATTTTTTTAAAATGTAAATTATTAAACCATAGGCATGTTAATTTAGGCATAGGCATAATAGCAGATAAAATAAGACAAGCAAAATAGCATGCTGTTTATGCCTTTGTTAATTTGTAAATCCTAATTAAAAGCACTTGTTTGGTAAGCTGTTTTACTGAAATTCAGATGGGAAGAATATGGCTATACTTTAAAGCAATTTAAGGAGTAAATCCGTAATGGGTGCAAAAATTAATATTATTCTAAGGTATTCTAAATGTATCTTTGGAGATATGTGGATATTTATTATTTTATCCTTATTTTCAGGGAAATTCAAATGGCATTGCTACTGTGGATGTTTCAGCAGGTTTTGTGGGACTCGACAGCTATGTGGAGATACCAGCTATCTTCCTCACAGCATTTGCAACATATGCAGGACCTTTCCTTTGGGCCATCCATCTGCTGTGCTACTTGAGTTCTGAAGTTAGCAGGTAATCATTTTTGGACTAAAGTAATACTTCTCTGTGTGCTGCAGGTATAAATACCATCCATAAAGCATATACCTTTTCAAAGACATTTTTGTTCACATAATCTTTTCCCCTGAAAGTTAGTTTTATATTAAAAAAATGCATGTTCTTTTTCTCGGTATGAGTTTGTATCACCTGACTCTTCCAGTTTCATTTTATCTGCTGAAGTTTTGATCTGGAAATATACATGTGTGTTTTACTAATTTTGTTTCTTAATGAGTTCTGAGTTTGCTGTGCTAAATTACTTAAAATTTTCTTATGTTTTTTTATGACAGCATGTTCTGCCTAAAAATATTTTTCTTGAAACCTTGTAAGTCAGAGACCTGAGAAGGACTTTTTGAAGTAATAGAATAGAATTCAAACTTAACTAACATGACGTTCTTTGAATGTCCTTCTTTGACACAGTGAAATGCAAGGTTTTAAAAATAAAACATACTAATATTCCTGTATGTTACTGGTTATTGCAGTCATTTGTAGCTAAAATACTTGTACTTCTGGATATCTTGTGTGGTGGATGAGTTAAAGTAAAATGAATTAATGCATTGGAATTTTAAGAAGACAGATGTAAAATGCTAATGTAATTTAAGAGCATGCATATACAATCCAATTTGACTCTCTAAAATTGCTTTTAGCTCATCATTCAGGGTATTTAGAATGAGCGATACAATATGTTAGAATAGAGGAGTTGTGAATTCCATATTGTATCATATCAATGCACAAATGCCAAAACTTAATGTATTTTCACAGAATTAACATTTGACAGTGACTAAATTCTTACCATCTCAGAGTCTTTTCTCTGTTATCTGTGGAATTTAAATCTACTTTTTTTTTTTAGTGATGAACAAAATATTGAAGTAGGCTTGGCAAGTGGGATTTTAGACAGTATTTAGTTTATCACAACTTTTTGCCTTACACATTGTCATCCTCTTTAAACCTCTGACACCTTTTTATCTACACCATATCATCTGGTCTCACCCTGTCAGTGATTTTTGTTTTCTGGCTTCTCTCTTCTCCTTTTGCTTGTTTGTTTTGGGCTATGCCTGCACTGTGTACTTGTGTTGGCTTGGTTGTGTTCATTAACAGTGTAAGGAGATGGGATTACCAGCTGACCAGGCTGCACAGACCAGTGGAGGTTTTTGAGCCAAGGGGGACCTTTTCTGACAGATTAATTCCTGCGCAGTCACTGTGTCCGTTGTTCTGTATTAACAGGCTCATTTTACAGGTATTCACAGTGATTAACCTTTGTTCACTGATTTGCCTGTCTGCTACATGGCTCTCTAAAGATGTCTAGTACTTTCTGCTTGGTTGCTGTGGGTTTATGCAGCCCGGTGCTGGGCCATTGATCTACTCATGCACTCCTTAGTGTAAACTGAGACTCTCTGTAGAACTTTACCTCTTAGTCTGAGGCCAGCTACCCTGGCTGGGTATCTTTGGTCTTAAATAGATGGATATTGTCTAAGTACTTGTGTTTGAGTATAATACTTCTGAAAGCCAGACTTTTCTCTCTTCATTCTTTTTTTGCTTCAGGAGGAGTAGATGTGGAGTACACTAGTTATTGATATCTTGCTTTGTGTAACCTCAGGAAGTCCTTTCTTGAATTTTCCTTACTACCTGCTGACTTGACACCAGACTAAGTTTTAACTCTGTTTCTGATGCTCCCCAGTTCAGCTTTAGGTACTGCTTTGCTCTATCATTAAATTTTTCCAGTATCTAAACTCTGCAAGTTTTCTCCATTCTTTCAGCTCTATTTAAGAAAAGAGTGACCATGTACATATAGAAAGTGTTGCTACTTGTCTTCTGGTAAATATGTGACCCATGAATCTAGGTATTGCTTGCATTCTATGAATGTCCCGTTTTCCCCAGTTCCTGCATACCTCTGCCATGATTTGTTTAAAATAGTGCTGTGCCATTTAACTGTTTACATCAGTGTTTCTGCCATGTTGCGGTTTTTTTAGCGATCCTACTCTCCGTTCTTCATCATTACACTGTAGATGCTTTGGAACCAACACTTTTTGCTTGAGCTTGGAGGATTCTGAGCACAATAGAGAACAATGCCTTGGTGGCATTGAATGGGGAAGGAGGAGAAAAAAAATGAGCTCCCGTCCCGTAATTTAGAGAACTGCAGTTCTATTGTTGTTTAAAATCTAGACTGCAGACTGTGATGAACACTAACATACAATGAAGAGAAAATGATAATATACAGCATGTTTTTGAAAAGCTCTTCTAACAAAATAACGAAAAAATTTCTGTGACAAAATCTTTGAGTATCTGTACTTGTTTAATAATGCTTCAAATAATATACCTCTATAGTAGTGCTTGTTGTTGTTCTGATGTTTTCCTGGTAGAATTTTTGCAGATTAAATCTCAGCTAGTAGTGTTGCCAGGTACAATGCTGGCTTAACCTGCTCTCAGGTGGGTAGCTATGGTCTGTAACACCCACATCACTTCCGTAAGTAGATTCCATCAAGCAGCTTGTGTCTGTAGCCATTTTAAGGTTCATTTGGGTCCACTGGTAAGGCTGTTTCCTCAATGAAACAGTACATAAATATGGACTGGAATCTCTAGCTGCTGGGACTTGCTTAAATTGGTATGTTAATCTGCTCAGAACTTGGTCTGTATGCATTTTATTTTACTCTGGTGCTTTGCCATTGCTGTCCAAATTATTGTCTTATTGCTTAATTGTTACTCCTTGGAATCAAAGCTGAAACTGCAGAAGGCAGGAGTCAGCTGCTTCATGGGTTTTCTTAAATATATGGGAGACTGACCTTTTTTTTAAAAAGTGCTAGATGCTTTAGGATGTTCTTTATAAAAGCTTTTTATTAACTGTTTTGTAGCAATGTGCCTTGGTCAGTGGAATTCAAACCCCTACTTTTTAACGTGGTCCTGAGAGCAAGATGAAGTTGTGCCCAGAACCACTCAGCAGTGTCACTCTTAGCAAAAAGCCTTGCATTCTGTAGCCTGTTTTAGAGCTGTTGCACGTGAGGAGGTTGGCCTGGATAGGAAAGCCTGACGTCAGGGCTGTTAATTTCAGCCACTCAGCAGAGCCCATGTAATTTATATCTGCATCAGTTGGGTTGGCTTACCAGAGCTTCTGGCTGAAATTCTTTAAAGCTGCATTACATTGGGCATCACTGCCTAGGGACAAGTACGCATTCATACTCTTCCCCCTTTCGGCACTTTGCATTTATGCAGCCACAGAATACTTGAGTCTGGAGTCTAACCCTCCTGTCCAAAGGAGGGTCAGCCAGAGCAAGCAGAGATACTCCAGGGTCTTCTTGGGCAACTTGTTCCAGTACATGGCAACACTTGGAGTTAAACAGTTGTTCACTGGTGTTTAAGGGGGTGTCGTATGTCATTCATCCTTCCACTGGGCACCAGTGAGAAGAGTCTGAGTACATCTTTACTTCCGCCCATGGGACATTTTTGAACATTGGTTAGAACTCTGCTGCACTTTCTCTGCTCAAGGTCAAACAATCCCGGCTTTCTCAGCCTCTGCCTTTGTCAGATGCTCCAATCCCTGAGACATCTTTGTGAGCTTTCAGTGGATTTGCTCCAGTACACCCATGTCTGTCTTGTACTGACCCCAAAACTAGATCCAGAACTCCAGGTGTGATCTCACAACTACTCAACAGAGAGGAAAGATCACCTCCTTCAACCTGCTGGCCCTACCTTATGCACTACAGCCCTGGGTTGGTTCATTGGAACATTGCTTGCTTGTGCTCAGTTTGTTGTCCAGCAGGAATGACCTATGTCCTTCTCTACTTAGCTGCTTTCCAGATGGTCAACCCCAAGCCTGTTCTGGTGCATGGTGCAGGATTTGGTGTCTCCCTTTGTTAAACTTACTGAGTTTCTTATCAGTCCGTTTCTCCAGCCTGTCAAGATGCCCCTGAGTAGCAGCAGACCCATCTGCAGACTCCTGCACAGCTCCTGCACAAACTACTCCTCCCAAATTTGTAATGTATGCAGACTTGCTGAGGGGGCACTGCCCCATTGCCTAGTTCGTTAGTGAAGACATTAAGCAGTACTGGCCTCCATGTGACATCCTGTGGTTGATCACTGGTGACTGGCTTTCAGATGGAATTTCTGCAGCATCCAAACACCTGAATATCCACTTTTCCTAGCCTGGGCTGCATCAGTTTGCCTGTGATGTGATGAGAGACATTAGGAGCCTACTTGTAAGATGAAAGTGCATTAGATACATGTAGCCCACATGTATTTTGCTGGTATGGTAAGGTGGAATAGAAGATAAGGTGATTTTCAGATAATACATTTGCTGTGGAAATGTAGTTTGGAAGTCCTTAAATAATTTGCTTTCATCTGAACAAACTCGTGAAACTATAAGATATTCTCCTCATATGGAAAGGTAAATGTGTTTCTAAAATAATTAAGTGGCATGTGATAGACACTAACATGGATATTACTGCCACTTTTAATCCTTCAGGTTCTCCTGAGAAACTTGGCAGCATTAATGTGAAGGGATTTTCACAGACAGAAATAGAAAGAACTCTTTAGGTTCAGTCTCCATGGAAACTGTGCAATAACTCTTGAAACTATTTTTGAGATGGGGAGTACTGATTAAACTGATGCCTGAACTTAACCAAGTGTTCTGTGTGTGACTTGCATAAATTCCTGTGAACACCTGGTTCATGTAAAGGGTAGTTTTTACAGTGACCACTCTATTGCTCTGATCTGAAGTAGAATTTTGGATTTTTGGGTACTTATGAGTGGAAAAGTGCCATATTGCTGAATAATTTGACCTATATTATATGACCTCACTGTGCAGTACACTCCAGATGGATTCGGTTTCCAAGCTCCTACCCAAACAAAATTGTCATGTGGGTGATGTTCGCAGTGTTGTGTAATTACCACTCTTCAGTTAGACGTCGTGATAGTTTTTAGATTACCAGCACATTGAAATCTGTGTTTTAGTTGATTTAGTTAGTTGGGTGTGAGGGTGAGCTGGTGGGCGTTTCCTAGCGCTAGAAGCCTTCATGCCTATTAGTTTTTCTTCCTCAGTTATCAAAAGTTGTAACAGTGCTTTCACATTAGCAAATGGCTTTCAGATGTCGAAGATGGATATATGCCCAGCAGGAGGGTGTTAATGGTTGCATAACTTTAATGTTATGCCTTGACTTTGTTAATGTAGAACTTCAGCACAGCAAACTTAAATTTTGCTGTGAATTCTTTTGTAATGCTGATCTAAACAGAATTAGGAAGGTGTGCTAGCTAAAGGAATTTCAGCAGTTAACATCAGCTTTTGCCATCTTCAGCCTTGTGTGTTTGATTGATCGAGTCCCCCATGTTAATGCATTAATAATTTTTCTTTCTGACGTAAGCTGGACATGCAGTGAGTGTTTCAAAATACCTTTTTTTTGAGTCCTAGGTGGAAAGTGCAGCCCTCCTTAAATACAAAGGAACAATCCAAACATTTTCCACTGAACCCTTCAGTATTTTCTACAAGTAGATTTTAATTCTTCTGTTTAACTCCATTCTCTCTTACTTAGGTTAACTAAAGCTGAAAAAACATTTGCATCTAAGAGTATATGCTGCTTCATTCTCTAGAATCGTAGTACTTGTTATCTGTTGTGCTGCCAGCAATCTCATTCTCTAAATAAATAAAAGATAAAGAGGTCATCTACTTGTTTGTTAATATGCATGACAATCTTGAAGTGATTGGGTAAAACTGGGCTGAGATTTTATTGTCAGAAGCTGGAAGAGTATTCTACTCACTTAGATTTCTCCTGAGATGCTGTCGTTGTGTAAGTGGCTGAAGATTTCTCTTGGACTTTGTTACTGCTCTATGACGGACACCTCTTCATTCATTCCTTTTTCATGTTGTCGAGACACTGACTTTTCCTGTGAGACTTCCTCCAGGCAGTCATGACTCTCAGTATTGAAAAGTATTTTCTAACGAGAAAGTGGTCCAGCAAAGTAGGGTTGCCTCTGTTATAAACAAATAACAAATTGCTTCAAAGCCATTTGCAAAATAAATGTCATCCTTTTGCTCCATGGACCAGTTTTTGGAGCTGAAGCATTTTCTGTGTAAATATTAAGGAACGTCGTGTGCACAGAATTCATAAATACACAGATTTGGGGTAGGTTAGGTTATTTTTGCTTTCTGTAGATAAAAGTAAGCATCCGAATAGATTTGGAATTTAAAAAAATTATGATCTAATTTTCAGTAGAGTTAGCATATCCAACATGAGGTTTGCTTTCCGGTAATGACTGATGACCCTAATTGAGAACTTGTCCTCCAGCATGCTAGCTACTGCCCAAATCATTGTAGAGTTATCCACTTGGCTTTTAAATGGTCTTACTGATGCTATTTATTGCCATTGCTGTGAGATTTGTTCTCATCGACAGAACTGCAGTCTTAGGTAGACATCACTTCGAGTAACACCAACTATGCTTTTTAGTTTAAATGGTCTGTCACTTATTGTTTGTGGGTAATATTGAATTGAAAGGGTTCTGAAAATCTTTTTTATTTCTACACAAACTCTGATTTGAGGTTGCCATGGTTACATTGTCTTCTTCCTCTTGTTCTTCTGGTTTTCATGTGACTTATGCTCAAGAGCATGTAGCTGAGTTGACAGTTCTCACTGCACCTGTAGAGCTGCAACTACCTAGAGTGCAGGTGTTCCGTACCACTTTGCTGTACAACAGGGTGCAGTATTTGTCCTTTATTTTAGTTTGGAACCTCTGTGTTGTGGGACAGTTTTTTTCTGTCATCCTGTATGGTTAGATTTCCAAATGTTGCTTACACCGAAGAGTTCATTAGATGTTAATACATGCAAAGCTTATTGAATACATTAAGACAATCAGTATTAACAATGTTGGACATGGGTAACCTAGGGGAAATTTTGTGTTCCAATGGTAAGCATGCAGAGTATCCTCAAAGAATAATGACAATCTAGTCAGAAACTGTTAACAGGACTATAAAAAGACTTGAAAAGCTGAAAAGATAATAATGAAAGGTTAGTTAAGTTTTGTGTCTGTAAATAAACTTATTGCAGTCCTTCCTATTGTTCTTGATCTATGGCTACTGGAACTTAACAGAGGAAAGCTAACTTTCATCAAAGTTGCAGGATAATAGGTGGTCATGCAGCGTGTTATTTTCAAAAACCACATCATTCCGCAGTAAGCAGAATTTTAGTAAATTCTTATTGAAGGGATTAGGTTTTTCTACACTGCCATGTAAGAAAATTTTGATTAGTCAACCCAGCTGATAGTAGATGAAGGACTGTGAAGCTTGGTGCTGCTATAAAATGAAGTTTCGTTTTCCTGTGTGCTTTCCCACTGTCTCTGATTCAGTGTCCTTCATTATCTCTTGCTTGCTATCTCTCCTCTCATTCCTCTCTATCCCTTTCTTTACCTTGCTTGGTATCTTTCCTATGCTTCTCGTGTTACCCTCTTGCCACCACCACACTGCCCTGCTCCAAAGTTCCCTTCTCTCTTAGACAGGCTTTGTACCTGTTTCTCTTACTTTGCCTCACTTGCGTGCGCATCACCTCTCTCCCTCTCATACTTGCATCAAGACAAGACTGTTCCATGCAGACTGAAGAGAAGAGACCAAGATGGAGAGCGTAGAATTACAAGAGTAAATATTTATTTATGCATATGAGGTGCCCCAGTCAAACTGAGGCACCTGGATGTGGTTTTACACCTTTGTTCATGCTCATCTCTCACCGTCCCCCTCTCTCTCTCCCCTTCTCTCTCTCGTTCTGGTGCTACACCGGTCTTGTGTCTGCCCCCCTCAGGTATTCCTCCCTCTTGCTTTCCTACCCTGTCAGATGCTTGCCCTTCCTGTGCACTTTGCCTGTCTGTCGTGGCTGTGCTTTCATCACCCCTCACGTTTGGGTTTCCCGCCTCTTTAACATGCAGACTTTTCCTGCTTGCCACGTGTGTGTGCTTCCTGCCTCTTGTGCATGTGCTTCCCGTCCTTGCCATGCTTACCTCTCTCTCATGGGCTTCCCCACTCTCGTGCTCTCCTCCTCTGCGCACCCCTGTCACTCTCATGCTTCTGACTGCTTGCAAGTATGTTTCTCCCTGTCTTGTGCATCTGCATGAGCTTTCCTCCTCACGCACTTTCTCACTCACACTTAAGGGCTCCCTGATTCCCCATCATGGCTTTTCCTCCTCTCTCATGACCACTTTCTCCATCTCCCAATCATGCTTGCTCCTTCTCACGTATGTTCTTCCTCCTTTGTGTGCTTTTTCCACCTTCTCTCACGTGCTTCTCCCGTTCTCTCACATACCTTTCTCCCTCTCTCTTGCCTGCTTCCCTCACCTTTATGCTCTTCCCCTGGCTGGCACACTTCTCTCCTCTCTCTGTTCTTATTTTGCAGCTCTCCCCTTATATGCTTCCCGCTTTCTTGAGTGCAACTCTCCTTGCTCATGCACTTTCTCCTTCTTGCAAGCATGCAAATACTCTCCCTCTCTCATTTCAATGTGCTTTGTTTTTGTCTTGATTTCTTGTGCATGTTCGGTCTCTTGTGTCTTTGTCTTGTGCATCCTTCTGTCTCGTTTTTCCTTTTTGTGTCTTCGTTTCCCTTCTGTGGCTTTTCTTCTTTCTTGCATGCTGTCCCATACCTCACAGATTTTCCAGCTCTCACATGCGCTCAGATATTTTCAAATGCAAATTGCTTGCGCTCTCCCTCTCTGTCCCATGTTAAATCTTTTACCTGCGTTCTCCTCTCCCACCCTTCTTCTTTCACATGCCTTTTCTTCATCTAGCGCTTCTCTCCCTCATTCCCTTTGCCTCTTTGTCTTCTGCTTTCTCCTCTATATGCTTTCCAATCTCTTGACAGACATACTTTCTTGCATGCACTCTGCCTCTCCTAAGCTTGCAGTGTCTCACTTGCGCTTTCTTCTCCCCACTCGTTCTCTGCCCTTTCTATCTCTATAGTTTTTCTTCTAAATCTGTAGAGCTTCCCCCAGCCGTACACTGCTTTTGGCTTGTGTTGAACCTGCTTTTCCTCCCTCTCAGATTTTCATTTGCTCTCTCTTGGGGATTTCCTATCTGTCTTTCATCTTTCTTAAGTTGTTCCCAAAACAGAATGGCTTCCCCTTCTCTCTCCCCTCTGTCACTGTCTCCACTTGTTCATCTTCCTCTTCTCTGTTGTTCCTTTCCCACATCTCTTCCTCCTCTCACTGTGAGGCTTGTTCTCTCTTTCACTCTGCACCCATATTTCCCTCTCTCTGATGGGCTTTGCCTTTTTCTCATATGCTTTGCTTTGCCTGTTCCTCGTCTATACCTTCATCAGTGATCTGTACAAGGGGATCAAGTCACCTTCAGTCAATTTGCAGATGACACCGAGTTGGACACTGGGTGTTGATCTGCTGGAGGGCAGGAAGGCCCTGCAGAAGGATCTGGACAGGCTGGATTGATGGGCCAAGGCCGGTGGTGTGCTACTCAACAAGGCCAAGTGCTGGGT